>VZTE01000671.1:459331-501136 GCA_013397775.1 Eulacestoma nigropectus | reverse complement strand
AATATATAACTATAATATATAAATATATCTAATGTATATAAATCCAGAGAGAAGGAGCAGCAGTGTGGAGGCAGCTGCTGGGTGTCTGAGGGGTTTTCCCTGTGGCTCTACCCCCACCCAGCATCTCTACATCAGGGCAGGAGAGGGAAGGGGAGGACAGGAATAACAAAAATAAATGGATGGAGGTGGCTGTTGGCACCCCAAATCATGGCCACACGGACATGGAGCCACTGGACACCCTCCCCAGCTCTGGCTTCCCTGGGCACTTGTTGCAGTGCCCAGAGCAAATGCAGCTCTCTGGCTCCTGAAATTCAGCCCGGCTTCTTGCACAGACTCCCCCTGGACTTGCCCCCAACCCCGTCCTCCCTCCCTCAGTACCCCCAGGGCCTGGGGGTTTATCAAGGTGATGTCCCCCTGTCCCTGTGACCGCCCTCTGTGGCGCTTCCCCAGGCAGGGGGGAGCTGGGGTTTTTTTAGTTTTCAAATCAATGTTGCTTAAAAAAAACAAATAGAAAAACAAACAAAAAAAAAAAAAAAAAAAAAAAAACCAACAAAAAAAAAGGTTGAAGGGTTTTTTTTAATTTANAAAAAGAAAAAAAGACCCAGCAAAAAACAGGTTGAAGGTTTTTTATTAATTTAAAAATAATAAAAACTAAAAAAAAAAATCACTTTTTTAACACCAGCTGTCCCTGCCTTTTCTCTGTGCTGGGAGGATGTCCCTGGCAGGGCACTGAGAATGGGGGTGACCCTGCTGTGATGCAGTGTCACCAGTGGGGAATGGGTCCCCCAGGAGCTGCGTCCGTGCTCTGCCTCCACAAGCCACCACTGCTGTCCCCAAAGAGGGGGGGTCAGAGGGAAGGGGAGACCCAGAGCCTTGGGGGTGCTGTGCCAGCACAGCGAGGAGCCCCCATGGGCCAGGGGGTGCAGCCAACACCCCTTTCTGTCCCCTCACAAAATCCCACAGCTTGCAGAAGCCCCCCAGCAACCTGGGCCCCCCAGCCCCATCACCCACCCAGTGATGAGTCCCCCAGGCCTCAGCACTGTGGGGATACCTGGGGGGGGGATGATGGCCTCTTGAGTGTCCCCCTCTGCAGAAGGGTCACCAGCCAGAGGACATGGGAGCTCCCCAGGCCCAGGTCCACTGCACTCACACAACAAACAGCTGGGGCAAAACCCCAAAAATGGGAACACAGCAGCTCTGGAAATGCCAGGAAAGATGGGGAGGCTCAAGGCACAGTCCAAAGCTTCCTGCAGGGATGGGGAGGTCCCCGGGATGGCACAAACTCCAAGGAGAAAAGGCAAAACCAGTCTCCATCTGGGTCACTTACCTGTTCCAGAGATCACCCAAGGAGGGATGTGGGGCTTGGGGTGTGTTCAGGGGTGCAGGGGGGTGGGGGTGTTTATAGGGTGCTGTCCTGGGGACAGCAAATGGGGCAGGGGGATGATGAGCACCAAAGAGGTGACCCCAGCTGGGACATATCCTGCAAATACAATTGCTCCCAAAGGTGTTTGTTTTTAAGTCCCTCAGCACCAGCCAGGAGTGCAGGATGGTCCTTGGCTGGCTCTGCTCTGGTGCCCTGTGGTTTGCTCAGAGTGTTCCCAGTTATCCTTCAGGAGGTGGCATTGGGGGGATCCCAGATCCTGCTGTCCCCAAAGCACGTTTTGAGCACCCTTGCAAAACCAAACCCACCAGGGAGAACATTCTAGGGGGAATTCCCTGGGAACTAAGGTGCCTTTGGAGAACAGTGGGGCAGACAGGGGTGGAGTCTGTCCCTGTGGGGACAGGTTTGTGGACATCCACCAGGAGGGCAGGGTTTCCATGGGGCAGCCCCCAGGGGATGTCCCCCAGAAGCTCTGGGTTCCCTCCAGGTTCCTCTGGGGTTCCCCTCAGGGTTTCTCAGCCTCCCACACACCCGAGAGGTGGCACCGGCTCAGTGTCCCCCCCCCAGGATGTGTCACTGCCTGTGCGTAGCGGGGACATCCCCAGCCCCCCTGTGTGCCCAGCCACGTGTCCCCGGCTGTGGCACCCCTCAGTCCCCCCGTGCTGCTCCCGGGATCGGGGTTTCCCTGCCCGGTACCCCCCCACTCGTGACACGACTTGTGTTCGCTCTCAGCACACACTGGGGCTTCCTCCCGGCCACGGTGAGGGGTGGGTGGCACGGGGGGCTGGGGAAAAGCAGCCCCAAGCCTGGGGGTGGCACAAGGGAAAGGAGGGGACGTGTCCCTCTCACGGGGTTGTGGTGTGCTGGGTGGTGGGCGGCAGAGGGGTTTGTGCCTTCCTCGTTCAATCGGTGGCAGCGCTGCAGGAGGGACGAGGGGGTGGCAGAGGGGGTTTCTTCCCCTGGAGATGAGGAAGGCAGCTCGGGGATGCTCATCCCGTGGGATAAGCGACAGCAAACCAGCGGCTTGGGGTGGGGTTTGCTTTTGGCATCAGACTGTTCTGCTGCTGCCCTTCCCCCTGAGGTCCCCATTTCGCCCTTCTCCAGCAGCAAATGAGCTCCTCCTCCTCCTCCTCCCGCTGTCCCAGACCCCCTTTGGGGCCACAGGCTCCCCTGGCAGGGCACAAGTGGGGCTCGTGAGGGCCAGGGGCTGCAGGACACCAGGGGGCTGACACAGACCCTGGGAGGGGTTCCACGGGGGCTGTTTTCAGGACGAGGGATGCTGCCGGCCCCTCCTTGTGCATGAGGGAAGATCCTGCTCCAGGGCCGTTCCATTCAGGACACACAGGTGCTCGGCTGCTCGCCACCCTTTATTTCTGCAGGCTGGAGTCGCTTGCTCAGTCCATCCCCACGGGAGTCCGGCCCCGGTACACGAGTCCGTCCCTGCCCACCAGGTCGAAGGCGCCGGGCTGGGAAGGAGGGGGTGGGCTGGCTGCCACACCGGGCTGCATTCAGCATCCCCAAGCCAGCCTCCCCACCCAGCTCCTCCTGGGGAAACTGAGGCACAGTTCCCTCAACTGCTCAGCATCGCCCTCCCAGCCTCGGTGTCCCCTGCCTGTATCCCCACCTTCCACATCCCTACCTTGTTGGGGTCTGGGAGGAGGGGCTCCATGGGCTGCACCGGGCAGGTGCTGGTGTGTTGGCCCCCACAGTACCTCGGGGATCTGCGGGAATACCTCTCGGCTCCCTGCTCCCTGTGGGACATGGCACAGGGGTGCTCAGTGCCCAGCGCCCTGGCACCTTGTGCTTCACCCTGCTATGCCAGGGAGGGGTTCGGGGGGTGCTCCCCCTCCTCCAGCTGCTGCAGGAGACCCCTGCCCACTCAGCCCTGCAAGATCTGCCCTTTCCCACAGCCCCAAGAGCTGCCCATGGCTGTGACAGGTCCTGGTGCCCTTTGCAGGGGACACCAGGAGGCAGGAGCAGGGCTGCCCCTGGGCTTGATTTTGGGAACTCCTTTCACAGGAGGCACCAAGTCCCCACCAAGCCTGAGCTCAGGCTGACACCAGACACGACTCATCACAGGTGGCTTCAGCACCACTGAGGCAGAGACCTGGGCTAGACAGGACAGCACGGGGGCTGTAAAACCCCTCTGACCTGGGGCAGGCTCAGCTGCCCCTCTGCAGCTCCTCTCTGCCCAGGCACCTTTGGCCCCCTCGACCCCCACCCAGGGAAGAGCTCTCCTTGCCGGGACAGGGCTCCCCTGTGCCCCAGGGGCCAGGGCTGGGTCCCCATGTCCCTACCTGTCCTCCTGTACTTGGAGCTGCTTGACACCATGGGACAGGTGCCCAGAGAGGCCGGGGGACACCAGCGGCGTGGTCGGGATGATCTCAGAGTGTCTGGGAGGGTGACGGGGTCACGGGTGGGTGACAGGGGCCAGACGAGCCACCCCTGTCACTGCAGGGCACTGCCAGCACCCATCTGCCCCTGTCCCACCCCCGATGCACCGGTGCTGGTGCCACTCACCGGCCAGGCGTTTGCACAACCGAGTCACAAGGTGAGTACTCGGAAGAGGGCACCTTTAGGAGCCTCCTAAAACAGGGAGAAAAGGGCAGGGCAAGCTCCTGGGGGACACAGCCCTGCCTGTGCAGGCAGAGTCAAGTGCTGGGCACAGCACTGCAGGGAGTTCGGCATTTGCAGGGGAATCGTGGGGTGCTGAGCCTGGATTCTCCCCACCACCACAGCACAGCCCAGCCCACTGGCTGGCTACAAAATAAAGGGGGTGCCATGGGGGAAATGGGTTATTTGTGGGGTCCCACCTGGGAAAAAGCTCCAGCTCATATTAGACAATGGTGAATCCGCAGAGGGAAGCTCCCAAAACCCACTGATGTGGGAATTTCTCCCATGGGCAGCCCAGTCCCATGGCAGCTAGGGCTGGTGGCAAGGTCGAAGGGGGGGGGGTTCCTGCACCCCTTGCTGGAGTGGGGTGCTCCCAGCCTGGGACACACTTCCCTCGGTCCCGCTGGCACCTCCAAAATGTGGTGGCTGCTCATGGCTGCCCAGGACACACAGGGATGGGAGGTGGAGGGCACAGGCTCCCACACCTGCCGTCCCAACTGGCCCTCACTCCCGTGTCCTCGCTTGGTCAGCACCCAGGACCCCCCTGTGGCCTGCCAGGAGGGCAGGTCACGACCTGGCTCTGGCACCGTCTGTCCTAGCCCTGCCCCATGAAAGCCTTTGCACCTACAGTCCAGCTTCGGCTGGGAATGGCTCCATCCTGGAGCTGCTTCTTCCTCGTGCCTGCTTGGGTGTCGGGAGCCTACTGCCACTGGGAGGAAATCATCATCAGCATCCCCATGGTTCCATCACTGGATAAATGGATCCAATGCCAGGCCACCACACGGGCCCAGCTGGAGGGAACGGGGCCAGTGCTGTCCCCAAAGCCATTGCTGCCCCTATGGCATTCACCTGCTAGTCCCAGCCACACTCTCGGATGGGATCCAGAGGGTCTGGGATCCTGGGTGGCCTCGTACTGACTGCACCCGCTGGACTGGGAAGTGAGTGCCAGGGGCTCCTGGATGCATTCCCGCGGCGGTGAAACCGCTGTCCGGACTCTCTTTTTGAACGTGGGGAGGAGCCTGAGCAAGCAGGGCAGTGTTTCAGCCCCAGCTCTTGCCCCCCAAACTCCATCCCTTTCCCTCAGGGAAGCCCCCTGTGCCACTGTGAGCTTGGGCTTAAACCGGACCTTGGTCTAAGGGCAGCAAGATGGGGGTGCAGACCCCAAAGGAGGGGGCGTCTTGGGAGGGGCACCCAGGGGGCTGGGAAGAGCCTCTACCTTGGAGATGCTTATCGTGGTCTCTTCATCCTTGATCTCTCCCACGTCGGTCATCTTAGGGGGAGCATCCAGGGGGCTGGGAAGAGCCTCTACCTTGGAGATGCTTATCGTGGTCTCTTCATCCTTGATCTCTCCCACATCGGTCATCTCAGAGGGAACATCCGGGTGGCTGGGAAGAGCCTCTACCTTGGAGATGCTTATCGTGGTCTCTTCATCCTTGATCTCTCCCACATCGGTCATCTCAGAGGGAACATCCGGGTGGCTGGGAAGAGCCTCTGCCTCGGGGATGCTTGTCTTGATCTCTTTGTCTTTGATCTGTCCCATCTCATCCTGTCCCATGTCATCCTGTCCCGTGTCATTCCGTCCTGTGTCGCTCCACCGCACATTCCGTCCCATGTCCTTCTGTCCCATGTTCCATCCCATGCCCTTGTGTCCCACGTCACTCCGTTTCATGTTCCATCCCATGCCTTTCATTCCCATGTCATTCCGTGCCATGTTCCATCCCATGCCCTTCCGTCCCACGTTCTGTCCTGTGTCATTTGCCCCGACGGAGACCGAGTGGCTGCTCCCAGTCGCCTCCAGCAAATCCTTCTCTCTGTCCTGTGCCTTGGCCTTGGGGGGCAGAGGGCTGACGGGCCGGCTGCCCCCGTGCCTTGGCGTGGGTGTCCTGGGCCTTTCCAGGAGGGTAACTGGAAGAAGAGACCAGAGGGAGCTCCCCAGGGTCAGGGGAACATGGCTGGGGGAAAACCCAGCAGCCTGCAGGCCCCCTGCCCAGCCTGCTGTGCCCTCACACCCCCCGGGTCCCTCCCCAGCTGTGCCCACAGGTACTTTCATTGCCGATGACGATCAGCCCTTGGTCATCCCACGGGCGTGTGTGCATGAGGCCACCATCCTGCTGCCTGTCCGGGGAGCCTTGTCCACCTTCGCCCGTCGTGCCAGACTGGGAAGGAGAGGATGGGCTGGCTGCCACACTGGGCTGCATTCAGCATCCCCAAGCCAGCCTCCCCACCCAGCTCTTCCTGGGGAAACTGAGGCACAGATCCCCCCCCCCGGATGCTCAGCATCACCCTCCCAGCCTTGGTTCCCTCTTAACATCTCCTCTTGAGGCTGAACAGCCCCAGCACCCTCAGCCTTTCCCCGGGACAGAGATGCTCCAGTCCCCAAATCATCTTTGTGGCCCTCCACGGGACCCGCTCCAGGAGCTCCGTGTCTCTCTCATCCCGAGGAGCCCAGAACTGGACGCTGCTCCAGGGGAGGCCTCGCCAGGGCTGACCAGAGGGGCAGGATCATTCCCTGACCTGCTGGAAATGCTCTTCCTAACGCACCCCGGGACACCAGTGCCCTTCTCGTCCTCTGGGGCACAGTGTTGGTCATGGACAGCTCGTTGGCCACCGGGACCCCCAGCTCCTTCCCCGCAGAGCTGCTTTTCCAGCCGGTCAGTCCCGGCCTGTGCTGGTGCCTGGGGTTGTTCCTCTGCAGGTGCGGGACCCTGCACTTGCCTTTGTTGAACTTCAAAATGTTCCTCCCCAGCCCGTTTAGCCCTTTGGGCACCTCTGTGCCCGTGGTTTTAGCAGCCAACCCAGGGGATCAGCAAACACCTGACTGATGCCATCAAATACAACAGCAAGGCGTTCTTCCCTCCAGCAATGGGATTCAGTATTCCAGACCTGCCCCATAACATCCTTCTGCTGTCCCCCAATCCCAGCCACTGCTCCAGAGAGACCTGGGGGGCAGGGAGCCATGGTCCTGCCTGATGCTGAGCAAGGAGGGGCTGTGGTGAGATGTCAATGCAGCCTGGCCCCAGGGAGGTACCAGCTCCTGCTGTTTCTCCCATCACCCTGAACATGGCCCTTTTCTGAGCAGAAAACATGCTGGGAGCACACATTAGGCCAGCTGAGGAGCTGCCCTGCCTCAGCCTATGCCAGGTCCTGCTCCCTGTGGGATGCACAGGGAAGAGAATTCCTGAGCAACCTCGGCAGAGGCGCCGGGGTGTGCAGTGGCCGGAGGTGCAGGGGGCTGCGATCCCGCTCCACTGGCAGACCTCGGCCTCCTCCTCCTTCTTCTTCTGCTTTCCTGCCCACCAGGAAGTCCTCCAGCACATCCCAGCACACCATGTTTCTCACCTCCTCTGGGGCTGGGAAGAGCATCAGCTTCTTTTCCAGCCTTTTTTTTGGGAAGGAAGGCATCAGAGCCATCCATGTAGCTGGGGGCAGGATGGGATCTGGAGGAGTGTTGAACCCCCCCAGCACTTCTGGGGACCATGCCCTGATGTGGGGGGACCCTGCCCCAGAGCAGGCCATGGGTGTGCTCAAGGACGTACCATGACACTCTCCAACACCTGGTTACGGAGGTCATCCAGCATATTCTGGAAGTTTTCCTGAGTGGGGAGAGGACGGGGACAGGAGTCAGAACACAGGAGCATGATTTAAAAGGAACATCTGCAAATTAACTTGGCCACAAGACAGATGGATCCACAAGACAGAGGGACAGAGCTATGGCAAGTGGCTGTGGCTGTATTGCACAGGTGGGCCTTTGTCTCCCCACCTTCCCAGGACCCAGGTTACTTTTTTGATGGATGTTTAGTTCAAAAATGCCTCAGAAGCCCTGTCTGAGGGAGGCAGTGACCTCTACTGCCGTCCTGACCTGCAGGCAGTGGTGCCCTCCTGCCCTCCCCGGGGCAACACTGGCAGAAGGAAAGTGGGGGGCTCCAGGTGGGTTGGGTTCCACTCTTGGGACTCTTCCCACTCTTCCCTCCTGGTGCCCTTCACACTGGGAGCCTCCAAGGGCTGCAGGGCAGGGGCGGCAGAGCAGCAGTGAGGAACAGCTCCCGGGGGCACCGGTGGCAGCTCACCGGGTCAAACATCTCCTGCATCCTCTGCATGTCCTCTGCCATGAGGGACTGCTCCACCTTCATCTCATTGACCTCCTCACGGAGCTCCTGGCACACAGTCCTGACCTAGGAGAGGGGGATGGTGGGGTGAGCCCCAGGGCAGAGTCCCTGGGGACCAGGTCCTTTACACCCACCATGGTCTGCACAGAGCTGGGGGCAGCGCAGGGCCTGGCCTGGGTGGTGCTTGGCCTTCAGCACATCCTCAGCAGCAGCTCCCCAGCAGCATGAGGGGGTGCAGACCCCAGAGGAGGGGACAGCTTGGGAGGAGCACCCGGGGCTGGGAAGAGCCTCTACCTCGGCGAGTTCTTTTTCATTGGCTTCCACTTTCTTCATTAACTCCTCAAGGAAAGAGGCAGAGAAAGGGCTTCTCTCGGCCCCCTCCAGTGGTTCCCCAGTCTCCTGGACAGCCAGATCCCGCAGGCCCAGGTGCAAAAGCAGCCCATTCAGGAGGTTGCGCAGTTGCTCGAAGTCGATGGATTCTGTCTTTGGTGCCCCGAGGGCGGCATCCAGCATCTGGCCCAGGGTGAGCATTGCCATTGCTGCTGCCCTGTCCAAAAGCACAGAACTGCCATTAAGAGGAACCTCTCATGCTATTGTTCCAGAGAGGAGCAGGTAGGGTGGGAGGTGGTAGGAGGTGGCAGGAGGTGGTAGAAGGAGGTAGAGGGGCACAGCCAGCAGGCTCCTTTCTTTTCAGTCTCCTCCTTGTTCCGGAGCCCGTGCCACTCGTGTCCCTCTTTACAGTGTCCCCCTGCCCTGGCAAAGAGTGCCCATTGTTACACAGCAGTGGCCCGGCCCCATGTGGAATGTCCCCATTGTCCTCCGCTGCTGGCAGTGTCCTGGTTCCAGCAACCAACAGGACCTGCAGGGACCATGTGCCACAACACCTCCAGCCTTTACCGCTTTCAGCCCCAAAATAACTCCAAGGATGGCTCACATTGGGCAGGTGGTGCCCTGGGAGCCGCTCGCAGGGTGAGTTGAGCCTGCCCAGGATGGCTGTGCCCTGTGGAGAGGTGATCCATGTTCTCACACAGCCTGGAGCATTCCAGAACACTCCGGGAGGAGACCAGCCCCAGAGAGGAAGTACGTCCAGTCGTTCACTTTTTTGAGGTCTCAAAAGCATGACAGTTTCCCTTCTCCCTTAGATGTGGGGATGGTGGAAGGCTGCTGCTGACACCATCAATACACAGCTTTTCAGCACCTCGCTCCAAAGCAAAGAGCCGTACAAGCAGGGAAAAATAGATAAACACAAGCCTCCAGACAAGCCTAGGAAGTAAAGGACTCAAACACTGGGAAAAATCTTTGAACCAGAGTGATTCATCAGACAAATCCTTACAAAAATCATCAACCAGCAATTCCCTTTTAAACCTGCACACCTGACCACCAGGCAGTGGGATTGCTGACATCTCCCTGCTCTGGGAAGGCTCAGGAGCTTTGAGCAAAGGAGGGCTGGGTGAGCTCCTGGGGGGATCCTGGCTCCTGGGCTGGGCACAGTGCTGCAGGGAGTTCCGGCATTTGCAGGGGAATCGCGGGGTGCTGAGCCTGGTTTCTCCCCCACCACCACAGCACAGCCCAGCCCACTGGCTGGCTACAAAATAAAGGGGGTGCCATGGGGGAAATGGGTTATTTGTGGGGTCCCACCTGGGAAAAAGCTCCAGCTCATATTAGACAATGGTGAATCCACAGAGGGAAGCTCCCAAAGCCCACTGATGTGGGAATTCCTTCAGGGGCATCCTCAGCAGCCCAGTCCTGTGGAAACTGGGGCTGGTGGCAAGGCCAAAATGGGGCTGGGTGCTGTGGCTGTGGGAGCTGGGGGTTCTCCATGGGGTGAGCAGCTTTTGCCTTTGGGTTCTCAGGGGGTACTTGAGTTTGGCTCCATGAACCAGGGGCTTGAAGACAGGGGCTGGGGACAGGCTGAGGGGCCCTGGGTCTGCCCTTGCTGCTGCACTTCTGCCTATCTACCTGTTCCCCTTTGCCTCCTCTTCCCAGGAGGGCAGCAGGGGCCAGGCTGCCCCTGTCAAGCCCCCCACTTCGGACATGGGTACCCACCATGGGGCAAGCCCAGAGCTGGGGCTGAAGACTGGAACACAGCCTGTGCCCAGGAGCAGCAGGGGGACTCCAGGGACACAGCATGGCTCCCTGGGGAGGCGAGAAGGGGCACAGAGAGGACCAGTGACCTCAGACAAGGGGGCAGCTGCTCTCTGGGGTCAGATGAAGACCTTGCATGGCAGTTCCACCACCTCATGCTGTATTTAAAGGATGTACTGAATGGCTTCCCTTTTGGAAACAGAACCAGTGGGAAGTTAACGGAATGCCAGTGTGGCAAAGGGATAAATGTGAGAGACTGAAAACCTGAAAGAGTTAATGTAAACCTGAAAGAGCTAATGCTCAAAGACTAGGCAGAAGAGAAAGGGAATGTTAGCACAATAATGAGAGAAGGTTCAGTTGGAAAAGGGGGTCTTTTGGAGGCAGGATAGCACTTTTCTGGGACCAACTTCACATCTTGGGAAACTATCTCAAAGAACAAATTTGAGATAGCATTGCACTTGCATCTGATGGGGGAGGGAAACTGAAACCATGAGAACCCCCACCCCTGTTCTGAAAAGTTCAAGAATAACAAAATGCAGCTGTGCAAGGACAAATCTATAAATTCCACAACGGACAGGGGCTGGGGGAGCACCCACCATGCTGAGGGACCGGACCAGGAACAGTGCTGGAACCTGGGCTGGTGACACAAGTTCTTCCCCTACCTCTATTTTCCTTCCTTTCCTTCTTCCTTTCTCCTTCTCCTTAAAAGTTTAAATTGTGGCTGCTATGGGCTGTTAAGAAATCGCTGTTTCCACATGTAGTTCAGAGAAGTTTAACCCATGAGCTGTTCATTGGGGTAGTTGTTTAATCCACGGGCTGTTCATCAGAGAATTTTAAACCATGGGCTGTTGAAATAAACCTAATCTGTGGGCTGTTCCTCAGGGAAGTTTAATCCACCGGTTGTCCAGGGAAATTTAATCCGCGGGCTGTTCAGAAGTGCTTAAATCGTTGCCACCACAGTCCGTGCAACCTATCACAGGGTTTAAATCCTTGCTGCCAAAAAACTCCAACTTTCTAGTTGCTTGTTTGGTGCTGTTTTGCTTAAATACAGCCCCAGGGTATCCCAAAAGTCCAGGACCACCCTCTCAAGACAGGCACATGCTCTCCAGAGTCAGGTCACGACCGGACTGCCTGGCATGGATCAGAAGGGTCCAGAGTGCTGACCAAGCAAGGACAGAGGAGTGAGGGCTGGTTGGGATGGCAGGTGTGGGAGCCTGCGCCCTCCACCTCCCATCCCTGTGTGTCCCGGGCAGCCACGAGCAGCTGCTGTGTTTTAGAGGGGCTCCATCCTGGAGCTGCCCCCTCCTCGTGCCTCCCTGAATGACAGAAACCGGTTGCCAGTGGGAGGATATGGCACAGCTGCATCACCAGCATCCCCACAGCTCCATCCCTGCCTAAACGGGTCTGATGCCAGGGCACCACACAGCCCCTGGCTATGACAGCTGGAGGGAACAGGGCCAGTGCTGTCCCTAAAGCCATCGTTGTCCCCATGGCACTCACCCGAGTCCCAGCCACAGTGTTGGCCAGAGTGTCTGTGCTGCTGGGTGGCCTCGTGCTGCCTGCACCGATGGGATGGAGGTGTGGGTGCTGGGGGATCCTGGATGAACTCCCCAGGGTGCAGGACCCTGCACTTGCCTTTGTTGAATTTCAAAAGGCTCCTCCTCAGCCAAGGGTTTCGGGTGCCTACGTGCACTAAGGAGGGGCTGTGGTGGGATGTCAATGCAGCCTGGCTCCAGGGAGTCACCTGCTCCTGCTGTTTCTCCCATCACCCTGAGCAGGGCCCTTTTCTGAGCAGAAAACAGGGAGCACACTGGAGCTGCCCTGGCTCTGCCTATGCCAGGTTGTGCCTCCTGGTGGGACGTGCAGGGAACAGGAGCACAGACCTTGGGGCACGCAGTGGCTGGAGGTACTGGGGGCTGCAGTCCCACTCCATGGGCAGACCTCGGCCTCCTCTTCCTCCTTCTCCTGCTTTGCTGCCCACCAGGAAATCCTGCAGCACGTCCAGCACACCATGCTGTCATCTCCTCTGGGGCTGGAGAGAGGCTGGCAGGAGAGTGGGGGGCTCTGGGTGGGTTGGGCTGAGCACCCACATTCCACTCTTGGAACACCCTTCCCATTCTTCCCTCCTGGTGCCCTTCACACTGGGAGCCTCCAAGGGCTGCGGGGCAGGGGCAGCAGAGCAGCAGTGAGGGACAGCTCCCAGGGACACCAGTAGCAGCTCACCAAGTCAAGGGACTCCTGGGTGGTCCAGATGTCCTCCGCCATGAGGGACTGCTCCCCCTTCATCTCATTGACCTCCTCACGGAGCTCCTGGCACGGAGCCCTGACCTGGGAGAGGGGGATGGTGGGGTGAGCCCCAGGGCAGAGTCCCTGGGGACCAGGTCCTTTGCACCCACCATGGTCTGCACAGAGCTGGAGGCAGCGCAGGGCCCAGCCAGGCAGGCACAGGGCACTGAGGGCAGGGCTTGGCCTTCAGCACATCCTCAGCAGCCAAGAAGGGGCAGCAGCTCCCCAGAAGCACGAGGGATGCAGACTCCAAACGAGGGGGTGGCTCAGGGGGAGCACCCAGAGGGGCTGGGAAGAGCCTCTGCCTTGGTGATGTCTCTTTCACTGGCTTCCACTTTCTTCCTTATTGTCTCCATGTCTGATGGGGTGGGAACCACAGAGGCCTGTCATGATTCCCTGCAGTGGCTCCCTGCTCTCAGGGGCAGGCACATCCCACAGGCCCAGGTGTCCGAGCATCGCACCTGGGAGGTGGCGGCAGGAGACAGAGCAAGATGGGCACAGCCAGCAGGCTCCTTCCTCTTTGCTCTCCTCATTCCGGAGCCTGCCTGCCTCCCTGTTTACAGCTGCAACCAAGCTCAGTGCTGGAGACAATTTACTGCAGCAGCAACTGTAAGAGAAAACTGTGGAGATACCTTGACCACCAAAATTTAAAAGGTAATCAGAGATAATGCAAACGAATTTTAATGAGAATTTCAACCTTGGTGGCATCTAGTTAACTTCACTTCTGACCCTACCAACAGTAAAGCCACAGCTTTTGCTTTTACAATACAGAGTGCTTTGGTAATCCCCATATACCCAACCATTGCACTGGGGTTAAATCACCATGGAATTATATCCAACACAACACAGAGTATGGGCCCAACAAAATGGGAACAAATGGCAAGCTGTCAACGTTGATGTGTGTGTTGTACAGGAACAACAGGGATTTATTTGTGAAAGTAACACCACTAATGTCCCAGACATTTGTCTTGGCACTGAACAAAATGTTTGTCACTTTGAAATACGTTCTGCTGAAATTCTTGAAACTGTGCTTATATACATTGGGAAGAGCTGAGAACTATTTGTGATTCCATACAGACCACACCACTACAGAAATAAGCCATCACTCAAACTTTTGTGTTTGTAGTTTTCTCCAAAATTAGGGGATGTGACTTCAACTATTCAGTTTTGTCACAACCTATGAATTGCTACACTCTACCTACACATCCCAGCAAGAGTTCCTGCTCCCCCCCACTGGAATGAACCTTGCACTGCTAGAAAAATTACTGCAGCACGACGAGCTGTGTCGTCTGCTGGAAGGTGTCTGAAGCAATGGACACAGAGCTCTAATCACTGTTCATCACAACACAGAAGAGATACACCATGTCTTGGCAAGAGTGATGAGAAATAGAGAACATCACGGGTGGGATTGTGTTTGGGTGGTCACCCACTGCAACAGGAATTCCAGATCTAATGTTGCATCCTGTTGTAATTTTGCTGATTTTTGTCATTTTAGGTTTAATGTACTGTAGTGTTCTATATGTTGGAGTGTTTATATTAGCTAGACAGGTAGCACTGTCCCACAGATCTCCCTGCATACATAATATTGTTCCATCACACTCAACAGTCTTAAAAATCACAGTATTTAGCTAATCTGATCAAAAAATTCTCTCAATTTATAAATTGAACGTAATAAATCCCTGTTTATAGGCACAGAGGCAAGAGGTGACCACATGGCCACTCTGTGGAGCAAGAGAAGTTGTCTTTAGTCACGGGGTGGATTCTGGTGGTACCTCCCCCCTGCTCTTGAGCTGCACTATGATCTGAGAAATGCTTGTTAGGCCTTGGCCTTGAGAACAGCACCTGGGCTGAGCAACTCAATCTTATCAGAGACACTGTCTGCTCCCAGGAACTTGTGCTGTCTAACAAGCTCCTGTTTTTTAACAAACAGCCTTGGAAAATTATTTTTCTTGCCTGAATAACAACCCAAGCGGAACAACATTTTTGTTATCGAACTTTCAAAGAAAGCTGCTGACCTGAATTGTGGCCAGGATGAAAAGGAATTATGACCATTCCTTGAGGCTCAACCCTTTGCCTGTTGAGAAGATGCAAAGACATCCGATGTGAGTATTTCCAGGAGCTCGAGGGCAATTTTTCAGAGGTACCTTGTACAGGCTCCATCAGGTCTGTGTGCGAGTGGGAACGCACTACAGCAAATATACTATGGACGTTGCTCTCCTAGATTCTGAAGTACTTTAGATTTTTAAGTAAATGCTACATGAGATTGTTGAATTGTTTTCAATAGCTTAACAGCTTATGCTGTTAAGGGCTGTTAAACCTTTGGGCCTAAACTGTTGGTCAAGTCTGGGGCTCAGTTTTGCAAGGGGGTCTACTCTGAACCTCATGACTCATCTCGTAATTCCTTTTCTTTCTTGCCCTTTCCTACCCTTACCCTTCCCCCCTCCCCAGCCTCAATGTAGATAATTTTTGGATTGATTTTGGGTTTAGACTGATTGATTTTAGATTTTAGTTTCCTTTAACCACCTAGTAATTTTAGTAAAGTGAACCTTGCCAACAACTTTGTGGAACTTTCACTTCTATACTAAACCTGCTTTTCCCGATACCTTTGCTGGCAATTCTTTAAGCAACCATAAAACATTCACTTGGGACAATGGCCCAGGGCACACAGGCCCAACCCTCTGCTCAGTGGTGCTGTGATTCCACGGTTTCTACCCAAATACAGCCCAGCACAAGCAAGCCTGAATGGGGCAACAACCCTCAGTGAGCCCCAACCTTGCTCCTGGCAGGTCTGACAAGCACTCTGAAGGGGAGAGAACAGCAATATTGCTCACACTTTTAACATTTGCTTCCAGGATGAAGAACATTGTCCAGCACTGGCTCAGAAGAAAGGGGGCACAGACATCTGCAAGGACTCCACAGCTCCAGCTGATCCATTCAATACTTGCAGTACAGCATCATGTTACCCCTCCAGGCCAAGGAGCCAGGCTGTGGTCACAGAGTACAGCTGAGATTTGTTTGTGGTACTTTGAAAATGCAGGAAAACCCATGAACAGCTTTGAGACCTCATCTAGTCCTGCACACCCCTCATGGAATTTGGTTTGGAGGTTTAATCCACGCTGGATACTGAAGGTGGTCCAAGCACTCTGTGCCGAGGTCCATTTGTCTGCCTGATGTTCAAGGCTTGTGCTGCTCAGTCACTGCTGGCCCCTCGGCCCATTTTAGATGTTGGAGTAGAAGATGAGGGTGTAGAAGGATAAGCAAAACGAAACAACTAAACAATTCCTGTGCTGTTGAAGCAACTGCTTCCAGCAGCTTTTATTTGTTCCTCACATCAGCAGACTATAAAGTGGTGTAGGTTTTACTGGAGTGTGTTTGTCTCATCAAGGGGAAAGATCACAGTTTGGGAGTTTATCCTTATATCATCCTGGAGACAAAGCCCTCCACATGGATCTTGTGCTGCTTCCTCAAGTGTCCCCTCCACCCAAAAATTAGTATCACTCAAGAAAGGAGTGATCAGCCAGTCCTATTTCCTCGTGGAAGAAGGCTGCAAGCTGCCAAGTGAGCCTTGTTACAGCCACAGCCCCAACTGAATAGACACAGCAGCTCTTCAGAGGGCACAGGATGCAAAGGAAGCACCAAAGCTGAAAAATCTTACACTTTTTATTGCAGGTTCAGTGTTAGTGTTTTGGAGAGCACAGCTGCATTAGAAGCAGATATTGTTCCAACTTCCCCACGACACTCTGCCACAAACTCATCAGCTCCAGGCAACTCCAAAAATTGTGCCTGGTTTTGCAGTGCAGACAAGTGTTCCAGTGAGGACCAAGACCCTCACGTGACTCATCACTGAAGAGCAATAATGATCCAAAGCTCGCAAAATGAAAAGGCCAACACATTAACTAGCATTCCCTGCTCTGCTGGGACACACACGTCAGCCTGTTCCCAGCTCCCTGACCCAGGGATGGGAGCAGCCCTGCCAATGGGTTACCCTAAGCTGTTCTTCTGGGATGTTCCGCTAACTCAGCTTTGATGAAAGTCCCTGCTCTGCTGTGCAGGAGAGGAGAGGCCACTGAGCTGGCATGGAACTGCTGTTGGCTCAGCTCTGCCAGCAGCACAGCCTGAACGTTCCCTTCCGTGCTCTGGGGTGAGACACAGGCAGAAACAACCCCAAAGGCTGCTCTTGCTGCCCACACAGCAATGAGCAGTCTCTGTTCCCTTCTCACAAGCTGACAGCTACTTCTGTTTAGCTCTTCTTTCCGCCCCTACAGGGCAAGAGATAACACACTAAAAAAAAAAATCATTAAAGGAACTTAAAAATTCAACACCACCTCATTTCTCCATCTCTCTTCATTAAGGTGTAATCCTCCGCATTGCCAGTGGCCCCTTCTATTCACTTGTAAAGTGCTGGTCAGGTTGATTTTTCTTCTATTAGATCTCATGGCTCAAGACCCTGAAAACCTCAACGCTCCTACAAAAATAAACAGTTGTGTTATGCCTATGTTTTATGGTATCGCCTTTCCATGCAGATTTCCTTCTCTTGTGGAACCCAGGATGGGGGCAGGCTCAGGTCTAGTCATCAACAGTGATGTTGCGGAAGAGATAGGCCATGGACTCGCCGTTGTGGATTCGCCGGATGGCTTCTGAGAGGATCAAACTGATATCCACAGTCTTTATCTTGGGGCACTGCAGCTTCTGCACCTCGTGAGGAACAGTGTTGGTCACTACCACCTATGGAGGGCCAGAAAGGAAAGGAAATTGTGCTGGTGAAACATTCGGCCTCCCTGAGCAGCCACCCTGGATTGGCTCCAGGAGGGCTGTGTACTCAGGGGGAGAAATCCTTGCACATTAGGAAAAAGGATTAAAAGAAATGGTCTCCCCTCTGACAGTCTGTTGAGGGGACCAGCATAACCAGCACTCTCCAAAAGGTCCATTCAGATCACAGGATCTGTTACTAAGGTTTGAAATCCTGGCCTCTTCATGTACCAGCAGCCCCCGACCAGCTGGGGGAGAGGGGCTGCACGGTGAGATTGCAGCCACACACCCCAGCTACAGCAAGGGAAGTGTCCAGGCAGGGATGACTAATATTTGCATTAGGAAGAAAACACACTCAGGGAAGCAGATCTGATCTGAGCAAGTATTAATCACATACACTTTTTTTTTTTTTTTTTGTTCCAGTGAAGAACCAGCTAACTGAAAGCACCTGATTAAATGAGTAATTCCAGACGTGAGCTACGTGCGGTGGGAAGGACATCAATTTGTGAGTTTTGGTGCCAGCCCCTCCTCTGCAGTCCAGAGAGCAGACTCACCTCATCAATGGAGGATTCCTCTATGAGACGGGGGGCATCTGCTGACAGGAGCCCATGAGTAGCCATCACAAAAATCTTGTAGGCTCCACGCTCTTTCAGGATCTCTGCAGCAGCTACAAAGCTTTCCACGTCATCGATGATGTCATCCTGAGGAGAAACAGAAATAACATCAAACCCAGAAGTTTACAGAGCCTGCAGGGCAGGAGTGGATCTGCACGGTACTGCAGCTTTGGCCTTGCACACAGATAAAAAATAGAATCCCTGTCTACTTCAGCTGCTGATGAGGACAGCCACGTGCATGACTAGTCTGTGAATGCTATTTCCCTGGTTTAATGACCCTTTTGCTAGTGTGGAGAACAAATGTTGTGTCTTGGAAACAGATTAGTCCCTGCACACGCACTCCCAGTTTATCATCAGCAAGGTGTATTTTTTCATGGGGTAGGAGCTGCATGTTGATTACTCACACTGCAGCATGGCATAGCAAGTAAGAGAAGCTCAGCAAGTTTTCCATTTATTTGGGGTTTCTTAACACTTCAGGAGTTTTCTCTATATGCCCTGGGTTTATTAATCACTTGCACACATCTGATACTTAGAATCAAGGGAGCAGGGGGATTCTAGGGCTTAAAGAGCTGAAGTGTAAAGGGTTTTCAACAGAAAGTTGAAATAACCAAAGCCACCAACACTACTGGAGAAAAGAGTGTCTAAAAAACATGTTCCCACTCTAATACCAGCCATCCCTCCGACCCTCAGGGATAGAGCAGCTGAAGCAAAGATGCTGTGAGGAAGCCACCCCCCACCTGTTCCCCTCACACTCGTACCACAATGATGGCAATTCTTCCTCCAACGTCTCCAACCACAGTTATTGGCGGTTTCTCCTTGGCCATCATCACTAAAGACGAAGGAAAAAAAAAAAGAGTCCTGGTGAGTCAGGCTTGAGTCAAACCCCAACAGCTCTACCACACAAGAGGCTGAACCATTAAACATCTTGCATTGATGCAGACACAGACGTGCTTTACATGATCCTGACATCCACCTAAGTGAGAAACCCTCACTTAACCATCATTTTCCTCCTCAAATGAACAGCACTGCTGCATAAAGAGGAAATTCTCTGTTTCTGTGGGGATTTTGTACTGACCTCAGAAACAGAAAGCAATTCCAACTCTCTAACAGACCCCTGTGCAAGGAGAGCTACAAAGCAGCATCTGGTTTATGGGCAGTATCAGTGACCTTCTTTGTGCTCCAGCACAGCATTTGAAAAAAGGGTCCATTCCATGATTGGGAACAACAATGGGCTTTTCCAAGCAGCACCTCTCAAAGGGCAGGTGCTTTACAAGGTGCAACTCTTCACCTCTTGGACTCAGTAAATCATCTGCACGATAAGAGACTCGCACTGCAGCTCAGTTGCTTTCTCTCATCACCAAACACAGAAGGGTCTTTGAGAGGGTGTAAGAACCTTAAAACCCCCTGCTCAGGCAAAGAAAGCTTAAGGAAGTTTGGAGAAGCAAATTTGCTGATTATTTTTTAAGTGGATTAATGGAAAGAGCAGGACAAAATCCAGTTGAAACTCAGTTCAACAAGCTCAGTGCAGCCAGCAATTGGATCAAAGGATACACTGACAAGCTGTGCTACCTGACACCCAGTGAAGAGATGTGCTGGGAAATAAGGTTCCATTGCCTCCTGACAGTACTTTTGCACTGACAAGGTTCATGCAAAACCACATCCTGCCAAAATTCCAGCAGCATCATAAAAATACCAGAGCTCTGAACTAGGATGCCCTGAGAGTGTCCAGATGTAACACAGCCTTCAGACTTACACCAAACAGCAACCAGTCTCCAGTACAGGCCAGGGACTTGCTGTCCATGTGCCAAACCTCTCATTTGCCACGGGGTGCTGGTACAAAAACTTCCAGCAGGGAAAGGACACTGTGGTGGGCAGAGATGTGCCAATAACTGACAATCAGGGCTGATCTAACCACTGAAGCCAAGAGGCACATCCAGCGTTTTCTACCACTTACCTGGCCCACCTCCACACCCCACATCCCTATTTTTTGCTCTCCACAGTGAGTGCAAAGTGTCCTACCAAAGCACTTGGTGCCCCTCCTCTTTTAAGCTCAGGTCTTGCCAGGATTCCGGCCACAGAGGCTTCTCAAGTGCCTCAAGGAGTTCAGACACAGCAAGATTTTTCTCCTTTAGGATAATCCACTTCAATGTAATACCTGAGCAGCAGGAGAACACATGCCATTGCCCACCAAAAGCTTGTCTGAATACTGATCTCTGCTCTCCTCATCAAAAAAGTCTTACATTAAACTCCCCATCCTGCACAGCAGGATGATCCAGTACTATTCCTGTATCTCATGGGTGCCTGGGAATGCTTAGAGTGCATGCACAGTTGGGTGAATGAGTCACACTGAGGGATATGACAAAAGCATTATAAGGACCACAGCTTCAAAGATTCTTGTGTGGAGCTGTTCTTCACATCCATGACCTACTCCATAGGCTGGTTTTCCATAAACCTACCAAAACTGCATAAAAGGTGTCCAGTAATTCTGTTTTGACCTAAGTCCCATCACTCATTGCCAGGGTTTGCAGTTAAAGTCACAGCTACTTTGGATTGAAGAGTTAATCAACAGCTCTTCATGGCACAGATTCCTCAGCCTCCCTTGCATGGTTATTTCTAAGTCTCCTATCAAATGCAAAGTCATGTCCAAATCCTGAAGGAAAAATATTCTTATGAGAAGGAAGATGATTCGTAATAAACGAAGATTAAGCACCACGAGAGATAAGCAGATCATAAATTTCAATTACAGGCACTACCGACCTGTTTAGATTAGTTATGAGTTTACTATCTAGTCTGGACAGTAATAGAGCTCCTGGTGGGAGCTGTGAAGTATCAAAAGGATTCCACCTGGCTGCCATCCCATCCTCTGTGTGTATCCACAGATGAGTGCCATCTCTGTTTACAACAGCCAGGTCAGGGGAAATTTTTCTACACAAATGGTGAACAGGCCTGTGGAGCTGAAATTCAGCACTATTTTACTCATAGACATGGAGTTTCAGCAAATCAGTATCCTTCTACTCCATGAAGGAAGCAGACACATTCCTTGCTGTACTTAAAGGCTAACATGGCAACCAGCAACATTAGCAGTGCTTTGCATCTCTGTCTGTTTTTTAAAAGCTGTATTTCAATTTTGGTTTATTTTTAAAGAATGGTAGGCAACGTGTCGACCTACCCGGATCTTAAAGAGATGTTGTCCCTTTTCCTTGTTCATTTTTCTCTGCAAAAAAAAGAAAAAAAAATTGCAAGCCAAAGATCTACCCACAACCACATCAAATCTCAACTGCTCCAAGGTGATGAGAGTCTACGCAAGGGTTAGTGCAGCCAGTTTCTTCTTCAAAATCTTTGGACATATCAAATGTGTAAGTGTAAGATATGCAAGTCAGAACTGCTGTGAGGAGGTGCCTTGAAAAATGATTCAAATAATAAAGAATATTTTCCTCCCAGACACAAACCCTCTATGTTTGTAGACAGAAGAGGGTAGCAGAAATAAGCCACTGTGGTAATTTTGCCTGGTATAACCACGTGGATCACGTATAAGTTTAGGTTAAAGAGTTGCTGATTTTTTCTGGAGAATAAGAAAAGATGCTTGTGGTATCTGTAGCTTCTGGAGGGGGAAAAATAAAAGAGAAAAAACTAGACCAACAACCATTTTTTATAAAACAAGAATATCAAAGAACACTTTCATTTGGATGTGCATAATACACACCGAAGTACCACATGTTAAAGGCAAGATCACTAAGGCACTAAGAAACAGCATTCCCAGGTGTGTAAACATGTTGCTTTAATTAAGTGGTCAAAAATGGGTTAAGAAATACTAAAATAAATTGTTTGGAGCTGACAGTGTGAATTAAAGTGACAATCACCAAGAAATATAATGCTGCATTTACAACAGAGCCTGGGAGCAAAAGGCTGCTCAAGAATGAACTGTTTTTGTGTAGAGATTGCCTTGGAAGGACAGAAAACATCCCTCTGCCCAGCCTAAACACAGGCAAGATGGGGGTAGGGAAGTAGGAACAGACCTACAGTCACTCCAGTTTTTCCCCCAGACTCCCTTTGTGGCAGTCTGCTGGGCTCTGGGATTCAAGCAAACCATCAGTTCTCCGTATAAAGTACTGAATTCCAAAGCCACTGAAATGATTTAACAGATGGTGCTCCACTCTTTTTCTCGAGGAAACATGCAAAGAGTCCACATGCATTTGTTAAGGCACAGCCCCAAGCCAGCTGCAAGCTCTGAGACACAAAAGCACACAATCAAAGGGAATAACCTTGCAGTGACATCCTGTCTCCAAGGCTCTAATTTCAGGGGTTGCAGTGATGTGGGCTCTTGCTGCTGCTTTAGCGCAGCATTTTAAGTGCAATTAGAAGCACCTTTGGCATTTTTCTGTCATGCCTCCCTACGAATCAGAACATCACATCAGGCCACGCTCACAGGACAATAAATAAGCCACTACACTGCCTAGCACTCATTAATTAGAGGCACATGATCCCTGCTAGAACAGGGAGAGAAGGTGCATGCCAGGACGCAGGAGCCCGGCCAATTCACCGGGAAGCCCATAGAGAATGGCACAAAGCACGAGCTGTCGCTGTGGGGCTCTGGGGCTGCTCTCAGACACAGGTTTCACCTCTCTCCTGGCTCTAACGCAACTGCCTGGAGCCTCAGCTGCCGAGTCTGGCATGCTCCACACTGATCTGGTTGTAGCGAGAGTGGGATGCTCCATGAGAAGTCTCAGCCGCTCCTCAGGAACATCCCCAACCTTCCACCTGCCAGGCCCTGGTTTGGTTGCTGAGCCAGGCAGTCTCACAGACCGGTTCTGTTTTGACCTCTGGAGGGTTTGGGGACAGTTTTGGTTTAAGGAACATCCAGTTCTGAGCAGCAGCACGTGTCTGACCTTTCACAGCCAACCACACAGCTGAACCCTGCTACACTCTGCCCTCAGAGCTTTCACGACCAGGAAGGGAGAGCTGAATGAGGGTTTGGAATTATGTGACACTTGAGGTGGGAAGATGCTTTTCAAATGACTGAACTGGACAAGAAATGAGGCATAGCAGAGAGGGTCAGTACAGACACTCACAGCATTGCCATCCCAGCTGCACTTCCACCTCTGTCTGGCAGAGACTGTGACACAACCAGGATGCACAGACTGCTTTTAGACAGATAACCTTGGAAATCTGCACCTCCAGAACC
Source organism: Eulacestoma nigropectus (assembly GCA_013397775.1). Lineage (NCBI taxonomy): Eukaryota > Metazoa > Chordata > Aves > Passeriformes > Eulacestoma > Eulacestoma nigropectus. The sequence continues at coordinate 478,120 of VZTE01000671.1, read as the reverse complement.
CAGCTCATTCAAAACCAGGTATCTCTCAGGTCAGAAAACTGCAGAGAAAAGCAACTTCTCCTGAGAGTTTTGGACAAGTTTTCCCCACAATCCACCCCATGACAGAGAGCTGCCAAGCCACAGCTCGACTGTTTTACACTGTGCCTTAGGCACACAGGGATGTAAGGTCATTGGTCAAATGCTGAGTTTGTGCAGCAGGAGACAAAATAAAAAAGTGGTGATACACAGCAAATTAGTTTGTGTTTGGATAGCTGAGGACTGAAAACAATCTTCCATTGGATTCATAATTAAACTGGACAAGGGCACGTTTCTGTATGAGCAACCATTTACAGGGTTCTCCAGAAGCACAACCTTCCACAGTTGAGGTTCTTTGAAGTGACATGGCTGGAAATAAAAATACAATCACATCAATTCCTCCATAGCAGACAAATGTCAGCTACTGATATTCTGGAGGACAGCATCCTCTTCAGAATAGGACGGGAAGAAGAAAGTGAAGAATAACCACACAAATTCCTGCTTTCTTGGAAGGACATGAAAAAAATCCCCTTGTCAGAAGAACAGTAAAGTCCCAAACTTCACTGCCAAACCCCACCTGCCCCCCAAGGCCCAAGAGGAGTTTCACCAGCAACAAAAGCACTGTTTAACTGATTGTATTCCAGTGAGGCACAACTGGGGTGACGTAAAATGCCTGCAGTCTTACTTGCCTCCCCTCCACAAGCTGCCCACAAACTGGTTGGATGTTCTCCCTAAATTTCCAAAGATGAGATGATTATCAGTAGCCCAAACCACTGCTGGTGTTGCCACACACAGCAGCACACAGCCTTTCCCACGGGCACTTCTCAGCCACCTTCCTGATTCCAATTTCTGTCCTACCACCACCTGCCTAGAAAGCTAAAATCCTCCCAAGAGGGAGCTGGATTTTGATTGTACTGTTGTTATTTGACTACTGCAGGAATACAAACAATCCTGAGGATGGCATTTCCCAAAACACAAATTTCCTCTTTTTCTTTTGTTCTCTGCTCCCAAATCAATGGCAAGAGCTCCGGAAGCAGGTCAACAATGCTCTTGGAGAACCTATTCACCCCAGCCACACAAACCTCAAAACCTTGTCAAAACAGACATTGGAATATGATCACCTGGGTGCCAAGATGAAGAAAATTTCCAGCAGTAACAGTGGCTGCAAAGAAGGGAAGACAAAGACCATCCCTCCCCTCTGCAATGGAGCCAACAGCCTGTCTCAGTGGTTCTCTCATTACTTACACTTTTACATCTCCCTTGTTTCATCAGCTCAATGAATTCTGTTGTGAACACTGTAAAAGCACCACCTTTATCAGAGGTTTGTCAGTCTAACACTATGGAGCAGGCACAGCCAAGGAGAAGAATACTGATGTTCTGCATAGCCAGAAGGAGTTAAATAAAAACCTTCCCATGACTTCTCCTACAACTCACTGATATCAACCTTTCCATGAAAAAAATTCCACTGGTCCAACTGCCTTTAGGTTGGTTACACACACACAGATAAATCAACAGAAATTTCCCACCAAACTTTTCTCTTTTTTTCCCCCAAAGGTAAGCAGAGAAGTTTGATCTTACATGGCAGCTCCAGGCCAGGATGCACAGTTGCATTTTTGAGCATTGGAGGGGAGTGACGCCCATCATCCATGTCCTGCTCCGTGCACTGCGCCTCTCCATGGATCACTGCCAGCCCCAGCCGCAGCCTCTCGGCGTAAGACTGAGCCCTGCAAGAAAACAACAGCCTCTCAGGAAGGTGCTGGGCTGATGCAGCTCCACAGCCCACTACAGCAAGTCTCTCCCAGGCCAACAGCAAGCAAAGGCTGCACCTCTGTGGCTGTTCCTCTGCAAGAAACTTCACTGGACTCTTCATTCCTCGTTAATATCCCAAAGCCCACTCTACCCCTTTGCTCCACCACAGGGTCTCCTGTGTTCCTCCACATGCAAAATGCTTTCTGAGATGGTCAGGCACTGCTGGAACTCCAACAGCAAGTCTGACCCCAGGTGAACCATCTCACTGAGACCTCCTGAGTTTACTCCCATGGGGGTGGGAATACAAAGTTCAGCCACCTATCTGCACCACATCCATCCCATTTCCAGCCACAAAGGAATTATGACCAGATTGTCAATCCATCTGCCACCCTCCCATACTTTCCCTGGTATATTTTCCACCAGCTCAGGTATTTTCCAAGTAACTTTTAACCAGCTAGTAAAGCATCCATTTACCTTTTAGCAGCACCAGGAGATTTGGCTACAATAACTGCATTTCTGTAATCTGGAATCTGGATGTGATAAAAAGTTAATTAATTAAAAAAAAGACCTTCTTGCTAGGGAGTAACTGGTTTGATACATGGCTGAATAATTTCACCCATCCTCCTCCCCAGAACCAAATTTTCATTCTGTGACAAGAAACTAGAGAGGCAACTGCACTTGCTTTCAACACCAGTATTTGTGTATTCTGCAAAGGTGGGAATGTTCACTATGTTTAACCCTCCCCATATGGGGAAGCCTTGCTCTCACCATGTGGGAATAAATCATCATCTTTTGCACATGGAGAATAAAACCTCTGTGCCCTGCTCCCAGCCCTGCTGCACTTGGCATTTCTACACTCAGCCCAAGACAGTCTATCAATAATTCAGAGCAGTCAGAAATCCAGCACAGCACCAAGGGAGAGGGGAGGCAGTTTAACAGGATTTCAGAGGTGATCAGAGGCAGGAGCACAAGCAGCATCTCTCAAATGGCACTAACTCCACAGAGAACAAGCTCCTCTCCGGCTTGTGCTGCAGTTCAGTTTCTATCCAATCATAGAAGTGTAACATCTTTCCATGAAACATGAAATAGGTACCCCCTGAGAAAAAATTCATTAACAGAAGGATTGACCTAGACTGACACCACCACCTCTACTTAGGCAGAGGCCCAATGCTGCCATCACATTAAAATGAGTTCAGACAAGTTGATATATATAGAACTAGAGTAACCTCACTTCTTCCTGTATATACTGAAGCAAGAAAGGGGATGCTCTCAGGTTGTCTACTGGAAAGCTGAAGAAGCCTTGGATTTCCTTTTGATGAAGGTCCATAGTGATAATGTGTGTTAAACCTAAAGAAGAAAAAAGACAACAATTTATCGAAAATATTCCCACGTGGCTGGAGTTCCTTCAATACTTCAATTTTGCAGACTGTTTTAGCTATTACTCAGACTATTATGCCATGTCATAAAATAATCATAAACAGATTAGCACAGAAAGTTCCACAGACATAATGCGAAACAGGCATGTGATGCCACAGCACTGGGCTGACCTTGTATTTCACTATTTCTAGGCCACTTCCCCAGGTGCAAGTTACAAAGAAACACAAGAAAGCTGAAGAAAATTAATTCCCCCAATGTGGCTCAAGATCTCAGCAGCACATCCCCACATGAAACAGGAGATTGGAAGGACAGATGACCTTTGGGATGCCCAGCAGTATCAAGCCTGCCATGCTGCTGCTCCCTGGGACACTCACCTGCCTTGGCGAGCATTGAAGCCAGCAGCTTGCAGACTATGGAGCCCCTCTTCCTCATTTTGCTCTGTTTGCTGTAGGGGAAGTAGGGGATGACCCCAATGATGTTCCTGGCACAGGAAGTCTTCAGTGCATAGGCCATGATCAGCAGCTCCATGACAGCAGTATTCACATCTCTAGGAGATTTGAACACAATTCCAAATATTAGCAGGTGCTTTTCCAATGCAATTCCTTTTCCATTTATACCCAGACCACTCTCACCAAAATTCCAAGCAAATAATGCTACATCTCAGGCTAATGTATGCCAGACCCAGATTGCAGCCATACAGCTTCTCTCATCACGCCACAACAAATTACACACACAGGACATGACGCCAGCACTCAAGAGCTGTGGACTGAATTTGATTTTATATTCTAACATAAGGTGTATGATGATTTCCCTCCATCATCAGACAAAAAAGGCTTTGTATAGAATTTACTTTGGAACAAATGTCACTTGATATTGTGTAATTTCAAATAAAATAGTCTTTAAAGAAGCAGCACACATGCAGCCAACACAATTTCATCCACACTGGATTTCTTAGGGTATTTTCCTCTTTAACAGTGTAAGGCAGGTTATTTTTCCTGCCTTTAAGAAATACTGCATTTGGAGCAGTACCAACTCCAGACATGGCACTTTGGTGGAGGTCAACATCTCCCCACTCTTTAGCTTATCTAGAGATGGAAGGAAAAACAGCACAGGAAATGCTAAAGGACTGTTTCTTGAAAGAAAGAACAATAAAACAAAAAAGCAACGTAGGCAGAGGAATCGCAGAATATGCTGAGTTCGAAGGGACCCATCAGGATCATCAAGTACAACTCCTGGTCCTGCACAGGACACCCCAACAATCCCACCTGTCCCCGAGAGCGCTGTCCAAATGCTTATTGAGCTCAGACATGCTTGGTGCTGTGACCACTTCCCTGGGGAGCCTGTTCCAGTGCTCAACTACCCTCTGGGTGAAAAACCTTTTCCTGATATCCAGCCTAAACCCACCCTGACTCAGCTTCATGCGGTTTCCTTGAGTCCTGTCACTGGTCATCAGACTGAAACATCCCATTTACAGTTTGCTTCCCCACAATGACTGAAGCGGTCCAGTAGGAGTGTATTGATCTGCACTTTAATTAATTTTGGGAAGGGGGAAAAAAAGCCAAGCCCTTAGTTCCCCTTTAGTTCCTTAAGACCAACACCAAGAGACACTGTCTGCATCGCCACAGACTGACTCAAGAACTTTTGGGAACTGAAGAACATGTGCTTCAGATGGCAGGACAGGCACTCCTGCAACACAGACCCCCTTGCCTGGGGGTCTGCAGCACGGACAGCCTCCAGTGACATACCACGTCCCCAGCCTGGTCAGCAGGGCAGTGCTGTAGTGGCTCAGGTGTGCAGCCCACGGTGACAGGGCAGGGGCTGACTGGGCCATCTTTCCAAACAGCAGCAGAGGAGCAAACAGCACAGAGCAGCCTAAAGCTCTGCAGAGCTTTCTGGACATTACCCAGACATTGCTCAAGTCCTGTTTTCTTCCTGAGACAGCCACTAGAGACAGCTTCTCCAACTGCTCAGAGACACGACCCGTGACAAACCTCTGACCATTTCCATTTCCCCACTGCTCTCCCTTCCTTTGGAAATTAACCTCCACTTGTGCCTCTTCTTTTGTGAGGCTCTGGGTCTCTGTTGTCCCGCTGGCCCTGCCAGCCCCGCACACACAATGCCATTTACACACAAGAAAGCTTTGTTGGCTCTGGAGCACCCAGCCAAGAATTACATAAAACACAGCCCCCTGCCACACAGGACAACGAGCAAACAAAGAACTGTTTCTTCCCTTTGGTGATTTAGCTGTGCCAGTGGGGCTGTGAGAGAAGAAAAAGATGCTACTATCAGTGTCATATAAAAACAAAGTGGTCAAACTGCAGCCTATTTAAAGTTCATCTGAGAAATTCAGTATTTTTCATCATTATTTTTCAACTTACTCTTTGAAAACACACACATATTCATATGGAAAGCAGGTAGAGAACAAGACTGGGACTTCAAAAGGCACCAGCAGTCCTGGTGCTGCTGCAGGACACCAGCAGCCATATTGATGGAGAAGTTATTCAAGGAGGATACTTCTCCCAGTACTCAAGCAGGATCCCAAGCTAGGCTCTGGGAAGCTCCTGCAGACTAGCTGGCACAGGCACTAGGCAGAGGTGGATGTGTCTGTCCCTCCAGCAGGGCCCAGGGTGGGTGGGCTGAGATGGCTTCACGCTCAGCCATTACTGATCTGCTCCTCTGCAAGGGGCACTGACCCCAGCCAAGGGTACCAGCTGGGGAAAATGACAGTGGTGGGGGAAGCCCAGCCCCAGCATCTCCAAAACAGGTACCCAAGGACAGCATCCCAGTCTCCTTGCTGCCCTCCCCAACTCTGGCCTTGAAGCCATGCTCAGTCAGTTACTGCTGGGAGGGCTGAGCCAAGACCTCACACAGGGCCTGGCAGCTCATTACCAGGACACTCAGAGACAGCTCAGCTATCCCCCACACCCTGCCTAGCACCCCAGAGCCTCCTGTGCTGCTCCTTATCCCTGCCTGGGCCATCCCCGGACACCCCTGCTCTTGAGGCTGAGCAAACACCTTGTGACACTGTCCATGGACTTTGCAACAATCAGCATCAACACTCAGCACTAAAAGGCTCCTTTTGCCTTCAGGGTATCACAAAACCACCAACTCGTTCATTTTTCTAACATCTAAACATGAGCTATTTGATTTTCCCTCACAAATGCCAGTCCACACACCAGTCTTGGATGCTACCTGTCCTTATCACCTTTTTTTGGTTGTGCTACAGCTTTTAGGACAGAGAGCCTGTATCAAATATTCAGGTCTTTCTGTTCTCTCTGTGCATTTAAGATGCAGACTGTGAATTCACACTGCAGCATAACTAGGTTGTTTCCCTCTCTACTCCTTTCCTACCAAGTCCTAATATTTTCTTCTCAAATCTCTACTGAGTGTGGAAGTCCTATTCTTAGATTATTCCACACAATTGTTGTTCTGACTCTCCTGAAAAGCTCCCTGAAACACACTGCAAAAACGAGATGTCCTTGAACCTGTCCTCCCTAGCAATGCAGCAAGGCACAGCTGCAGTTTAGGAATGAAAGATGACTTGGCTGCACAACACTGGCTCCTCACCTGGAGGGCCTTGAACATTTTGGTTAAAAAAGACCCATTTCTTGGCCCAAAACACTGCATTCAGTTCATGGAAAAACAAGGAGATCAACAAGTTAAAAGCAAGGGGAGGTTTTCCCCTCCCAAAACTGTTCCTGTCCCTAATGCTCTGAGTTACCTCTCTCTGAACACTTGATCTGTTTCATGTTTACACAGCTCTCAGTTATAAGTTATTTCAGAGAACTCCCTCACAAGGGGACAACAGAATGGCACCATTCACCCGAAACATAATCCTACAGCAGGAGATTTTCATCTTGTGGAGATTTAGTTGCTCCCTGAGGGAGGAAACACTTGGGGCATCTCTGTGGAGGGAGATGAGCCCTAAGGAAATGTTTCTGACTGCAAGAGGAATTCCAGAAGTGAGTAAGCCGGTCTAGTAGTCCTATTGATTTCTTTACAACAGGCCAAGCATTTCACAGAGGAAATGAACTTGAATTCTCAATGGGCTCTAGTTCTTTGGCAAGCAAGGAAAAATCCTGTGTCCAGGCAATTCCGCTCCCCGCTACTTTTGAGCTACAGTTGAGCTCTGCTACTTATTACTCCTTGTGATCTCCAAAATCTGAGCAGAATTTGGTAACTTGGAAAAAGCTATCAGAGCAGGAACATCCTTGTTTTGTTAATATCAGTATCTCATCTCTGGAAACAGCACCTCCCCTACTCACAGTAGGTCAGTTTGCAGTTATTAATGTGCAGGCTTCCTTCCCATCACCCTAGTGCTATCCCATCCCTGAGCCAGCAAGGAGCAAGGTTCCTGGGGTTACAGATGGTTTTTTTGCCCCCTGGTTACTTGAAGCACTTTTCTTACTCCAAGCCTAGAACAGCCCAAAATAAAACCCAAAAGGGCCCACCATCATCAAGAACTGTAGAAGTACAGGAGGGAGGCTATGGGCTTCCACCTGAGCTCAGTTTCACATCATTACAGCAAAAGAGGAACAGTAATCAAGTTTGCAATGAAAGCAGCAGCTGCTGCTCTGCTGCATGGTGGTTGGGAGGCAGAGGAAATCACCCATCCTGGGATGGAAATGCCAGTCAGAAATCACCAAACAGCTGAGCCTGAAAGGCCACCAACACACAGACTAGGGATGTTTCAGTGGACACCGTCCGTCACTCCTGTTCCTGCCTCAAGTGACACACTCCAGCTATTTGATGGGAAGCATCTCAGTGTTGCAATCAATCCCCTGGGAATGTTAACAGCTTAACACTACATGGGGCCTTACATCTAAGAGCAGTGACAACACTGGAAGAGTTCCACTGGTTATTGTGCTGGTTAACAGTGAGCAGACCACTGAACCATCTGTTGATCCAGGTATTCAAACACATCCCAGGTGCAAAAACGAGCCCCGAGTGCCTCACCTGGGGATTGTCTGTATGATGAAAATATCCTGTCCCCGGACAGACTCTTTTATTTCAACTCTTGTTTCTGAAAAGGATGGAAAACAGAGTCAGTTTTGTTTCCAAACATCAGGTTGACAGTGACAACACACCATGTTTTAGCAGCAACCTTGCCCCCTGGTCAGGGCAGATGAGGACTCGTTCCCTTGCCCTTTGTGCACATACATACGCGGACGAGCCAAGTGGATTTTCCAAAGGCCGGACCTGGGTAGATCTGACATACCCGTGAGTTAGCTGTATTTACAAAGCAAAAGCAGGCTGAACAGCTGTTTATTTTTTATAGAATTTAGAATGTTAGAATTTAGAAATTAGAATTTTAGAATTTAGAATTTTAAAATTTAGAAGACAATTTACCTAACTCTCAATGAGAAATCCATTTCATGCCTCCATGGAGTGCTGAGAGCTGTCAACAGCACATTCATTAGTGAGCAATTAACCACTCAAGGCAGAACAACCTTCAGTACTTCCAAGAAGGTAACTCAGCACTTTTTGCACTTTGCTCTTTCACAGCTAACATGGGATCCAGCTCCATGCTGGCTGGAGAGCTCAAGGCAACACCAGCAGCACCGAGTTCAGAGCAAGAACTCCCCAATTTCACTATCAAGGTCAAGACATTTCAGCACTGACCCAGGCTGGAAGTCTGGGTCTCTGCTGAGCAGCACTCCTACAGCCTGACTCAAATGCAGAAGTCGAACCCCAAGCAGCTCTGCAAAGCCAAAGCAATGACTCCAGGTTTCCCAAGCTGCCTGCCTTAGCCACTCATTTCCCATACAGTCATGAGCTAGAGGGCAGGGGTAAGGAAAAGGAGAGAAACAGCTCCTCAGCTATGGAATTCCAAGTCTAATTGCCTTGCCCTGGCAGTAACCCTACAGGACTCTGCTGAGAGCAGACTGATGGCTGTGCAGTGATGAAAAACGACTTCAGACCTCATAGCAAGCAACCTGATTTAAAACCAACCCCAAAGGGCAACGAGCTCTCCCCGGCAGGAATGCACCAGCCAGCCCAACCATAACCACAGCAACTCTCCCACTGTGAGGCCCATTCAGGCTGCAAGAGCAGCAGCACTACCACAAATCCTCCACCCCTTCCTCTAGCCTGTAGCAGCTCTCTGGTTCTACTCTCTCTTGCAAACAAGGTAATGGAGGTCTTGAAACAGTAAATGACTCTTGGCCACAGAACTTTGCTGGCCAATATCCTTGCGTTTTAGCCCAGCATCTGAAAATGGACACTTGCAGAGTGTTAACCTCCTTAAAAACAAAAGCAACCTCCAAGAGGCATTTTCCCCAGCACAGCTATGAAGTTGCACTTTTAAAAGCAAGGGCAGCTGTAAATTCTGTGTGGCAGGGAAGGGCTGAAAGAAAGGGATAATTTAAAAGTTCACAAGGCAGACAATGAAAAAGCAGGGCATTACTTTTAAACCTGGAGATGTTTTGCTCAGCATAGGAGCATAAAAGATTTGGCAGCAGCTAAAACTTGAGGCAGGACTCCAGAGGAGAGTTTGCAGACGGGTAAACAAACAAGATAACAAGGGAAAACAAGGAACATGTTTAATTGCTCTGTCCAAGGTCAGCCATGGAGGTTTAGCACTGCCAGGAGCAGCTGTAACATCACAGCTGAATCACTGCACTTCTTAGACTGGTCTGGCCAATGGAGTTACCCAGCATTTCTAAGATGACCTTAAAACAGTTGCAAATAGTAGAGATTTCTCTTACCTCCATTGGTTTCCTGGTACACCACAGATTTCCCCAGCTCAGCACCGAGACGCCTGGAGAGAAAAAAAGGACATTAGAAATGGAGGAACCCAGCAGTTTGTGCTGCAAAGCAGGGACTGGACCGCGTTACACACCACCAAAACACAGCACTGCCCAAGAGGGAGTTGAGTGAGCCAGCCAGGCTGCAGAAGTACGTCCTCCCCTTCTCTGGGGGTCTCCGTCCCTCTGATGTCCCTGAGAGGCCCTGGGACACACCACTCCGCAGCAGGTCACTGCTGTACCCGAGGCCTGCATGACTGAGCACAGGCTGAGACTCCTGATGGCAAAGGACACCTTGCCAGCCTGTGCAATGCCCCCTTGGCAGGTCTGATGTGCAACTAGAGTTGAATGATTTACTCAGACTCAATTAATGGCACCTGAGTCACTTTTTTTGACTCCCACCTCTTTTCCTTTTTTTTTCTTCCTTGAACCTTCCTTCTGGAAGAACTGATTAATGAGATTTTAACTCCAATTTAATTCTTTCAAATTACTCGTCCCTCTTCTCAAATATCAAATCTACAACATTCATCACAACAAAGATTAGTAACCCTCCTTCTCTTTCCAATTTCTTTCTTACAAAACAAAGACTCACTTTGAAGAGCATTTAAAAAGGCTCCAAAATGCAGACTTTTCCCTCAGGTGACACATAAGTATTTAACTGTACTGACACGTAATCCATTAGTAAGCACTTAAAGGCATTTGTGCTTTAACCCACAGCCTCAGCTGTGAGACCCTGCAGCAGTGAGATGCTTGGGCCAAGTGAGATGGAGCCAGGGCAATTCCCTCCTCTCCCAGGATCTGCTCGGTGGCTGGCCATGGCCACACAATGACTTAGGAAACAGTTTATGCCTGAAAAACATCTTTGTTCACCACACTGATTATGGCAGCAGTTTCCTGTCTGCACTTGTACTGTATTTACCCGGGTATGTGCCAAAATTCTGCAGATCAGGACTAACCCTAAATAAAAAAGAGCCCACATCTGCTGCTGGTTTTTTTCCTGGTCTACAGCCTTCAGCAGTCGGTCTCTCTCCATCTCCTTACCCACTAACTCAGCCTTGCACATCAATTGTCACAAAGATCTGTGCTTTAAAAAGTGAAAGAGCAACACAGCCCGACGCTGGCACGCTTCTGTCCCATCAGCAACTGCTGGGCTCAGCTGTGAGCCAAAGCTGGAGGTCCCAGCTAGAAGCTGGCCTGGAGAGCTTGCCTGGGACAGCTGAGGTAACAGACACTCGGATGCCACGGGATATGTTTGCTTAGCTGGCTCCAAAGCACGTCTCTGGCACACACACCCTCCCCACCGTGTGTCTGGCAGCATGTTTTGCAATGGCTGGGCTGGTGACCAAACTGCCACCTCGAGAGCTGTACGTGCCAGACTGTCACAGCCCTGCTCGGGTACCAACTGCAGCATCACCCTGCAGCCCAGGCCAGACAAGTCTCACAAATCTCTAACTGGGCTCCTCTCAGCCCAGCTGGGCTAAAACTTGCAGCTGCAATGCAAAGGCATCCTCAGTACCTTCAGTATCTTCAAAAAGAGCTGGCAGCTGGTCAAGCAAAGGCAATCCTGAGCACCTCAGGGATAGACCCACAGTGGAGGTGAGTTTTGCAGGTGGGATCCTGCTGTCCTGATGAGGATAGTCTGGCATTTGCAACCACCAAGCTTAGCCCTAATCGCTGCTATGGCATCCAAATCCAAACAAGCTCAGAAACATACACACACACACCCCCACCCCAGAGCAGTGTGTGGGGGGAAATGTTTAATGACTCACACTTGTTCCTACACAACTGCATGGCAAGTCTTGCAAGCTCCCTTTGGAGGCACGTGCGCCCTGACTTCACTGCAGACAGCACAATCCTACCTCAGTACTGGGAAAAAAAAATCCATTGGAGAGACTGTGCAAGTGGTCTTAGTCAGCCCTGAATCTCATGGCAGGAAGGAAAGCTTCAAAACCAGTCCAGCCAGACTCATCTCAGCAAAACATCCCTTGGAAGTTGGCACTTCAGTGCTAAGTGGTGGCAAACAAAACCAGATTTGTGGTGTTCAAGGGGAAAGGGTATCACATTGTACTAGGGGAGGCTTAGATTAGATATTAGGAAATATTTCTTCCCCGAAAGGGTTGTCAAGCCTTGGAATATGCTGCCCATGGAAGTGGTGGAGTCATCATCCATGGAAGGATTTAAAAGACATGTAGATGCGGCATTTGGGGATGTGCTTTAGTGGTGGCTTTGGTAGAGCTGGGTTAACAGCTGTGCTCAGTCTTAAACGTCTTTTCTAACTTCATGATTCCATAATGTAGCCAGCAGAAACCAGAGCCCAGTGCTCTCCTACTCACTGTACAGCAGCAATGCAGTTTCTGTGCTGCTGAAACAAGAAATCAAAAAGGCAAGTTTGCTCCCCCATGGCAAGAGGGACACTAAAACAGCTTGGCTTGGGGCACTAAAACAGCTCAGTTGTCAAACCTGGGTGCAGGGAGCAGCAGAAGAGACAGGACACAGATGACAACTTAGAGGAATGAGTGGCTCTGGTCAGACAATAAATCCCAGCTCTGTTCCAACTGTTGACTGCAAGTAAACAAGAGCAGTGGATATGAGATAAAACTGCCCGTGAAAGTCCCAGATCAGCCCTGCCTGCAGCGCTCCAGGGTCCCAGGAGCCTCAGGCACAGCAGGATCCACAGGCAGCTCCCGCAGAGCAGCTGAGGTATGTGCACCCCAGGGGCACACCTTGCACCAAATCCCTTCCTGGAGGCTTTGGTTAGACAAGATATCAGTCAGGGAAGGAGTCTTAGAAACCGTGACTGAGTCAAAGACAATAAAGAGAGGACTGTTGGTGCAACTCCTGCTGTAAAGGACCAGATTCCAGAGGACTTTTATCAAAAGGGATATTTGCATGGAAGTCAAGGGCAGGGCACAGCCTTATCGACCACACAGCCTGGCAGCAGCCATAGAGTTCAAAGATAAATTTCCCCTTCCTATTACCTCTCCCTTGTTTTCTCTCCCATCCCAACTCTTTTCTCTCTAAATCCTCTCCATCCTGAAGCTCCCAATTGGTCGTTGCTTTAGGGGATAGAGGAATTGAATTGACAGGAAGAACTGTTTTCACCCAGCTCCAGGACTAACAGCATAATCACATGAACCTGGGCTACCACAGTTACTGATCACTTGTCTGCAGACACAGGCAGACCTGCACTAGGACAGAAAAGGTGCCACTGCAGTAACCCAGACCATACATCCAGCAGAGATAAAGCTGCTTCTGGGAAAAATAACATTTTAGGTCCCGCAGATAAATCACATCTCCAAGCAAAATGAGCTGCTATTCTCACACCAGCTCCATCACTAAACCAACTCCTCTGGGGCATGACAGCATCTAAGAGGAAAAAAAAACCTCTTTATGGCTTTAAAAATCCTACTCAGAGCAATTGGCCAGTAAAAATTTCTATTGATCTGGAATCTCTCTGTAAACACTGCCCAGGAAGGATGATCTAACTTTCTGCAGTCTCAAAACATGCCAAGAGGATATTAAGCTGTGAATACAAAAGTGTTTATAAAACCTGTCTCAAATTCATATCTAAATGCAAACAGCTCAGAAGTCACCTATAGTTTAATGAGGAAGTGACACACTGCAGTATTTTAGGAAACACTGTGAGGCTGTATCAGATTGTACTTTAAAATGCTCCACTGAAGACGGTCAAAAACCACTGTACCAGGCTCTTGAGACAAAGGACAGCCAAAGAGACTCCATGTTCAGCTGAATCAAATTTCAAGCAGCAAATATACTCGCAGTATTTTGTGCCATCAGAGCCTATTCCAATGCCACTGAGAAGTGCCCTCAGCCCAGGCTGTGTTTCCTTCTCCCCCTCTGTGACCAGAATCCAAGACATTTGTCAGGTTATCTCTGTAGGGAGCTTCCGGCCAGGTCACAGCCCAAACATTCAATTTGAAGAGAAATCTGCACACAAAGCTCTTAATCATGGTACTTTATTTTGACAATATCCTCTTCATTATAAACACTTTCCCTGGTCTCAGCTCTGCAAACTCCCAACTCTCCCCACATCTACAGACTCCAGAAACTGGTGCAGACTCAGAAGGAGCTGGAACAGAGGGTCTGTGCTGTGCCCAACTGTAGCCAAATCAAGCCGCAGCCTGACTCTTTTCAAACTTTAGCAAATCTTTAAATAAAGATCAGTCATGGTCCAGCCAGCACAATGGCAGCTCTGCAGTGCACTTCCTAATCCCCCAGTACAAGAACAGCCAGGAAAGGGAAAGGGAAAGGGAATGGCAGCTTCCTGGATACAATCTGTTCAGATATCCTTAAAACTATGTGAGCTCTCCTTTGCCTCTCTCCATCCACCCAGCATGACTGGATATTTGAAGAACAAATACCCTACTGCTCATCTGCCACTGGAATCACTTGTTCCAGCCACACCAAAGCCACGCAGCCCAACTACTGGCAAATACCAGGCAGATTTTCCTCTACTCCTACCAGCCCATTCCTGGTGAAGGAACTTCCCCTAAAGCTGTGCTGGCCAGCACAGAAAGCCCCACATGAGCCCAGCCTGCTCAGCCACGTTTTGTGCTCCACTTAAACTGCACAGAGATGTTCTGACTCCCCTCTGTCCACCCTTTCATGTGCTGGCAAGATGACCTAAAGAGTACGTTTCCTGCCAGAAATCCTCCTTCAGCTGAGGGAGGCTGCCTCAAGTCCTCTGAATGTACTGTCTGCCCCAAAGCAGGGCTCACCTCCCACCCAGTCACAGAAAACACCACCCTGGCTTTAGCGTTGCGACCCAGCTCCCTGGAGCCAGAGGTCAGAACACAAATCCCCATGTTCTCCTAATTCCATGTTGTTAAGGCTCATGGCAATGCTTTTATCTTCAGACCACCAGCATTCTCCACGCTGCAAACGGAGTGAATCTCTGGAATACTCACTCCACAGTTGGCAGTGAGACAGTATCACATCCCACATCGCGGAGCTGCAGGAGCACTGGGGAGGCATTAGCAAGATTCAATCACCAATCCCCTCCAACCCAAACACATAAGCAGTGAGTGGAGTGTAATATTTGTGCCTTCTGCGCCAGGCACTGCAGTCAGAGGGAGATCTAAATGCATCTGTTGGACTAAAGATCAAAAAGACTTGCTAGACCTCCCTCCCCCCAGCAGCACACAGGCCCATTACGGACCAGCACTGGTCACAGAAATTATCTTTCTCCCCTGCAAATGCAGCTTGTAATCAGGTGCCAAGTGCCCTAATTACAGCAGGAGTTTTCTTTCCATTACAAAAAGAATTTAAAATAAAATAATCATCCCTCTCACTTTATAAGAGAAAAGTAAATATATGGGTTTATTTACGTTTCAGTGGTGCTGAATCTAAGGGACATCTTCACTATTTCAAGTTTCACAAGGTCCTCATTATCCAGCACCATCTCCTCTCCCTGGCAGTCACTACCATCAACTAAAGCTCTGAAAACCTAAAGTGAAAGTAAGACTGACCATTAGTCACTGTCCCATAACCAGAGAATGCTCAAGGGGAACTGTGAAGATCAGAACTGTGCCAGAACATGATGCTCAGAGCCTGAAATGAAAGCAGCTCTGAAAGTTTTGCAATAAACAAAGTGAGGAGATAAATCAGGTGTCTGAAAGCTGGACAGTGTCACACTGCTCCTCTCCGGGCTTGAGATTCTAAAAAGGATAAGTCAGGACTACTCAAGTAGAGATCTTAAGCTCATACCTACAGGTAAAGAACAGAGCCCAGACGGACAGGTGTCTCAAGGGGCCCTACTCCTAATATTGCGTGTTGTTTTAAAGTTCTTTTACTACTTTTACTCAAGGTCATAAAAAAACTTTAAAAAGAACGCACAATATTAGAGGACAGACTCACCCTTGTAAGATTGCTCCAACTCTATGTAAAGGTGCAACTGACCTCCCCAGCAAAGAACAGGCTGGGATGTGAGACAGGGGGAAAGGCAGCAGCCACGCATCTTTTGCAACCTGAAAGAACAAGGGATGTGTTACAGATCAGTTGAAACAGCCCTCGAGCTCCTAAGGGAAGACAGTGCAAAACCACTGCACTAGATGCTGAAAACTCCTTTAATTTTGGGAGACTTTTTACTGTAGGCAAATCTGTACTGTGAACAGTTCCAGATTTTGCACCCACAACAAAGATAAATGTCCTTAAGCCTCAGTTAAAGAACAGCTGTGTATCACAGGGCTGCACTCGTGCCACCACCAGAGCATCCAACATCCCACTGATGGCAGAGCCAAGGGAAAAACCCCACATCGCCCCTATTAGAAATTTACTCAGAGAGATCGAAGAGGGAGCCGGGAGGTCACTCTGGATCCGGATCCTGCTTCTTTCCCCCCGAGAGCATCCCTGGGATAACAGCAGCACGTCATCCCAGCCAGTGCCGTGGCCTGGGGAAGCCTCTCGGCGTCTCTTCTCATTTCATCTTTAAAAAGAAGGGAGCTATTTTTAAGACAAAGAGCAAGAAATAAGGATTGCCCGTTTGCTCCTTCAGTCCTGAGAACTCAGAGCTTGTCCCCAGGGGAATTCTGTTGTGCTGTGTTGACGCAACACAACAAGCCCCTGTAAAACCCTGTCCCATCTGCTGCAGCAAAACTTACTTTTTTATAGAGAGATACATTAGCTTCAGAGTTCAGTGAAGGGAAAGTGGTACAGAACTGACCAAATATAGCAAGAATACATGAGCCAAAAAAAAAGCTTTCCACTCCCAAACACAAGGATTTTCCTCTTAGCCTCACACTTAAAGAAGTCCATCACTATTATCCTACACACCTCCCAGCCAAACAGCCAAGCCAGCTCCATAGAGATAATCTGTGCTAAGGATTGAACACAGTGTTTATTAAGCGAGCAGGACGAACAGCAAAGTGTTCTCGCAGTTGAAGGTGGCAGCACACCTGTACTTAAGTCCTGTTTCCAATTTAAGCACGCCCTTGGAGATGAGAATGGGATAGCAGCTGACTAGCAAGGATAACTGGGGTGCTGTCAGCTGCAGCAGGCAAACAAGCACTGAGACCCCTCGATTTCGGGAGCAGCTGCCTATGAACTGTAGCTGAGAAACAGCAGAAGTTCATAAGTTTTCAGCAGAAAGAAAATCCAAATCCTGTTCTCAGATGACAGCCTGATACACAGATGCCCTTCTCAGAATAGTCCCTTTGGCTGGGACTGCCCCAATTTGAACCAAATTCGATCCAAAAGTTCAAGTGCTGGGGGAAACTCAGAGCTCTGCACCAAGAGCCCAATTTTGGAGGCAGCTGTCACACCCCTCGGTCAGCAGGACCCAGCGCATCCGTCCCAGACAAGACAAGGTCAAACTCTACCTAAATTGATGGGCTGAAGAAAAAAGGGGCAGACTTTTACCCTGAACCAAACAGCCCAAGCTGCCCGGCTCTCCCACCTCCCCAAAATCCACTCTGGTCAGCGCAAGGTGCTGTGCCGAGGTGCACATGGACACTTCCCGTGCCCCAGGCACCGAAGCTGTTGAGAAAACAAGGTCAGGAGCCGGAGAAAGTTTTGAGCATCTCCCAGACCTGCTAAAAACGCCTTTCTGAGGTTTGCCCAGACACGTTTCACCTCCTCCCTCCCCAAAAGTAACAGCCTTTGCTGCAGCCCAGCCTTTCCCGCAGTGAAATGGTTGTCAAAGAAGGAAGAAAGCGGCAGGTCTATTTCCATTTGCCGGGTCAGGCAGAGCTGGTGAAGGTTCCCAGTGCAAAATCTCCACAAAGGTGTTCGCAGGAGACGCCTTGGGAAGGCGGGGGGATGCCAGAAGCTTCTCCAGCCGCTCGGGAGGGCTCCTGCCTGCGCCGGGGAGCGATGGGGGAGAAAGAAACTTGAAAAGAAGGCAACTTACTCCGTGATCTTCTTCGCCAGTTCGGTGGAGGCTGCGGTGGAGTTGGCCGAGAAGACCCGGTAGCCACTTCTGGCCGCGTTCATCGCCGAAGAGTCATGCAACCCCCGTGGAGCTCGAAAGTGAGAAAATACAGATTTATAAGGCAACAACAGCTTCCGTGGCATCCTTTTCTTTCCTCTCCGCTGCGATCACCGCCCCTTAAGGGGTGGGGAGGAGGAGGGGGAAGAGGAGGGTGGGGACCCTTCCGCTACCTATGGACTTGCTCGTCTATTCCTGCGGCAAAGTATGAAAGGGAGGGTGGAAATTATGATTGTTAAAATAAAATGGAGCAGCAGCTGCCTTGGGGAGTAGAGGGGTGGACAGGCAGCAGGTAACCCCAACCCACGCCCACGCCGTGGCCCCTCATGCAACAGGGGAGGGATGACCCCAAAATCAGGAGTGTAGCAAGGTGGTGAGGGGCTCCCTTGGTTGGAGATGGTGCGGGTGAGCTGAGGGAAGAAGGTTGGGGGGGTTCTTTGTGATGCAGTAGGGCTGGACCGTGGCGGGGTAAGGAGTCCCCGTGAAGAGGGAGGTCTTTGGGGGGGACAGTCCCATCCCGCTGCCCTCACCCAGCCGAGCGAGTTCCGCCACCCGGCCAGAGCGCCTCTCCCTCTGCCGCCATCTTCTCAGCGGGAAGGGCCCGCCCCCGCCGCCATCTTAGATGAGGGCACCGCAACCGCACTCCCCCCTCACGGCGTCCCCTCACCGCCTGCCCGAACAGCGCCGGTACCTCGGGAGGAAAGCGGCAGAAACGTCCCTCCCCGGGGGATAAATGCAGTTCCCGCTGCCCGAGGGCGGCTCGCAGCGCGGCCGCCTCCCGCTTCTGCCCGGCGGTGCGACGCACGGGTTGAAGGCGGTGGCTGAAGTGCCCGTGCCTAAGATGGCGGCGGGGGAAACGGAAGCGCGGCGGCGGCGCCGCTCTGGCCCCGCGCTGTGGCGGGGGCGGCGGGAGGACCCGCCCGGCCCGCGGCTCCCGCGCCTCGTTCCTCAGGGAGT
>VZTE01000671.1:380981-451564 GCA_013397775.1 Eulacestoma nigropectus | reverse complement strand
GAGCCTCCCCCGCGCCCGCCCGGGACCGCTGCCCGCGGGGCTCGCTCCGCCGGGGCCGTGCGGGGGTCGGGGTCGCGGTCGGGGTCGCTCCGCCGCCGGGCCCCACGCGGGACGGCTGTGCCCGAGCCGGGGCGCTGCGCGGTGTCGCGTTCCGGGGGCACGGGGAGGGACACAGACGGGGGGTGACCCGCGCCCCCGTGGGGTCACTCGGACCCCCGTCCTCCCCCCCACCCTCCCCCGAGTCTGGGGGCGACATCCCCGCGCGCAGGGGTTGGTGGTTTCTCTCCCCTTTCACCCTTAATTTGAAGGGGCAGCAGGGACGTGGCCACACTATGGGGGCCCTTTGCATCCCCGTCCCCACCTCCCCATTGCTCCTGTTCGATAACTCCAAAGCTCCAAAGGGCAGTGTGATCCAAGGAAAAAAAAGTAATCATTGCTGACGCAGGCAGGACGGCAGCCAGGCACTGTCCCCAGCAGGTCCCATCCATCACTTGGGATTTGGGGGCAGGCAGATCCCCCCAGGACCCCCGCGGCCCAGCGGGATCTCAGGGCAGCCTGGAGGGGTGTGGGTGTCTGATCCCATTCCCCTCGGGAGCTGTCAGTGTCTGGAAGGGGAGGGTCCTGCTTGGGGGCCGCGTCCCCCAGCTCCCGCAGGCAGGGCAGGGCGTGCTGGCAGATAGTTGAACATCTGAGCAGAGATTCAATTATATGCACTACTTCATTTATTTGGCTGTCCAGTCGCTCTGATCAGACTTGGAAATTAAGAGGCATGCGGTTAGAGGGATCCTGTCAAATCACATTTAGCCCAGCTCTTCCTTGCTTGGATTTTAAAATGCAGCTCTTTTTTTTACATGACCTGCAGCTACAAAACAACTTTCTGTCTCTCTTCCTAAAGAATTACAAAAAAATCCTGTGGAATGAGGTGAGGGCAGAACCAGTTCCCCAGCTCTATTTCCACCCTGAACTCTACAGCTGGAAGTCTCCAAGCGCTTTCCAACCCTCGCCCTGTGAGCAGGCGGTGCAAGGGTGCCGGGGCAGGAGCAGCTCGTTGCACGCAGGGGCCTCAGGGGAGCCAGGGGAAGGAGGATGGGGGAAGGCAGTGCAGAATTTTTCAGTCACTTTTCTCGCTGAGGGCCATCAGGATTTGCAATCCTCCTCCCTCGGTTTGGGACAGAGCTAAAAATGCCCCTCGTCCCCACCCTGCGCTCGCACGTGCCGGCAGAGAGGCCTGTGCGGGACTGATAAGGCCGTGCTGGGAAACTGCGGGTGAGTCCGTGCAGAGAGTCCTGTCACCCTGTCCCCACGGGGAGGGAACCTGGGGAGCCACCAGCGATCCCATCCTGGTGCTGTTGCAGCTCCAGCATCCTCTGGGATAAAAGCCCTGTGGAATGCTGCAGCAGGGATGAAGGGATGATTCCCCCTCCTCATTTCACCCCAAGGGATAAACAGAAAGTCCCTCAGCAGCTGATAACCCCAAAGCTGGGGCTGCCTGCAGCGTGTCCCAAACTGCAGCTATCCAGGAGGGAACAAACAGCCCTCAGGCTTGTGTCCCAACAGGGAAATCCAGCCCCAGGAAGCTCAGCCCCAGCCTTATTCTGCCTGCTATGCTTGCTCCTTGTGCCCAGAGAGTTTCCAGAAGGATGCAGGGATGCAGTGGAGTGGCTTGGGCTGCAGACAGCAGAGCTGTGGCAGTGTGGTCCCGGCCCGAGCACAGCCAGGACATGTCACATGGGAGGATGTGGGTAGAGGGAGTGTAGCAGAGTTTGTGGCAGCAGCTGGAGCCCCTTCCCCCTGCTGACTCAGATTCTGCTCTACTCAGCATTTGAGGCTGAAAGTGACCACACTGTGCTGGGAAGTGGAATCTTGCTGGGATGCCAGGGACTGGCTGGTGTTGTGCAACAGGAAGCGTTGGATGGGTCAGGATGCTGCTGAAATCTGTCTCCCTGTGCATCACCACTGCTGGGCTCCAGCTCTGATCCAGCACCCTCCAGTTCCACCGCAGGGCTGAGTGTGGTGCTGCTGGTGTCAACAGTCCCACACTGGGATCACTCCTGTCACTACTCACAGCCTGGTACCAGCAACCTGTCCCTTGGGAGGGAGTCATGGCATCCCTCTGTGCCCTGAACAGGGTTTGTTTTCCCCCTCCAGCCAAGGAGCTGATCCTCGGGGTCCCAGCCTTTCCCTGCTGCCCAGAGAAGGCCACAGGGCAGCACCCACAGGTCTGGGCAGGATTTTTAGGCAAGACCCAGCTGCAGCTCCATGTGTGTGAGGGAAACGATGTGCCTGGTTAACACTGCGGGGTTAAAAACCGCATTTAGGCTTTTGAAGTGCCTTTGGTCTTTGCTTTTCAATATCCAGGGCTGGAGGGGGGAATGAGAGAGAAAAGCCCCCCCATCACCTGCCTCCAGCAGCTGGGGCTTGAGCCCAAACCCTGCGTGGGGGCTTGTCTGCATTTGCTTGCAGGGGATTTAGTGCCTGTGGGGACCAGGGAAGCTCCAAAGGGTTGGGAATGGGGTCAGCCCAGCCCTGGGGTTGCTTTTTGTTATCCCTGACCCAAGCTGGAGTGGCCTCTGCTCCGGGTGCTTCACTGCTTTCCCTGAGGGCAGCTGGTCCCTTTGTGTCTGGAACCCACTGATAAGGGGCTGGAGAGGGAGGGGGGGCCCTGGGCAGCAGTGGGGAGAACCAGCTTGGAGCCAGTGCCTGGAGCCAGCTCGGAGCCAGCACCCAGGGCCAGCACCCGGAGGCAGCCTGGAGCCAGTGCCCAGAGCCAGGCTAAGCCCTGGAGCTCTCACAGGCAGACCTTTGTTGTGGACTTGGTGGCAGGTCCCAAGCAGCTGGCAAAGGGGCAAGGAGGAGTCCTGGAGGGTGACAGCCCCACTGGATCATCCACGGGGCTAGGAAATAATCCTGGTGGTGATGAAATCAGCAGAGCTCTGTGTGCTCCCAGGGCTGGCAGAGGCATGGAGATGGGATGCTCCAGTCCCACCTCCCCACAGGCAGCTGGTGGAGCTCATGGCCGTGACTGGTGTGATGCTGGATGTCACCCAGGGGAGGTGACACCTGTGGTGACCTCCATGGCCCCAGGTTCTCCTCTCCCCACCACTGTCCCCACTGTGGGCGGCAGAAGGGGTTTGGCTCGTGTGTTCAAACAGCTCATATCACTGCAGGTGTGCAGATGAGGTGGGGGCACCCCAGCCCCTAGGTGCTGAGAGGGGGTTCCTGGCTCAGGACAGTGCTGGGAAAGGCCTCTCTGTCCTGACTCAGCAGCTCTTCCTGCTGAGTCAGCAGGTGCAGCCTCGCGCTGGGCCCGTGTGCTGGGCTGGGCACCAACCTGGGCCCAGGTCACAGCTCAGGGCGCCCAGAGCTGGTGGGGACACCTCCAGCCACCCCAAAACTGGCTTCCCCCTGCAGAGCCAGGGATCTGCAGAGGTGCTGTGAGAGCCTGAGGCCGCTGCCCTCCCTCACTTCAGGGCCTGGGGTGCCCACCTGGGGACCCTGCCCTCCTGCTCCTCCCTGTGCCTCCCTCACAGGGCAGCTCAGCGGTCTCCCCCTGTCCTGCACGGGGACCATTGGGCTCGGGGAAGGAGAGGCTGGAAGCAACTGGGGAGGCAGAGGGATGGGACCCCTGCCAGGCTTGTAATTACAGCCGGGCCGAGGCCCTCGCAGGCGAAACCTGAGCCCCGTGGGGAGCAGGGGAAGCAGGAGCGTCCGTCTGCCGGCACAACTGTCTGTCCTGGCCCCGCTCCATCTGGGTGGATGCGGGGAATTGGGACCTGGAGTTCTCACTCCCCCCACTCTGGTAAGGTTGGAGTGCTGCAGGGCTCCATCCTGGATGTGAACATCTCTGCTGATTGCGGGGCAGCTCAAGATGAGTCCCTGCAGGCCCCTGTGTCCCGTCTCTGCCACCTCCCCAGCATTCCCAGCAGGGACCCTCCATCCCTGCTCACCCCCGTTGCCTCTGGGTGGGGATGCAGCCCAGGGAGCTTGCGAGGATGGGGGAGGGCCAGTTCCCCTTCCCCTTCCCCTTTTGGTTTTGGCAAATGCTGCCCTGGCTGGCAAAGCCCTCCCAGGGCAGGGCCACGACCCAGCACCCTGAGCCCCCTGTCCCCCGCAGGTGACAGCTATGGGGTGCTGCCCCGGCCCTGCCACGCGCTGGTGCTGCTGAACCCGCAGAGCGGCTCCGGCCGTGCCCTCGACGACTTCCAGGCAGTGGTGCAGCCCATGCTGGCCGAGGCCGACATTGCCACCACTGTCTTCGTCACCGGTGAGTCCATAGCAGCTCCTCCTCTTCCTCCTCCTCCCTTCCCTGGGATCCTACCTGGGCACTGCCACATGGGGACAGGTTCCTCCAAGGGCCTCTGGCTCCCTGCATCAGCACAGCTCCGGGTCCTACAGGATGGTGCCACTCGAGGAGTGAGTGCCTCGCCTCCTGCATCCCTGGCTGGGGTCACCATCTGAGGCTGGGGTCACTGTGTGGGGGTGGCAGCAGGAAGGGCAGAGGGGACGGAGGGTGATGCTCAAATGTCTCCACTTTCCCTGACAGAAAGACCCCACCATGCGCATGAGAAGGTGCGAGATGAGGACCTGTCGCAGTGGGACACGCTGGTGGTCATGTCTGGGGACGGGCTGCTGTTTGAGGTGAGGGGCACCACAGGGCTGGGCAGAGAGCTGGGAGAAGGGGGTGCCTGGGGCAGGAGCCAAGCTCTGAGTCACGGAGTCAGGCAGGGAATGGCGAAGGAGAGATGGCACCAAGCTTGGAGCAAAGCAGCCATGGCCTCTGTGCTGCCCTGGGCAGGGGCACTGCGGGCTCTGCTCCCCCCAGGCTGGGCAGGGCCTGCTGGGTTCCCTGGGTGCCACAGGCTCCTTCATCCCTGCAGGTGGTGAACGGGCTCATGGAGCGTCCGGACTGGAAGGAAGCCATGAAGAAGCCGCTGTGCATCCTGCCGGGAGGCTCTGGGAATGCCCTGGCTGCCTCCATCAACTACTATGCAGGGTGAGTCCCAGCCCCATGGGGCACCCGCTGCCCCCTGCACCAGCCAGCACTCGGGGCTGCACTGGAACCAGGTGGGAATGAGGGAGGAGAAGGCTGTGTGGGGCTCCGGCCCAGGGGAGGGTGCTGGGATGCCCAGGGGTGCCTGTCAGGGTCCTCACTCCCCACAGGCTGGTGCAGCACAGCCCCAGTTGTGAGCAAGGGATTAATCCCTGTGTATCCTACCCCTCCCACTCCCTTTCTCTGCTCTGGGCTCAGAGACTGGTAAAGGCTTAAGCCGAAGGACCCGCCCCAGGCACAGCCAGTCCCGCGCCGTGGGGCACCACGACTGCCCTGACTCGGTTCCCTCTTTCAGGAACTGGTTTATCCCTCCCACCCCCAGCAAAACCACTCCCAGCAGCTGTTCCTGAGGGACACTGTCACCCAGCTGGGACATGTCCCAACCATGACACAAGGCTGAGGTCTGCAGGTGGATGCTGGGGCAGCAGGAGGGGTCCTGAGCTCCAAACTCACCCTCTCCATCTCTCACAGCTACGACCACGTCGCCAAGAAAAAGCTGCTGACGAACTGCACCTTCATCCTGTGCAAGGGGCTGTACACGCAGATGGACCTGGTGTCGCTGAGCACGGCCTCGGGCAAGCGCTTCTTCTCCTTCCTGGGCTTTGGCTGGGGCTTCATCTCGGACGTGGACATCGACAGCGAGAAGTACCGCTGGCTGGGCAGCGCCCGCTTCACCCTGGGCACCCTGCAGTGCCTGGCCAAGCTCAGGGTGTACCAGGGCCGCCTGTCCTACCTGCCCATGGCCACGGAGCAGGGCAGCTCCCCGGCACCCCGGGATCCCCAGGCGCCCGTCACCAACGGCCACATCCCGCAGCCGGCGGGGACGGAAGCTCCCGGCTCCCCGCCCGTCGACTCGCTGCTGGTGCCGCTGGGCCAGCCCGTGCCGGCGCACTGGACCGTGGTCCCCGAGGAGGAGTTTGTCCTGGTCTATGCCATCTACCAGTCCCACCTGGGCACCAACCTGCTGATGGCACCGGCGGCCCGGCTGCACGACAGCTGCATCCACCTCTTCTACATGAAGGCCGGCATCAGCCGCGTGACGCTGCTGAAGCTCTTCCTGGCCATGTCCAGGGGGACCCACCTGGACTTGAACTGTCCCCACCTGTGCTACGTCCCCGTCCGGGCGTTCCGCCTGGAGCCGCGGGTGGCCGCGGGCATCATGACAGTGGATGGGGAGGCGCTGGCCTGCGAGCCCGTGCAGGGCCAGGTCCACGCCCGCCTCTGCCGCGTCCTCAGCGGCTCCTGAGCTCCACGTTCGCCCTCCCTGCAGCGCTGAGCTGCCGGCACGGCCCAGCGCGGGGGTGGCAGAGCCTTCCTCCCACTCAGGAACCCCCTCCTTCCATAGCAATAGGTCTTGGGGGGCATGGGGCTCATCCCTCGCTTGCCCCCACGCTTAGCTTTACCCCCTTGGGACGGCCACCAGTGCTGTCCCAAAAATGAGCCACAAGCCCCATCAGGTACTCGGTGCCGGCGAGAAGCCAGCGTGTTTTATCCTGGTACGAGGTCCCGGCCCCCAGGCGGCTGCGCCGGCACAGCCCCGTCCCCTCCCCAGCTCGGACGCACACGGTGGCATTGCTGTGTCCCCGCCCCGGAGCCAGTGCCAGCCCCAGGGAGGGTCAGGACCAATAGATCTAATACAGTAAACCGACTTTTTTAAGAATGTTTCTACCCAAAGCTTCCTGTAGAAGCGGAGTTTATTCTTGTGAGAAATGCAAAATAAATAAATAGCCTTTGCAGAAACATCCTCCCTGGGTTTTGAATCCGAGCTCACGGCTGCTGGCAGGGGCAGGGCTCTCCCACGGCCCGGCCGTACGGACGGCAGGACAGGTTTAGCTCAGCACCGCAGCCCTTCGCTCCCTGACATCCCGAGGCCAGGAGCAGCACGGAGCGAGGGGCCCCGGAGATGCTGAGGACACAGGACACGGAGCATTGCTGCCACCACCCACCCCCATTTTTGAGGTGCAGCGGCGCTTCCCTGCTCAGCCTCGTGCTGGGGCTGATTGTATCCAGGGAGCTCAGCCCTGCAGACACTTGGGGACATCCTGGGGAAAGTTCGGTGCCTCCGAGCGACAGCAGGGAAGGGCTCATGGAAGAGGTTCAAGGAGGGGATCGTTGCAGCTGAGGGGTTTGGCTTTCTGCCGGCAGCAGGGGCCCTTTGGGGGGCTCTTGCATCCCTTTTCTCGGGCTGCCTGGGGCCAGCTGGAGCCCTGCTACAGGTCCCTGCCCTGGGGCTTGCCTGGGGGGATTACTCAGCCTCTTTGGTATAAAGCTGCAGTAATTAAACCTCATTTTCTGCGCTCAAGTACAAAGCAGAAGAGTAAACAGTGGTGGCTGTTTGCATTTATTCAACTGCAAACTATGCAATTAGGATGGCAGATCCGGGAAAGAAGAGCACGATTGTCCTCTCCCCATGGCCTCACTTGCTCATGGAGAGGAGCCCTGTTCCTGAGCCAGCAGGGCAGGCAGCAGCTGGGAACCACCTCCTGAAATAAAGTTATTTCCCCCGTGGCATCGGGCCAGGTGTAAAAACAAGCTGAGCAGTAACTCTCTAACCCCGTTGAGCTGCTGGAGGGAGAGCCCATGGCAGGGGATGCGCTCAGAGCTCCCGCTGTCTCTGTCGAGGGACGCGGAGCAGCAGAGCGGAGCCGTTCGGGCTCACAGCGCCTCAAAGGCTCCCTGCAGGCTCCTCCCGGGAGGGCCGAGTGGCTCCCAGCAGCAGGTTGGCCGGGATCGCCCTTGCCCTCCCTTTCCCGGGTTTCTGCCATCACCCATCTGCTTCCAAACCCTGTTGGACGGCAGCAAAGGGCTCTTCCCGGGCCGCTGCTCCCGCACAGCCCCTCGCTCCCAGGACCCAGGGAGGGGGCAGAGGGTGCTGTGAACAACTCCAGCACAGCCGCGAGTCCCAGCACACCGAGACACTGCCCCTGTCGTGCCCCTCGAGCTGCTCCTGCAGGCTGAGGGGGGCAGAGAGGGCCCCCAGGGGGACAAAATATGGGTCAGGGCTCCAGCTTCCAGCAGCACCCGGCAGGTGCGGGACGCCCTCGGCCCCCAGCGGCTCGGGCACGGCTGTGCCCAACCTCATCCATCACACACTTACCTCTGTGCTGAGGTGAGGGGCGGGGCAGAGCTCCTCGGGGCCTACCAGGCTGGGGGGCTGCAAAAGGGTTTTTTTTTGCCCCGAGTCTGGCCATGATCACCGGGGCCGCCAGCAGCCGTGCTGGGCACACACTGAGCCACCTGTGGGCACCAGGCGCCAACAAGGGCCACAGAAAACAAACCCCAGCCTGACAGCTGCCCTCTGTAAATCAGGGGCTGGGGGAGTCGTTTACAGGGAGCCACAGAGGCAGCCCCTCCCTGCCAGACCTGCCTGGACCCCTCTGGGCTCGCCGGCCTCGGCTTCAGCCAGCAGGACCCCATCCAGCACCGAGGCTGGCGCGGGGATGCGCCGGAGAGAGGCAAGTGCCAGGAGCGTGGCAGGGGGTGGTGGGGGAAAGAAAGAGACAACTCACAGAACTACTCACAGAGGCAAAATTTAATGGCAAGTCATCTTCCCTCCTTTATTACACCTTGGTTAGCCAAACAAAAAAAATCTGCAGGTAAAAAAAGTTTTAATGGTCACACAGCACTTTATACACATATCATAAGCAACCAAGCATCCACATCTGCACGTGAACGACACACCTCTAAGCATGGCCTCAATAGTCAGGTTAGTTTTTTTTTATTCATTAAATACTGTACAGAATCAAGGCTACAAACTGATTTTGTAATGCTTCTTCCCCATCCCCAGCACTTAAAACAGTTACAGGCTGCTCTCATTTGTACATCACACAGTCGTGTAGCCAGTTTTAAGGCTAACAATATGCATCATGCTTTGGCTTTTTTTGTGTGTTTTTAATTTTTTTTTTAAGGTTTTAGCCTTTTAAATTTTGTTACCCTTAAATATTACATACATACACAAAAAATTACATAGCTGCAGTGTGCTCACCACCAACCTCATCACCCAGGAGCTTCACATTATCAAAAGCTTTAGAAAATTTGTAAACCTCTGTGCACGCTTGGGTTTGGGACAGCTGCAGAGAGCGAGCGGTGCTGAGGGGGAGTAGTGTCACCTTCCAGAAGGCCAACATACACCTCCTTGGAGGGAGCCCAGCCTGTGCAAAAGCTCTTGTCTAGGATCAGAGACTTTCTAGGCAAAGGGAAGGACGTGGCACCTGCCTGACCCCTGCCCTGTGAGATGAGAGCTGCAGCGTAAAGGAGGGGAAAAGGGGAACCCTGTAGCTCCTCCATCCCCAGAGGGTTTCTCCCTCCCTCCATTCCTGGTCCTGTGAGTCGAGAGGCAGCCACAGCCCGGCTCTGGGGACAGAGGGTGTCAGTGTCTGGATCAGCAACAGTGGTTTTGCCTGGAATCAGCCTCTGCCTGTTCTTCCCTTGCCCTGGAGCAGTGGCCTCACCCCCTGCCCCCGCTTGCCCCCAGCCGTCCAAGATGCTCCCTCGCTCTGAACAAAGGGATCCATTCACTCCCGGACGTGGCCATGGTTACAGCTCCAGCTCACCCTGCCCTGCCCGTGGCTCCCAGCACCTCTCTGCAGCCCAAATCGGGATCTGCCAGACTTTCCACCTGCCAGGCAGGGATGGCTCCTGGAGCAGGGCCGGAGCTGCTGCACAGATGATCCATCCACAGAGCAGTGTCTGGACAGCTCTGCAACCCACGTCTTCATCACAGCCAAGCCCTGCATCCTCAGGAGCAGCGGGAGGAGGACGTATCTTCCAAAATCCCGATGGTGTATGGGGCCACGAGAAGGGCTTTGTGCAGCCAGCCCCTGGCTCAGGAGCTTCACAGGGGCAGCAGGAAAGCACAGGGAGCTGGGGGTGGGGTGGATTTGGGCTGGTGGGTGCAGCCCTTGGTGTTTCTGGGAGCAAAAAGCACTGCATCAACATGCTGGGATTGTCCTGCCATTCTCTGTTTCTAACCGCAGCCACACTGAGCAAGAGCAAAAGCAAAGGAGAGCTTTGGCTCCATCCTTACCTCTGGCAGAGCCATGTGCTCAGCCCAACTCCTCCCCAGGAAGCCTGGCACCACTGTCTCCCTGTGCAGCTGAAGGACTCTCCCTGACAGGCTGTGCTCCCCGTGGATGCTACGTGGGAGCCTCTCCAATGCCTCAGCACCAGGCAGCAGGGCTGGAGCGCGACCGCCCAGCTCCGAGTGAAGGTGTGTGCAGACACGACCAGAGGCCTCAGGAAGGGGACTTGACCAGGGGGCTCTGGCAAGTCACTGCTTCAAAGTGCTCACGGTGGCCAGCTCAGGCTATGAAACACAGGCTGCCCGCACTGGGTGTTTCCCAGAGCGCCCGGGAGCGCCGCGGTTGGGATTAGGGATGGGATGTGCTGTGCCCACAGTGCTGCCGGGCGCAGCCAAGCTGTCACGGGAAACAGCTGGCAAGGGCAGGAGCTGATAACAGCCCAAACCAGCGCTGCTGTAACAGCACAGGAACCAGCACAGGCTGTTGCTGCCACAACAGGGCCTCGCCATGACGCGGCTTCCCTGCGGTGACCCAGGCTCCAACGGCTCCGGAGCGCCCGTGTACAGCTGGATGAGGGAGCAGCAGCCACGCCAGGTTCATCCAGAGCTACAACAGGCCCCAGGATCACTCGCTGCTGCCTGCCCGGGTGAGGCTGGGATCCAGGGTGGGTGTAGTGCTGTGTGACAGCCAGGATGGCTGGGAACAAAAGACACGGATACCTAAGCAAGTAACAAGGGCAGAACCCCGAATCCCATGTATTTCTAGAAGACAGGCATGCATGGTGGGGGGGAAAGGGAAGTTTGCCTTACTCTGGAGAAAAAGAAGTGGGGATGGCTAGACTTGCCTCCAGGAGACCAACCTGCAAGTTGCAGAACTGGATGGGAAGTCTGCAGCACTCGTGCCAGGGCAGAGCTCTGGCCCTGCCTACCAACCCCGACTGGAAGAACCTCGTAGCTACAGGTGAACAACTAAGACTAGAGCAACTCTGTATGGTGTAGACAACTCCAATGCAAACACAATCCAATGTCTAAGTACAGATAAGCTGGGGTAGACTTCATATAACCCATGGGAACGCCGAGAAAAATAAAAGACTGGGAGGGCATTGCCCTTCATTTCCAGAAACTACAGCAATCCCTTCTCCTGGCTGGAACCCCACCAGAACAAACTGCTGGGTGTAGCGCTGGGTGGGAAGAGTCCTTGTGTGGAAAGGTGCCCCAAGATGAAAGTGCAGAGGGAACGTGGCTGCAAGACTGCTTCTGTGCAGGTCTCAAATCTTACCATTGCAGGGTCAAACTTGCAAGAAGAGCACGTACATGGGACAGGGGGAAGGAAGAGGGGTTGGGGGCAAAGAGTTATTCATGCTTAAACAACCTTTCCTCAGAGGAGCAATCAGGCCTACCACCTTCTTTGGAACAAACCGAGCTGAGGAAGAAAAGCTGGAAGGAGAAGCCAGTTGATTGGTAACAGCATTTGCCAATTTACTTTCTGCTGCTTTCCCTTCTCCCCTGCACCTGCCTGTCCCTAACCTGATGGTTTTATTTGTCCTCTGTCCACTCTGGGATGTTGGCCCCTGCTAAGGCAGCCCGGTACTGCTGCAAGACACCGCGGATGCTTTTAATGAACCCCTTGGACAAAGGGAAGAGTGGAAACCCAATATCAGGGTAACCGCTCTTCTCCGGCAGGAAACTCCTGTAGCTCTTTCTCCTTTTCTTTGGTTTCACACTGGGCTGCGAGGCAGAGTCCTGGGCAGCCTTTCCCTCGTCCGTTCGGTCTCTGGCCAGGTCCCCCCTGGCTTGGCCTGTGCTCTCCGAGTCTGAGTACTGTTGGAGGTCGCCGGCGTTGGGCGTCGTGGTCGGGAACTCCGACTCGTCCAGCTCCTCCTTCCCGTCCAGCGCCGAGTCGGACAGTTCGGCGGCCGCCCCCTGCTCCGAGCCGCACTCGGCCAGCGCCCCCGCCGTGTCCCCGGGGCTCTCGGCCAGGCTGCCGCCGGCGCACGCGAGGGAGGCGGAATCCGCCCCGTTGGCCTGTTCGTGGCTGCGCTCCACCAGCTCGTTGGTCTCCAGCCAGGACTCGATGCGGGACACCAGGCGCCAGCCGTTGCAGCGGAAATGCTCCCGGATCTCGTGCTCGAAGACCTCCACGGGCCGGCGCAGCAGCTGCATCATGGACTGCACCACGCGGATCAGCGTCATCTCGTTGTAGCAGCGGCTGTTCTCGTAGCCCTCCTGCAGCCCCCGGTCGCTGTCGAAGCCCGCCTCGTTGTAGTAGGGCTCGTTCACCAGGATGAGACCTGCCGGGAGAACGGAGACCGAGGGGTTAAGGGCGGAACACCAGGAATCGCCATCCCCTGCCAGTCCACTCCTGCCAAGGGGGTCAAGATCAAGGGTCAAGCACAGGCCAGGCTGAACCCCCAGAACCTGCAGGATGCAAAGGACTGGTGTTGCAAGGGCAGCAGAGTGCGATGTGGTGGAGACCTCAAACTCTACAGGGAGTGGCATCCACGTTCCTTGGCTGGCAAGAACAGCCCTCTGCCAGCACAATGCAGAGGGCACACAACAACAGAGGAGGTCAAAAGGGCAGGAAGGGAGAGGTTTCACAGCTCCTTTCACTTCCCTCCTGCAAAAAACCCCACAAACACAACCAAAGCTTTTATTTTCCTCCTCCTCTTAATCAGAACAAAGGCCAGACGGCAGCTACAGGCTTTGAGCTGGCCAGGTTCTGTCCTATCCAGCAGAGTCCCATCAGACAGTGCAGCTCCGAGACACAGAAGACTGTGACAAGTCACCTTTACCAAGATTTCTCCTGCTTGCTTCTGGTCTAATGAAATTACAGGTATGTAGCAACAGCACCAGCACTGCCAGGCTGCTGGCAGCCTGCCACAAGCTGCATTAGAGCTGGGGAAATCATGAGTCTCTCAAAACCCAGGCAGCAGGAGAGGAGATTTTCCCCTAACACCAAGTTGCTCCAGTAAAACATTTAGTATTTCATTTTCTAAATTTGGATCCTTGGCTTTGTAGATGAGGAAAGGCTTTCATTGTGGTGTCCTTCCCCCACAGGAGGATACAGGTGGACTGTGGGAGTTCAGAGGAGCAGGAGTTGCCTCCAGTCAGCAGGAACCCTTGCTGTGTGTCAAAGGTTTCTCATCACATGCCTGGGCTCCCTGCACAAAAAGTTGTCCATGTGGAAGTTACGTGATTTAGTCTGTCTGCTCCCAAACTGGATAGGGCAGAGCAAAGCCCCATGGCAGGAAGCCCTGGGGCTCGTCTAGGCACACCCCTGATTATTCTCTGCTTTGGTAGGAGCATAAACACCAGCATCATGTGCAAAACATGCCCCATGTAGGATGGGAGGGTGACTCAGTGGGGATAAAAAAAAGTCCTGCAAACGAGGCCCAGTTTAGCAACTTCAGCTAACTTTGGTAACTGGCTGAGGACACAGTGGTTCACCTCTGTCAGCTCAGAGTAACAAGCAGACAACTCCGTGCTTGGCTGCTGCAGTGAGAAGGGAAAGCATTGTGTCAGAGCCCTGGGACACAGCCAGAACTCTGGGCATGAGAAAAGCTGGCACCTGCTTCCACTGCTCAAGCAGAGAAGTAAGGACACTGCTTTGTCCAGCAAGGTGAGAGCAAAACGCAGCACTAACCCAACTGGGGTGACAGATCTCATTTGTGTGCCCCCCATAAGCCAACATCCCTTCCTCCCTCTGCCTTTTCCTGCCCCACAGGCTTGGCAGGAGCATTTACCTTGGATGGAGATGAGTACTTGAAGGAGACTGGATTTACTGGTCCACCTTTCTGTCCCCTGAAACGCACACACAAATATGTTAAAGGGCTGAAGCACCATCCATTTGCTCTGTGGCTATTGTCAGATGAAGTGAGGCCCCAGTCTCTCTGCATTCCTGCTGCTGACATCCTGTGGCTCACGGCAGGAACAAGGAACTGACTCCCCAAGCACGTGATGTGCTGGTGTCCCATCTCAACAATGCATCTCTCCGTTATTTTTTTACCAGCACCACACCCCCTCAGGCCAGTTCTGTCTGGAACGGTGTCACCTTACACACCAGCCAGCAGTTCCAACCCCTCCCCAGCTGTCCTGTCCTGCTCAAAACATATTTCCCTGGCTCTGCTTGTTCCAAGTCTCCAGCTGGACTTTGTACCACACTACATGATTTGTCCACAGTGTGGAAGACAGGGGCCTAACCCATGGGACACACCCCATGCTGGTGTTGGCATCTCTGCTACGGCTGCTCTGACCACAGACTTCTCATTGAGGAAAGACAGTTGAGCCAAATACAGACCCAGAAAAAGCCAAACTACACCAGTTATCTGCTCCAGACACCTAAAACAGAGCTCAAAGCCCAAGCCACCCCAGCTCAAGCACCACTCAAGAGCAGATGTCATCCAAGTCTGCTAGGAAGCGACTTGTTCCAAAAGCAGCCCAGCACAATGCCTGCTCCCCAGGGACAGGTGGATGATGGCATTACCTTGCCTATCCAGGTGCCCAGGAGGCTGACACACACTTTGCCATTGTCGTACAGGTTGGGATTCAGTCTCCCACTGCACTGGGAGAGGTAGCGGAAGAGAGGCGGGACAGCGGGGTAGATGTTGGGGAGCTGGATGTCGAAGAGGAAGAGGCCATCTTCGTAGGGTGTGCGTGTGGGCCCTTTGATAAGTGCTGAGAAGAGATCCTGTGGGGAGAGGCAGGAGGTCAGGCACTGGGAAACACCCTCTTACCCTGGCAGGGCTGTATTTACACAGAGGGAGCATGAGGATGTGATTGACTTGGCCCTTATAAATGTCAGCTCAAGCAACACATCTCAGGGCACCTTCTTCCCCCAGAAGCTGCACCCTGAGAGCAGAGTGAACCTTTGCATCTAAAGCAGGGCTTCGAGGATGGCCAAAAATCCCAAATTTGCTCCCTGCTGCCACAGCCCCTTGCTGGCTGCCCACCTGTCTTCCCACTCAGCACCAGGAACAGGCTCCCTGCAATCAGCAGCTCCTTGTTTGCCACCCTGACTCGGGGAATGCAAAAGCAGCCATTCTGGGTAATTACAGCCCTGTTTCACATGCTGCACACATTCCTGCAGCTCTAATGCAAAGGATTAGGGCTAAGCAGGGAATTCCAAAGACAGGGATCTGGATGCTGAGCCCAGCACTGCCACAGAGGCATCTGAGAACAGGCACTTGCCATTCGATCCTCGAAGGTTTTCACCATGATGCCATCAGGAAGGGAGGTGGCCAGCAGAGCCATCTCTTTCCTCACGGTGCTAAAGAACTTCTTGGCTTCTGGGGGCTGGAACTCCATTTTCTTGAAGGCATGGGAATCTGTGGGGCAAGGAAGAGAATGGGGTAAACAGCCTGCCTTTGGAAACTGCCACAGGTTCCTTGTGAAGGCAAATCTACCCATGTGTAATATGCATCATGTGGAAGAGAGGAGTTAACTTGCTTTGGTGCTGAGCCAGGAGGCAGGAGAGATTATTTCCCACAAAGTACAGCAACCACAACCTGCATCTCCTGTTCTCACTGTCCCACACAACACTGTCCCTGTGGCCCAGCAAGGAGCCTTGTCCCACAGCTGGGACAATCCCACAGAGCAATGGCCCTTTCTCTGCCAAACCTAAGCACAGCTCCCCGTTTTCCCTTGCCCACACCTGCAGCTTCATAACAGTTTGGCCACCTTTCCCTTCCAGGTGTGGCCTGGCTGGCTCGTGAGCACCTTGGGCTCCACTGTCGCCAATGTTCACACAGCCAGCTGCTCTTTTTTTATTTCTGGCCATTACCACTGGTGCCAGTGAGTAAGGACACTCACTCACCAAGGACACCCAGCACGAGAACACCAGCTGTTCCTGCTCTGCTTCTCAACCAATTCAGCCCTGAAAGAAATCCTGAACAAACCCTGCAACTTGCAAGGAAATGTCTCCAGTGGAAAGCAACTGATGTCTGCAGCCCTTCAATGCTAGTTACCACCCTGGGAAAGAGGGAAGCACACTTCTGAGGCTTGGGAAGGTGCAGGAGTGCCTAGAGATGGTATCTAAAAGCCATGCTTAGGTCCCAGAACACATTGTGCTACAGAAGTTGGCTTAATTTCTCCTCTCCAGTTAATGAGCTGTGAAAAGGACTAAGAAGAGAGGATACAGAATCCAAAAGGTTTGAGGCAAAGGTTTTGGATAAAGAAACACTGGAGGACAGCAGTGAAGGACCAAGTATCCCACACTCACCTGGAGCATACTCCAACACAGAGAACACTTCTCCCTTGGCACTGGTGAAGGTGACTCCAGGCTTGCCTCCACTCTGCTGGCAGAGCACTGGTGTCTCACTGGGCCACTCTGACCTCACTGGTGTCTGTGCCTCTGCTTTTTCTTCCTTCTTCTCTGTCTCTACCATGGCTTCCATCTTTTCCTCCTCAGCAATAGCCACATTATCCAAGGTCTTCTTTAGATTTTCCTGCAGCTTTTTAATATCGTCCAAGAACTTCTTCTCCCGAGTGGGTTTTTCCAGTTCCACAGTTGGGGAGGTGGGAGAGCCAGTCAGCAGTTGCTCCACAGTCATATTTTTCAGGCTTTCCAAGATCTTGATGGCCTCCTTTAGTTCCCGGAAGCTCTTTGGGGCTCCATCCTTGCCAGCTTTGTCTGTAGCAAGATCTG
Source organism: Eulacestoma nigropectus (assembly GCA_013397775.1). NCBI lineage: Eukaryota > Metazoa > Chordata > Aves > Passeriformes > Eulacestoma > Eulacestoma nigropectus. Next base: position 434,851 of record VZTE01000671.1, on the reverse strand, counting down.
CAACTGCCATAGCCACAGCTCCCTGGACTTGTTCTTCTACTTTTTTCACCTCCTCTGCTGCTGGTTCCTCAGGTTCAAAGTCCTCAATTTTCGGGTGGTCATCTTCCATGAGGCCATTATCTGTCTCCCAGCTGTCACTTTCATCCTCCCACTCCGAGGATGCCCCGCTGGTGCTGCCGTCGACAGAATCGTAGTCTGACTCCTCAATTTCTGATTCAATATTGTACAAGTGCTAAAGGAGAGCAGAGTTACACGAGACTTAGGCTGAAGCACAGCTTTAGTTGTTTTTAAAAGCAAGTAATGAAAAAGGAGTTTCCATCTGGGATTGGTTGGGCTGTTTCAACCCATTCCATCTATACTGGCACAGATTACAAAACCACACAGCTCCATCCTCCACTTTTCCAACTATGGCCTCGGGGGTAAAACTGGGGCAAGTTCTAGGTGGGCTGCAGTCCTCCCAGTGTCTGGGATCCAGCCCTGGAGAGCAAGCAGCTGCCCCACAGCTACCTGGATGTCCCAGGGTTTCAGAACACAGAGCTCAGAAGGTATTTGGGATCATGTGAGGAGTTGGTATTTCTGGTCCTGCTTCTGCACCAGCAACTGTGTTGGCACAGAACCCTGATTTGGCTGCCTCCACACTCCGTGCTTCCACAGAGACAATGCTGGAACCAGGAACACATTCCCATAGCAGCTTTCCTCTCCTGTGGCACACAGTACTTGCCGACAGAGCCCCGCTAGGCAGCTTTAGCTGTTATATGAGGCTACTGCTTAAAATTCAGCTGGGACAATGGAGCTTCACCCAAGTTGCTGAATAAGCTCTTACATAAAATGTTCTCTTCCCTCTCACTCCTGGAAGCTGAACACATCCCCACTCCATCCAGCCTCACCCTCCTACAACTTGCTTTTGCACATGCTACGTCTCAGGAGGTCTCTCTGCAGAGGTTTACAGACCTCCTCCAGCTATAAGCACCAACACAGAACTAGGGGAGCAAGAACACCTTTACAGGGCTGTGTTTACAGTCACAAGATGGGAGCATTTCATCCACAAGCTTCTGACACTTGAGTGACAGCCCAAGAATCCTCCTAATCTTGCAAGATATGACCCCAGAGGCTAAAGCACGTGGACCCTCAGTCATCTTGTCAAAGCCTTCAACTGAACCAGCACTGTTGAGCCAGTCCTGTGCCACCCGGAGACAGGCAGTCAGCAGAGGTTAGCTGGGTTCAGCACAAGTGACTGCAGGCAGGAAAAGCCATCAAAACTCACTGCCCTCAAAGCTAATCCAAATCTGAGTCGGAAAGTTAATTAGCCAGTTATGCCATCTTTATTTTTAGAGCTGTGAAAAAGCACCCAGACAGCTCGTCTCTGGGCACATGGTCAGGCATTGATAAATCATGGTTTTACCAACTGATAATTCATGCTCCTGACATTTCCCCAACTCCCATAATTATGCAGACGAGCAGAATCGAAGGGACTGGCGTGACACAGCAGGAGCTGCTGCAGAGCCCTGGCACCGCAGTGTGAGAACAGCCCTTTGTGGAGCACGCATCAGACCTCTGATTGTGCCTGTGATCCAAGCACATGTGACAACAGGGGGAAGGGAGACAGCAGCCTGCTTTGTACGCCCCAGTCCACTGCCATAGTGCAGGCATTGACTATTCTACTGTAATTAATGCAGAGCTGCTTGGTTTAAAAAGGAATCTTGCTCAAATACTTTGTACTCGCTAAGGCATCTCTGCAGTGGAGGCAGTGGTTGCTCTGCCAGTGACAGAATGGGACTCTACAGATGCAGGTTGTCTTGTATCTTTAGGCTGTCTGCCTTCATTCCAGGCAACAAGGAGAGAAGACACGGGATGAAACTGTATGGGGAGTAGGAAGTATGAATACAAGACAGTACAACAAAAGCCTTAGAAGAACCCAAGACAAATCAGCAGGATGCAGTGCATTAGCAGTGTGGCTGTATCTGTATTTTTCAGCTTGCACTCAACCCTTTCCCTCCCTGCCCTGGGATAAGATTTGAGTCTGATCCCTAGGGTTAGCTAAGGTGACAATTTGTGGCTCCGGCCCAGCTTCTGGAGGAGTTTTTTCAGCCAAAAACTCCACTATGGTGCCATTTCACAAGAGACAGAACATGCAATCGTCTTTTGGCAGTGCCCTGGTTGGGCAATGCACTAACCCAAGCTCCAGTCAGAACCGATGATCCCTGAGCTCTGCAAAGCACAGGTGCTGGAGGCCAGGAGCAGGGCTGTGGGCAGAACTGAGAGCACGCAGTGCACTTGTGAAGGCAAAAAGAGCCTGCCCAGGCTTTCCTAATCACTAGATTTGAGCAGTTGTGACCAACCAGTTGCCCAGACCTCCTGACAAAAGAAGGATTTTCCTGTGCTAACAGAACTGGGAAGCCATCTTATCATATGGGACTGCACCAATCAACAGAGCAAGATTCCCTTACCCAGTGAATCTCTCTACACACAGGCTTTAAATCCAAGTCTTGTCACTCAGCTAAGAATTACAGAGATATTGGAGCTGGAACAGGACCTCACCTGAGGCAGAATGATAGTCTTGGAGTTGTCAGCCCACACCACTTCCACCTTACTGCTGACATCCACGCGAGCCACCTGTCCGACTGAAGGCTGTGGAGACAAGAGCGGTTTCAGTTCCTTTTCTTCCCCAGGCACTTCAGTGCAGAGCACAAAGGATTTGAGAAACACATTCCCCAGCTGGAGAACCACTTAGAGCAACACTTGCGTCCTACGTACAGAAACCACACAACTCTGCCATGGAGGTGGGGAGAACTCCCTTCCACAAGGAGCAGGAGGGCTGGTCTGGCAGGAGATCCTGGTCTCTGACAGGACCAGTGGCCTTTCAGTGCCAGCAAGGGGCAGGCCCTTCATGGAATGGGGGTGCCCTCTAGTGGGGTGCCCTCAGCCCCCCCCCCAACACCCAGTACCAGGGGCTCCCCAGAGAGCACAGGCATGAACAGACAAGCCACAGTCGTGCAAGGTGTGCAGGCAAGGAGCACCTCGCCCTGCAGCAGGTTATTTAGGTCAGCTGAGCAGGCTGGGATGTGTTTTGTGCTGCAAGAGCCACACTACACCTTTTAACAGTTTTTTAGGGCAGCAGGCTCAAAAGCTGGAGGTCTCTCCAGGGGTGTTTCGTCTACAATATAAATTGTTCCTTCTTCCCCCAAGGAGATCAATCAGCTCAACAAAATTAACATGTACATAGCTCAGTTGAAAACCAGAACCCCAGCCTTCTGTTGCCAAGTGAAACTGGTTTCATGACAAATCCACCTTCATGGTTGCTCAGGAGCCCACAGGAGCCCATCCTTTTATTACAAGTTACTCTGAAATCCTAAGCAAGAGTTTTATGAAAAGCCCTCAGGCATATGTTCAGTTCTTGTCTCAAGCTTCACTCTTGCTCTGCTGCAGACTGTCATCAAGGTCAAAGGATTTCAAGGTTACATCTCCACTAGACAGAGATCTGATGTGTTACTCATGACAGCAGGGGACACCAATACAAAATCAGGAAGCTAGGGAGCTTAGGATGCCCATGTGGGGCCTCTGAAGCCTTCCTATCAACTCTTCCAAGTGTCTCCACCAATACTTGGTGGCAATTTGGTCACGTCACTGTGCCCAGGACCCACCTCGTCCTCTTTGGCCGTGGCTCCGTCGGAGTTGCCGATGCGGATGACGATGTCGGTGGTGCGGAAGCGAAAGTCCGGGTGATCGGCGATGTCGTACACGCTCACATCCTCCTCCTCCCCGATCAGCTGCACCGAGACACAGCGCAACACGTCAGCCCCAGGAGGCTGCACTGACCCCCAGAACACACCTTCGGCACTTCAAAGCACTTTGTGGTTTATTTTGTCCCTTTTCAGCTGCTCCAACAGCCTGCAAGGGGCTGCTGCTGTCCCTTTCTGTCACCTCATCCAGTAGCATGTCAATCAGGGCACAACAATGAAGGGAAGCAGATATTCTGTCTCATCTGCTCACCCTCACCTCAGCGTAACAGCCCTGCTCAGTTACGATAGTGTGGTCTGGCAGCCTAAGACAAAGCAGTGTCGAGTTCCCCTCTCATCTCCAACTAGACTGCAGTCTATCAAGACTCTGGAAAATACAGCATTCCTACAAATCCCAAGGAAAAGGCATTAGGGTGACTATGGGCAATAGTACTATGGGGAGAGACAAGCACAGCAATGTGCAATAGACTGATCCTCTTTCCATGAACCGCGCAAAGACATGGGGAGAAAAAATTCTTATAGTGAACTCAAGAAATCAATTGTCTGTGACAACTTTAGCAAAAATCTTCATCCATACCAGAACCTGATGATGCCATGGGATGTAAATTCTCTGCCTGGTCTTTGCTACCTCACAGACATTGACAAGTATGAAGCAACATCACCTCTAGCTAAGTGTCCCAGGCCCGTAAGCACTATTCCCTTCCTCAAGAACACACAATCAATGCAGAGCTGATTCCCAGGCTTATCTGTGTTTATCTGTGAGGCTTGTGTTATTTTGTGGCTGCTTTCTCTTAGCTGGTTGCAGCAGGCACTGGCTCCTGCACTTACCTCCACATCATCTCCACTGGGTTTCAGCTTGAACCACTTCACCACACAGGTACGGCCGATGTGGTCCCCAGACTGCACCACTCCATATAACCCAGGATCCTGGGAGCTCTGAGCTTTTGGTCACAATGGTAGGGAAGAAAACAGACAAATCAGGCAAAGGAGTACAGACTTTGCTCAGTGACTGAGGCTGCCAGCTCCTGGGCTCTCATGGCTGAAGCCTTGCATTTGTGAATGGCATGAGGAAAAACAGTTCTTCCTACACAGTGAAAATTGTTGCCAAACTAGAATGGCAGAGCTGGAGCTGATGGGTAACTTTGGTTTCCACGGACTATGTGTAACCCAGAAGACCAGTCAGACTATTACTCATCAGAAATGGCCACATAAAACAGCCTCTATTTATGCTAAGCCAGCTTTCCTGCTTCCCAACCTGAGTGTCTTCTGCTCCCCACTGCTGAGGGTCTACCCTTGCTAGAAAAGGAGCTGAGAGCCAGATGGTGGCATCAATATTTCATATCCAAAAGCTGTAAGCCTCCTTGAACTTGTCCCGTGGCCCTCACTAGCATCACCAATTGGTTTGGTGAAGAGAAGGGATTCAAGAAGTTGCCTCTGGATCCCAAAGCTCCCCATGAAAAAAATGTAAGGGTCAGGATAGATCAGCCATGATAGATAAAGCAGCCCGAGGTGAGCTGTTTGTTTCTCCCCTCATTCTGTGATAGAGCTCAGAGCTGTTGACCCTTTAACGTGGGCAACCCCTGCTCTGCAGAAATACTGAAAATCCTAGTTTGGCTCCTTGGCATTTATTCCTTCCACATCCTTCCTGTCATCACAGTTCAACTTTGGTATGTAAATAATGGTTCTCTCTGCCATTCCTGCCAAGTCAGCTGAATCACAGCTGTCCCTGTAAGGTGCTCACCTCAACTGAGCACTAACAGCTACAGAGCACATTAGGGGATCCAGACTGAACAATACTTTGCAACTAACAGCTTTGTTCTGACACCCAATACCTCTTTTGTCCACCACAAAATCGCCAGGGCAGAACTCGTTGTTGTCCAGATGATGGACCGGGATCAGCTCATTGGAGCGGATGTTTGTCTCCACGGTGCCATCCTGCCACATCACGTCAGCTGAAGTCATCGTGGTCACCACTTCCACAGCAACCCTGGCAGCACAGAAAGGCAACGAGTTACTAAAGGGAACATCAGGGATCAACATGGACCTCAGCCAACACAAAGGTACACGGATCAGCAGGCTGGGAAGCAAGTCAGGAAACCCCATGTAGAGCCCATGGAAGCAGCTACACAGCGGGCTTTGTTTTGATGGGTTCTCCACCCCTGCAGATGTTACATTGCTGAAGGATGAATTTTCAGGGAGCTCCTGCTGAGTTCACTTTTATTCCTATGGAGGCAAAATAACATCTACCAGCACCCACTTTCCGCCCCTGACAGAAGCATGACAGGAGCTTCAAATAGTCTGAAACTTGAGATCTTCTCCACTGGAGCACCTTCTAGCCTGACAGCTCTGACAAATCTTTGAAACTAGAAGAACACATGACTGGAAAGATAAATCATCACAGCCCTTCCAGAGAGAAAAAAAACAAAACAAAAAGAAGAGGCAATCCATTGAATGTGGGTAAAGCAAAAGGATTTTGTTTAAAAGAGAAAAGTGTCCTTCCCAGCTGTTCAAACACACACGTCTCTGCAGCTCAGAAATTAAACCCAAACATGCCACAATGGACCACATGCTGGTTCTTTGCTGTGGGGCTTGACAGGGATGCTTGAGGAGGCGAAGTGCTTGGGGCAGGAGGGACAGCCTAGCTGGACACTCCTATAATGAGCCCTCCAGTAATTCCATCTCTCCTACAGCACAGAACAAACCAAATCCCATGCTGACTTTAAATCTTCTCTTTACTTTGCTGGCCAGGCCTTCCAGAATAATTCAAGTGCTGGATTAATGTTGGTTTCAGAATCAAATCAGAAAGAAGATAAAATAGGCAAATACAGCTGTTTGCCCCCAGCCCTGTTTTTATGGATGTCAGAGAAATATTTTTAAGTGGAAACAAGGTGAAGTTTTTAGTAGGGCCAGCACTCAACAGCAGAAATTATCAGAGAGGGGCCTGTAACAGGCCAAGTGTGTTTGTGATATGCAACAAGATGGTTTCTGGGGGACATAGGACACGTGCAGGTGAGGATGGGAGTGGAAAGGATGAGTAAGGAGAATGCAGACTTGTCTGCAGCAGTGTATGCGGCTTCAAACAAAAATCAAGACTTGATGTTAATAAAAATCCCTGTATACCCTCACTAAAAGATATCCAGCGGTCTGTGTGCTGCACAGAGAGCTGCAGCAGGTCACTCACTGATGGCAAAGCCACATGCTGAGCTGGCCCCTGCAGCCAGGAGCTGACACATCACATGTGGTGACCAAGTGCAGACAGCCCAAGCGCTCGGCATTTCTCAGCAGTGCCTGGCAGAACATCTCTGATGGCCTCAGCGCCTCAGAGGAATATTCAACAGCACTGGCCCCTCACCCTGAGCTGTGCCCAGCTGCCACAGGCACCCTTCACAGCATCAGCTGGGGGCTCTCAGTCTGTGCTGAAAAAGCCTCTATTTCCTACTCTGTGTCATGGTTGTCTCTGCATCTCCTTGTATGGAGCTGCCCAGATCCAGCACCGGAATTTCTTGGGGCTGCCACAGGGATTTCTCCCCACTGCCTATATGGTGCAGGGAGCCACCAGGTGCTCTACCTAAGCTCTCCTTGGCAAAACCTTCAGTACAACAGAGACACTCAGCAGAGGAGTGAGACATGAGGAGTGAACCCAGCATCCGTTCCCAGGAACTCTATCACACACTCCCATTTTTTCCTCGCACTTGGGTACTGCTCTGCTGGGCTTTGTGACCTTCAAATCTAATTTCTCCAGAACCCACAAGGACTACAGGAACCACTCCCCTTGCATACAGGCAAAGCTAAATACCTACGCAAAATGAGAATGAAGTTCATGACATTCTCAAACTACTGGATCCCTTGAATACAGATAATGTCACTTTCCTGGGAGAATTCTCACATGTTCTCTTGCACCAGTTGATGCAGGATCTGTACACAACTAAGCAGCCCAGGGAAGCCAGCAGACAGGCACACCACTTGTCAGATGTCCTTGCATCCCATGAAAACAGTTTAAACACTCCTAAATTAAAGGCAAAAGCTGCTGAGATCCAGTTTTATCTAGAAATGGGCAGATACATGCAGTGCTCCCTCCCCTAAGCTACTGAAATGAATTCCTCCAAGGCTCTCAAGGAATGAGTGCAATTTGTTCATTAAAAAACTCTAATATTAAGAAGTATACTGGTGGCAAAAATTGCAGATCTCTGCAGAGCAGGGCGAGGATAACAGAGACCATGGCAGCACTACCACCTGCCAGCCCAGAGCTCCGTGCTGCTCTGGAGACAGCTCTCTAGGACAAGCTGTCCATTCCTAGCATGGTCTGTCCTCAGCCTCTCTGCAGAAGCTGCCAATAAGGTAACCAATTAGTGTCATGTTTAAGCTGTGTGATCTTTATTCACCTCTTTCCCTGCACACAGAGTCTAGCACAGCACAGATATGCTGTCGATGGCCTGAGGCACAGCTGAAATGGAATAGCATCAGTGTCACATCACGTGGCCTCAGTTTCATCAGAAGCTGGACTGAGACCAAGCTGATTCCACACAGGCCACTGCACAGTCATCACAAGATAAGCGCTGGCAGTTACTAGCCCAAACTCACCATCATCCTGCACGCCAGTTCAGGTGGTGCTTTACATCTGAGCACTTGGGTAAGGGAGATTTTGGCAATTACACATGGGTGTGGAAATCCAGCTCACCTGTCTCCTGGCTTAAACTCTCGTGAAACCTTGGTCTTCTTCTTCTTGTGCTTCCTCTTCAAGTTTTTGATGGAAAGAGGGATGCTCTTCTTGCGGCAGGTGCCGCTGCCACTCTGGGACGAGGCAGTGGAGCTAGCAGAAGAGGTGACAGAACTGGTGTCATCAGTGTCATCAGCTGCCTCATCATCAGCATCCTGCTCCATGGACTGAAGCCGGTAGTCAGGCAGCCCTTCATCCTTCAGGAGAAAGGGGGGCTGCTGCTGCCGCGCTGCTGCTCCCCCTTTCTCCTTCCCCGTTTCTTCAGGCTGCTCCTCCTTTCTCTCCCCAGGACTTGGTGCACTGTTGGAAGAGTCATCCAGCTCACACTTGGATTCAGGCTTGAGCTCTTCTGATTTTTGGTCAGCAGCTGCAGCAGACTCTTTGTCAGGGGCTTCACTGGTGCCCTGAGACTCTGGGGAGCATGACATGATCTTCACTATCTGCTTCTTCAGCAGCCGCCTCACCTGGAGAGAGCAGACGTGGGTCAGAGCTGGGCCTGGACACTCAGCAGGCTGCCAGCCAGCCTGGGGAATGCTCAGCTTTCTGCACCCATGGGGCTCTGCACATTTCACCTGCACCAGAGTACTCTGCAAACCAGCCTCTCACAGTGCTATGCTCAGGAGCAGCACTGCACTAGCCCAAGGAAAGTGAGCTTTGCTCCTTCAGCGTATTTTAAGCATGTTTTGAACTGTTTTGTTACAGAAGGTCACAAGAAGCTGCACAAGTTAATCTACATAACAGACACAGCCATGCAGGAAGGTCACCATCTACACACTGATGACATCCTGTTGTTCTAGGAACACCATGGCTCCATAGACAGCAGGTACAGACCACAGCATGACTCACTTGGCCTAGGAAGCAAAAACAACTTCCTTGTTTCACCATAGCCAAGTATTTAACTGAACATTTCAGCTCCATGAGAATGCTAAGGAAAACAACATGTTTTTAAGCCCCAGCTGTTAGAGCACACTTGACCCCTGCAAGGTGACACCTCTGTGTTGAGGCCCTGTTCATGTTCTCTCAAGGTGTTAGCTGCATGCTTCACCCAGAGCAGTCAGACTGCTCCACAAGGTGACTTCCCTGCTGGCAATAACAAGCCATTACTCTTCACAACCACTTCAGGAGTCACATTTCAGACCACATGACTACCAGGAAGATCTCTGCTTTAAAAGCCACAGCGACCAGAAATGCTTAGAGAAGTCAACGCCTCCCTCGACCCCTCAACTCACCTTTTTGGCAACTGATCCTTCACCCAGGACACAGTTTCTCTCGGGACACTCACAGGTGATTTTTGCAGGTTCCACTTTGTCTGGGAACACGTAGAGGCACCTTTCCCCAAGCTGCCTCTGGGCATGGTCAAAACACCCCAGACGCTTTACCCTGGCAGAACAGGAGAGCCATGAGCACAGAACAGAACAGTGACAGAACCCAGCAGTGCCCAGGGCCTTCACAAGGCTGGCGTGGCCTCACACCAACAGCGCTGCTTCAGGGGTGGCAGAACACCACACCAAATCATTTCCAGGCACACAATTCTAAAGGAGAAGCAAGAATCTCACCAGGGGACTGGGTGTGGATACAAAGGGTTTGGATAGGACACAAGTCACTCCTCTCCCTGGAGCTCCCCCCTTCTGCCCAGAGAGAGCTGCCAAGAGATATTGGGGGGTTTTTTTTACTGTCATTTGAAAGCTGCTCCCCTCCAGCACATGAGCTCCAGGCAGGACCCAGACTGACAGTGCTGTTGCTCATCTGACTTATCTTTTGAGCTTTCCCAGCCCATTCTGGCAGCTGCAGCCTGCAGAGGGCACCAGTTACTACCTCAGCACCAGCCCGGGCTGCAGCCGCACCCCTGAGCCCCACCCCAGCCCCACCCCTGACACACACGGAGACGAAGCCTGCTCCAGGCAGGAGTGAAAGGCCAAGGGAAGAAGGAAGCTGCTGCCAGACACCACTCTATGCACCTGTCAGCTGGAGAGAACTTAGCATTAGTGGGATGCTTGCCCTCGTGCTGGTAACTCAAGTGTCTGCTAAATTAATTTGGAAGATGTTATCTCGCATTTTTGAAGCTCTGGGATATGCAGGCATGCAACAGAAAAAAACCTGCTGGAAACAGCAGCATTGTGTCTCTTCACTTCATAGGCCTGTCACCCACAGCCTGTGCAGGGCCTGGGTGCTGGGAGTGAAAAGGGGTTTTCAAGGGATCTCACCTGGACAGCTTCTCCTGGCTGATTATCGAGGGAGGAGGGCTCACACTGTCAGTACCTCCAGGACAAAAGCTTTTAGTGATCCAAGTAACCTTTAGTTCTACCACCTGTACCTACAATGTAATGATAGAAAAGGCAATTTAACTTTTCAGAGACTTTCCCAGACCAGTGTCTCAGATCTGAAAGTTTACACACAGGAAAGAGGCAAACCTGCTTTTATCATTTAATATGGACAAGTGCAGTTTCACCACATCCAGAACAACTACAGTGCCCCCACAGCCCGACTCCTGACAACACAGAGATTCTACAGCTTTTAGCTTCAAGGAAAGACAAGCGGCTTGGGAAGGAAGCTATGGTACCTATAAATCAGCAGTCCAATGTCACAAAGAAATATGCTAATGGATTTGAAGCTGCTCCTTCAAGCAAAGAGTCAGCAATATTTCTCCTTTTTTGGACAGCATGCAACATTAAGTTTCAATAGAAGATGTGCTCCTACTGCCCTAATGATCAGCAGCACTGCCCTCTGAGTGCACTGACACGTGATCACTTCACAGGGTGCCAGCAGGGACCCTTGCTAGGATGCTCAAAAGTCCTGCCAGTGCCCAATGAGAAATTTGTCACCTCAGAACACCACAGCCACAGCACATTTGCTCTTGGGAGGTTACCACGGCAAGCTGACTCTGCTCCAAACAGCCAGCCAGGGACCACGCTCGGCAGAAGGTGGTCATGTGTCCGGGTGTCAGTCCTTACCTCTTCCACCACCACTCTGAACTTGCTCTTTGTGCTCAGAACAGGCTTCACACCCGAGAGCCACTGCACACTGGAGAACACTTTAGATGGCCCGATGAGGACTTGTCCAGGATAAAAGCCATATGAATCATCAAAGAAGAGACCCTGTGGGGGAAATGGAGGTGAGAAAAGCAGCATAAAGGACTCCAAGATTTAATATTCCAGCATTTCCCTTCCATCTTTTGTGATCAGTAAAATTAACTATAAAGGTAAAGTCTGCAAGATGCCCATCTCCTGTAGCTCATCCTCTCCTGAAGGCAGCCCAGCAGTTCCTATAGCAACCTGCTCTGTCACACATCCAGACAGGACCAGGACTTGGAGCAGGAGAAGCAAAGGTACTTGAAAGAAACAAAAGATGCATATTTCCACACAGAGGTTCTCAGTAACAAGGTAGCCAAGGTCAGCTGGGCAAGGACATCTATCTGTTTTCCATGCTCTAATTCAAGTACCTACAGCTTTCAGAGCCAGAGGATGTGTGCTTTCACTCCTGTTTGTCAAATTAAGTGTGCAACTATTATTCCTGTCTCAGGTGGATTAGTTAATATGACAGTTCTTTGAAAACAAAAACAGGACAGTAAACACAACAATTGCTTTCCTAGAACTCCTTCCCACTGATACTGAGATTCAGTGTGGGGGCGGACAGAGCAGTTTAGGGTAGATAAAATACCGAGCACAAAACTGCATCGAGTCTTGTAATTTGTCAGAAGGGATAAGAGCAGTGTGACAAGATCTAAGTCAGGTAAGCACCTAACACACAGCAATTCTGAGCACAGCATCAAGAGTAACACTGGAGACAGCCTGTGATTCAGCCCAAACTGTGACTCCCCAGAGGACTACGTACACTTTAAAGGCAGCCTGACTCAAAACAAGCCATCTCAAAATTGGGTAACCAGAAGCTGAATGTTGCTATAGCATCTATTTAGCGAGCAGAAAACACACTGCACAACCCAAAGTAGCAGAGACGGAGGTATTGGAGAATATCGAGCGACAGACCACTCCTTTTCTGTACAGAACCAGAAACCACAGCAGCACATCCTACTGAACTGATATTCCATTTACTCTTCAACAAGCTGGCATCAAGTTTCAGCAGAAGTGCAGTTTTAGATCAAAGGGACCTTTGCTTTGAAGGCTGGGAAGGATAAGAGCTCAGTGCTTTGCTAGTTCCTAAGAATCACACGTCATCTCTGTCATCTCCCAACACTGCTGCCAGGAGCGCAGCAAGGCCCTTTGGAAGAATAAGCAAGCTGTCATCAGCCTTTGAAGGTGAGAGAGGTTAGATCCCATCACACAGCAAACTGTTTTACCCAAAAGCCAGCAAAACCTTCCCTGCCACGTGATTTGGAAAATGCTAGTATGGTGGCAGGTCTCCATTCAAAGAATGCCATGGACTGCAGTAACAAGAGACATTATTTTACATGACCTGAAAACCTGCTTCTAGCAGAACACCTGTTAAACAAAATGCCCTTTTCCAGAAGAGAAAGAGTTTTTGAAAGCAGTAAATGGAGGTTTATGTGCAGATAGAAGGAGCAGTGAGAGAACTGCCTCAACACCAGCCATCTGACTGCATGTTATACAAGTTGTTTACAAAGAAGCCAGTTGGATGTATTAATTGTAATACCTCCTCAAAACCTGCTCATGACTAACATCACCTTTAAACTGTTACTGTTAAGTCATACACCACTTAATTCTTAGGTTTAATAAACACCTATGAATTTTGCCTTCTCCCTCCCCCCTGCACAAAAAAGTGTCCAAGACAAAGTTGATCAGAAGGACTCTCAGGAGAGCCAGCAGCTCACCGAGTCACTGACGTGGGGACAAACGTCATACAGCTTGGCTCCATCTTCTGTGCTCATGGAACACCTGGAAAGCAGACAGGAGACAGACGGTCACATTCCCAGAGCCATCCACCCCAAAAGCAAACAGCACCCAAGGAACTGACACTGCCTGAGCACGTCTGGCCATGTACCCCACAGTGTATCACTGAGCTTTTATGGTCCAGAGAAAAACTGGTTATAGACAAGCTGTAAAAACATTAAAGGCATCTAAAGGTCCCGTTCAGCACGTAAAAAACCAAGCTAAGTAACAGGCTGGGTGCTGGACAAGATCTGTCTGCTGCAAGGGTCCCATTTGTTACTCACGCCATGCTTGGGAACTGAAGGCAATTTGGGCACATTTTCTTCAGTAATAGCTTCCTTTCCAGAGTGAGGTCTGGTGGCATTTCAAATGATTCATTAGGAAGAGGTTTTGCAGTTACCTCACTTTACACAGCTGTGCAGGAGCTGGTACAAGATTCCAAGCAAGGTTTTAAATTGCACCAGTAACTGCAAGCATTACAGATAGAGATGCGTGGCTATTTTTCCCTCCTAGTTTAACATACACCTAAGAACCTTCCAGCCTGGGTTAACTGCACAGTAACACAGTCAAACTCTTAGATGCATCCACCAATCATCTGCTACAGCTCTCACATTACTCATTTCTCTTAGACAGACTCAGAGCTGGCTGCAGGATTGTGGATTTGATTGTTGTGTTTAAAACATCAATGTCAACACTCAATTTACAAGACAGATGGGTTACTCCCCAGCTGCCAGGCCCATACGCCTCTTGGCCCTCCACTGGCTCCTTCTCCCCTTGCATCAAGAGTTTGTTGGGTAAGACAGACCTCAGTAACAGAGTGAATGTAGTGAATCCGTAAGGGTTAGCACACAAGTCACTGTCTCACATGCAAGAGGAACAGAATTCAGATCCTTCTGCTGGCTTTGCAGAAATTTCACCATATATTTCTTTCAATATCACTGGTTAAATCTTTCTCTAGACTTTGGATTGTGTTTTCATTTATAAAAAATTCAGTGAAAAAGCAAAGCTGTTCTATCTTGGGCTGCTTTTTCACCTTTGATAAAAACCACTAGGCCTGCAAGTTTCCACAATTTCACAGACCTTTTTTAAGGTAAGAATTCTCCCTGTAGCTCAGTGAAGTTATGCTCTCCTACTGAGAAGTAGCCTGGAACAACCACCCATCTTAAACAGCTACTTTTGCAGAGGAGAAGCACAGTTTAAAGACCAATGTGCTTTAGTTCTGGAGCACTGATCTGCTGGGATTGAAAAAAACTGTCACCTTTCAGACTACAGCTTTTCCAGAGGGTTGTCAATGAATCTCAATGTTTTCAGAGAAAGATGTATTCTCTTGCTCTACATCTGAAGATTATGCAAGCAGATAATTTATCGCTATGTAAATGAAGCCCAAACTGTTTCTTGTTCTCATAAAACAGCTCAGGATTGTGAAAGCCAGGGGGGACAGTCTTCCACAGGAAGCAGAGAAGTACCTGGCACCATTGGAGAGCTTGAGGATGACCTGGTTCTTCAAATCATAGACCTTGCCCAGCCAGCAGTCATAGGCTATGTAGTCACCATACATGAAAGGCTGTGATGAAAGCAGGAAACAAAACTTTATAAATATCAATTGTTGTAGCTGGAGCCAATTTTCATCCCTAAGACTAATTTTTCATCCCAGAGGGGCTCATATCCTACTGTCTTCCTGCAGGCTGTGACTTGGGATGAGTTATGACATTCTTGCTCTATTCCCAAATTATCTCAGAGGAAAAAGAACAATGAAATCCTACCCCACTTGGTCTCTGGAAATCACCTACCAACTCGAAGAGAGAACCAGGTATGTTTGAGACTGTTCCAGCCTAACAGAAATCTGCCTGACTCATCTCAGCATTTTTATAGCCCGTTCAAACAGCAGCGGTGTCGCAGCTCAGCAGCTCTGGGCCACGGCCATGGGCTACCCCGGTCAGGTTGCCACACCAGCTTTCCACACTCAGTGCAGGAGTTCTCACACAATTTAATGTCAGTCTAGCCCTTCAAGACAACTTGGTCTCAGCAGTGTGATGAGAAACACCGAACAGATGGGGAGATGAGGAGATGCTGCATCATCTTCTCCCAGGGAGGCTGCTTGCAGCAAGTTTAAAATAAAACCAAACTGCAGATGCATCTTGCACAACATGGATGCTTCGCCTTCAAGACAGATTTGAAGTACAGCAGCATCCCTCCAAACCACCAAGCCCTGGCTCCCATGTGAATTTTGGCTGTGTCCTCACCCAGATATGCTGCAGGTCTTTGCTGTTGACAGGGTAAAGGATGCAGTTGGTTCCCACCAGCTTCACAGCACACTCGATGTTGACGTCAATCACAGTTCCACACTGGCTGTCCTGAAAACACAAAAGGGAAAACAGGTTTGTTACCTAGGGATGGTCCTACGTACAGATGTATGTGTTTTGTGTAGAAGTCATAAGTGCAGAGACAAACTTTAAAACTAAACCCCCTCTTATCCTTCAGGCCCTTGTTCTGCAGGGGCATTTCACAAAACACTATGAAAGCTCAGAAGGCGAGATCACTATTACAGACCTGTAGTGTTTTCTTCCCCGTTAGAATTTGAAATGGCTGCTAAAGCAGAGACTCCTGCATCTGGTCAAATAAGACCTTACTAAATCAAGTGATTAGCATTTACTTGCTTTAAAATATGCCTGGCTCCCTGCTCTGTTCAACTGAGTGAATCTCTGCAGCTCCACAGGACCAACATGCAGGTACTGCCCTGAGTCAGCAAAGGCACAGGAGTAGATCAGCGACAAAACAAATTCTTTAAAGCTGTTGTGACTTTAACTCACATAATTTTGCAGGACCTTTTAAATGGCCTTTATTTTGTGCCATACTGAAAAAAAAATCTGGCACCTTTGGTCAAATTTCAAGGTTTGCAGCCAGATAATTTACAGTTGGTCTAATTATAAGATAGTTTGTCATTATCTCCCTCACTTTTTAACGAAGTTTTAATCTTTTTTGTCCCAAAGAAAAGAAGGCATGCTGCCAGGAGCCTTCTGGGGGCAGCTTGGCAGAGAGCACACAATGTGCACGTTGCTCACACATATGGTGGAGGCCTGCAAGGAAGGGCTGCTAACCCAAACACTGTCAAAGGCAGCAGCTGCCCTGGCCTCCTGACAGCTGGGAATATCGATATCCTTATTTATTAAAGACCACAAGTCCATTATCAAGGCTGACTGAGGGCCAGCATGACAAATGCCCTGGTATGAGCTGTCCTTATCTCAAACATCAAGGTCTCTGCTCCAGCAGGACTTGAGCACAACATTCAAAGTGCTTATACCCTGCAAGAAGTGGATTTGTTTGCTCAGTTCTGTTCTTTCAAGCACGGGAAATGTTTAGCCAAGGCTTTCACCGAGAGCCCTGGGCAGCCCTTGTGGGAGTTCAGGAGTTTGCTGGTGCTCAACTCATTCAGTTTCATCTTGAGGACTGGCAGCTGGAGTAAAGACAGCCCAGGGTAACTCCTGGACAGACTGCTCAGCCCTTTTGGCTGGCTTGCTTTCCACCTGCCTGCTGCTGGTTCTCTCCTCCCACCACCAGCCCAGTGCTCTGCAGCCCCGAGGCTCCCAAGGCAACGGGATCAGGAGAGCAGGACCTGCCCCAGGTAGAGCTGTGCCAGCACAGCCAGGAGGGCTGGGAGAGCCAGGCTGGCAGACCCCAAAGCAGCAGGGGCTCATTCCCTCCAGCTGCTCCACATATCACTCCCATTCCTTTCCAGAAGGGCTGGGAAGCAAAGGGAGCCTTTCCCAGCTTCAGCTCCATCACAACAGACTGCAGCTAAGCTTGTTGCCTGCACAGGCTGCCAGGAAAGAGCCCAGCAGAGCTGTACCATTACTCTCACCTGAAAATGGTTGGCCAGGACTACACTGGCTTCAGAATAGCTGCTGCCAGCACAATTTGAGCTGTGGGATGAGTGAGGCCTGCTCAGAAGCAGCACCTGCTCAACAAACCCATAGCTTCTGCAGGCTACAGCACAGCCACCTGCCCTGCTTTTCCTCCAGAGTAAGCTAAAATAAGTATACCCACACCATCCTCTGGCTGTGCTTTGCAGTTCAGGCCCTGTGTTTCAGGCTGTTGGAACCAAAAAACAGTCAAGAAACAAATTCCTTGCCCTACACTGCACATTTCAGAATTAATTTTTCGTTTATCAGCAGCCAACATGACAGCAGCTCTGAGACATGATACAAAGCAACACACCTGTGATTTCTGTGGATCATATTGTCTCTCGGTCTAAAACCCCTTTAATGGATGGTGAAAATATAGCAAGCAATAAAACCAGGACTGGAGTCACTGATGTACTCCAACATCCTCTGCCTGTTCTCTAAGTGAGTTTTCCTATGGAGAAGGTACCTGCACCATCCTAAAGGTGCCTCCCACCTAACACAGTTGGGTGCTATTAGTCATGGCCAAGGCAACAGGTTTAGCTCAGCTCGCTTCTCCTTCCAGTTATAAAATGCTTGAGTAAGTGCAGAGCCCTGTCTGTGGTTAGGAAGGCAGAGATCAATGTCGTGAGCAACCCCAGGACCTACAGGGCTGTTGAGTCACAGTTCTCCTCCCTCACATGCCACTGAACCTTCCTTTATTATGAGTTTATTTATTTCTCTGTCCCATGAAACATTAGCCTGCGACAGAGGAGGCAGATTTGCAGGCTGAGGGGTTCTGCTGAATCACTCCGAGTTTACAGCAGTGCTCAGCAGTGCAGTCCCAAAAAGAGACATTGCCAACTTGTCTCATCTTCCAGGGCAGGTCCTCAGCCAGGTACAGCTCAAACACACCCATCCTTTCATTAGCTGATCCCATTAAAGGAGGGGCCAAATGAAACCAGCTAACATTTCACAGTTCTGTTACAAAAATCAATTTCCATCAACTCCAACAGCAGAACTGGAAAAGGGAGGTGACTGAACTGAGTGAGGAGAGGTGATGGGTTCAAGCCCCACCCACTCCATAATTAAGTGCACTCCCTAGACTTTCTTCCTGCTTCTTCTGCTACCCTGACATCATGCACCCCACTCAGTGTTTAAGCAGTGAATGGATTCCTTCCCCATCAGAGACAAGGCTTTAAGGCAGACCAGGAAACGCCCATCCCAGAGCACAGCAGCTCTGGAAACACAGCCTTCAATCCTATATCTTGTACCTCCCATCCTTTACTCTTTCCCTCAGCACTCTCTCTTCTAATAAGAGAATCTTTACACCACCCTTATTCCTTTGTTTAAAAGGGACAACAGCATAGCCCAGCATCCTTTGAAGCAACAAAATACAGATGTCTGACAGATTACAGACCTACTTTTTACCTTTTCCCCAAATTAGCATATCACCTGGAAAAATTAACTCTGCCACTTTTCCTGCTTCTCATCCAGCTGGATTAGACTTTCAGGCCCAACTGCATTCAGTGAAAATGATCTCATTTTATGCATTTCCCCCTGAAGCAGTCTTTCCCCACACTCAGTGCTCGATGAGAAGCACATGGATTTGAGTCAGCTCTCCTCTCTAGAGGAACAGAGGATTTCAAGTCCTTCCCGCTCAAGGTTAAAAACAAGCCCTAAGAGAGTGTGTTGAATACAGAATAAGTTCCACATTCTCCATTTGCCAGGCCAACTGGCGCAGGGCAACCATCCCACATCCTGAATTTGGCAGGCTGATGCTTGCAGGTTTTCTATTTTAAACGCTCCTGTAATTTTTGGAATATATCTGTTAGCAAGTGAACGTTTTCTTTGGGATAAAAGGGGTTTATTGTTTAATTTACTGCTAACATTTAAAACATTTGAGGGTAAGGAAGTATAAGT
This sequence comes from Eulacestoma nigropectus, assembly GCA_013397775.1. Taxonomy (NCBI): domain Eukaryota; kingdom Metazoa; phylum Chordata; class Aves; order Passeriformes; genus Eulacestoma; species Eulacestoma nigropectus. The sequence goes on along the minus strand of VZTE01000671.1, from coordinate 415,752 downwards.
CATCCTCAGATTTGTTACGGTTTTTAACAGAGAGAAGAAATTGAGTTATAATCTCACCATTCCATCAATTAAAAAAATGAAGTTACTGGCCACAAGGGTCAAGCAAATACCATTATTTAAACATGCAAACAGACAAAAATGAATGTGCAAGACAACTGCTGGGTACATATCTACCAAAACATGTGCAGCAAGCCAGGGGAGCCAATTTCTGCTCCAGTGAGAATGGAAATTGCAAACAAAAGCAGCACAGCCATGTTTGCCAAGAGGAGAACAACCTGCTGTCCTGAAAGCTTAAAATGACTTTAAGCAGCACTGGATAACAAACAGTTGAGAGACAGGACTCAAACTATCCCCCGGAGTGAGAAGAATATACTGAAGGCTCCAGCTGTGCCAGGTACAACACTGTGAACAGCCGATAATTCCATTTTCTACCTGTTCATTGTTTTGGATTGGAACTCTTTCATAAAGCTGCAGTTTTAGAAAGATATGTTGACATCAAATTTCCATTTCAAACAACCATTAAATTTCTTAAGGAAATACTTAGCTTCAGCAAGTTTCAAATTATCATTCAAGCTTTTCATTCCTTTTTTTTTCTTTGTAATATTCTGTGAAAAAGGGGTGGGTTTCCTTTTATTAAATGACAAAAAAAGGCTTTATTTAAAAAACCACAAAAACCCAAACAAGGCAGCGAGGTCAGAGAATAGCCTTCTCTATCCCTGCACCAGGCTGCACACCATGTGGTGCAACTGCAGCAGTTAGTGGCCAGCTGCTTCCTTCATCACAGCCTTGGTAGCCACACTGCTGGAAGCAAGTCAAGAGAAGATAGAGGCAAGCACATGGCAGGGCCATATGGCTCAGGGTTAGAGGTTAGCTCTGAGCCACAGCAAGAAACCGCCAATCCTGCTGAGCTCCTAAAGGGAGCACATCCCATCTGATCATCGATACTCAACAACTTCCCCAGTATTCCCCACACAAACCCCAAACACACACATCTCTGATAGGCACAAGTGCCATACACCTACAACAGAGTGGCTGGGACGTAGAATAGTATCCAGAAAGAGCAAAGGGAACAACTATCAGCTGCTGTTTAAGAACTAGCTTGCTTTCTGTCAACCTTGCTGTGCTGGATGCTCCAGCAGTGTTGGGGTTTGCTGTATTTCTGGGAGAAGCTGGAAAAGATGCTGCTTACTGTAGACTGAGAGGTGTGTCTGAAAATATTCCCTCCAAATTCTCTACCAGAGCACACGAAGAGGCAAAGGCAAGCAGCAGAACTGGGATCTGCCCCCACTCCAACCTCCCTGTTAGGTCTCAGAGAGCAGGTCCACAGTCCCCACATCTCAGAACAGATTAATGTAAAACTTTAAGAATGGCAGGGTAGACAGGCTTCTCATCTCCTTCCCTGACCATGACTGGGATAGCTTGCTCAGGAGACCTCTGCAGATATCCAACTGTAGAGAGGCAGCCTTAGCAGAATTCCATTTTCACTGGATGCAGCTAAGTCTATCCAACACACTAAAAATAGAACATGCTCAAAGCATTAGTGTCCAGCTCCACTCCAGCGATTTGGCAAGTCCTACAAATCCATGCAGCAGTATCACAATCAAAAACAGACCAAGAAAAGAAAGCACTTACGCTGGAGCTCATGTGTCTGACCACATCTCGAGGGACCACTGAGCGATCTTCAAGCTTCAGCTAAGGAGAGAAAGAGAGATTGGCTTTAGTGACCCCAGATGATACTCAGTCAGAAATACCACGACAAATACAAATGCACAGTATCCCAACCCTCCAGACTGAGGAGGATTGCAGCGGAGGACGTTGAGGCGCTTCCATACGCAGAGTTAATCCCCTTGGCACATTTGCAAAATCCAGTTGACAGATCTGACATCAGCAACCAGGGGATCCATCCACAACTGTGCTCTAAGTCAGCAGACACATCAAAAAGGGTGCAGACATTGACTCATTCATCCCCTCAAGTCTCCCTCTCCTCTTCCTCTGCCTGCACCATGCATCATTTCCTACCCACATCCAGTCTACGTAGTACAGAAGGTACATCACACCACAGTTCTGTGTCTTATCCTGCATGCTTTTCACCCAAGATACTCCCAAATATCTGTGGAAAGCCTGTTTGGCCTGGGACACAAAGCAAGGTCTTGTACAGTAAGAAGTCTTGGCTGGCAGGGGAACAGATGACAAATCCACCGGAGCAAGCACTTGTCTTTAAAAAAAAAAAAGGAAAAGAAATGGCTGTTTCTGCACTTAAAAGCTCTCAGGTCCATGCAGGTAACAAAACATCAATAAGACCATGGATAAAAGTCAAAGCACTGCTTATTCCAGCTCCTGCTAAAGTGCTTGCTGGCAAAGAGCTCGTTCTGCCAACAAAGGATGTGGCCGGACCATCCTTACTTACCCTACAGCAGCTCACACAGACCTGTGGGCACCAGGAGTGTTACTGGAAAGGGAATGTATCACTCAATGAATCTCCAGCGTTTAACCAAGTGATGCCCTTCCAAAAGTGGCCCTTCATCCAGCTGTTTCAGTGACCTCAAGACTACTTGCAGGCTATTTCATTAAGTATTTTCAACAGGCTTAAAACTACGAAGTGCAGCTGCCAATTGAATACACTGGAATGCTACATGAGGGATGATGTCCTAAGGGAGGCCACAAGACTGAACTCCAATTTCAGGCTTGCTCAGCCTCCCAGTAGCTCAGCTAAAATCTCCCTCTGCTGAACAGGGAGAAGCTTGATCTGCATTTCAGTGGTCCAGAAGTTATTTGCATTGGTACATCACTCTGAGCCCTGCAAACACACTAATCACACACCCTGTGCTCTGGGAAGTGCCACATGAATGCACCATCAGGGACAGAGCCTCTCTCACATCTCACTTTCAGAACCCACCGTGTCGCTACTGCGGCATTCCTGGCTTTTCCTTGTTCATCCCCAGCCTGAACTCCACTGTGCTTTGTCAGCATTTCATCCTAACCCACTCCCTGGCTTACAGCCTGCTTTACTAAATTAGACAAATTTATAACCCAAGAACAGGATCCAGAATCAAACCATAGGACCTGAGTATTTATCATCTTCTTGACTGCATGTTTCAGTAAGAGAGGAAGAGACCCAGCCAGCCAGGCTTTTAGACCCAACTTCTGGAGTCAGAACCACACTGGAGTGGGAAACCTGAAGCCCACAGCCCATTTCCAGATTGTAGAAGTGTTTTCACTGCCTCCCACATCCTGCTGCAGTATATACATAGACATCAATTTTTATACAGCTTTCTAAAATTATTTTTTAAAGTAAGTACTGTATAAGCAGCCTTTTAAAATCCAGAATCAGGCTGCAACATTCACATTCCAGTAAGTACTCAAGCGTGAGCAGCAGTTTGGGTATTGTAACTGAAGTTTTCTCACTGCACAGCTCCAAGTGTATGATGATACTTTCATTTCAAAATGCATTAGGGCTTAAATTGATGCACTATGTTTCAACACATCATGGAGCCATACTGTTCCCTATGATGCAGCCTCTGAAGAACCCAGATCATCAAGCTAATTCGATGTTACCCAGCAGCAGCAGCAATATCTCTGGGTTAGTCAATGCTGGTAAATCACAGAAGCTGTAAATCAGCAGCATTTCCATGTTGTGATCCTTCATCAAGAATATAATCATACAAATTCTTCCCAAAGCAAAGTATAAAGCTTTCTCTACAGGGGGACTATATTTAACCTATTTTCAGGTCTCTTGGTTTATAAAGGCAGCACACTATTTTCAGCTTCATGTGCCAGACCCACCTGTCTCAAGGAAAAGCAAGCCAAGGAGTAGGCAGAATGCCAGCATCAACAATAAATACTCTACAGGTCTCTCATGTCACAAAAGACTGTCAAAACCCACAAGAAACCCAACCAGAGTAAGCTGGAATGGCTGTCGATGAACACAACAGTTCAGTCATTGCTCCTGTCCTGTTACACCCAGAGCGATGTGATCATCAGCTGATGGACAGCCCCCTCTGTCAGTACTGAGGGAATTCTGTTGCAGAAGCACTTTTAAAATAGGTCCTCACAGCTCAGCTGCTATATTTACCTCTATGAAAGTCAGTATTAACATGGCTGGGTCTACATTCTAGCCATGTGCCTCAGTAACAGCCCCAAGAATGAGAAATAGCAGTTTCCCAGAGATGCTCTGAGGAGTCCTAGGCTCCTCTATGCCAAGCTGGGCTCCCTCCTCAAATGCAAGATGTGTTTTGTGTTGCCTTTTTAAAAAATAAATTCACTATTACAAATGTTAAATAAGGCAAACCAAAGACACTCATCACTGCACAAACATTTTACTCTGGTGAAGGGAGATGACACACCCAGCCTGGGGTCAGGTATGTTCCTTAGGGCCTTGACTGCAAAAAAGTGGCAGAATAGCTCTGGCCCCCTTTTATTTCATTTGCTATTTAGATGCTTTCTTGGTGCTCAGCACTGAATCGGTGCCTGAGCTCCACAGCAAATTTATTCATCAAAAGGCACCAGCTGCAATCTGGAGAACACCTGATACTTCAGCAGGGCTGATGATGCTTTCAAACCACACACAGCAGGAGGGGTACACAAATTCTAATTTTCTGCATAGAGAACAAGCACCAAAAGGACCACGTTCCCCTTCTCAGCTGAGTCATCTCACCTCAGATGAAATAAGGGAGCCATCAGGGCTCATACCTGGAAGTGGGCAGACCAGGAGAGGACAGACATTTCCACTGAGCATGAACTCAGTAAGCCTTGGGAGCTTTCTACTTTCATCCACTTGCCTAATTTTTTATTACAAACTTGTCATTTGAAACAAAGTCTTTGTGGTTTGGGTTTTGTTTGTTTAAATTAACAGCAGAGGTTGAGAGAGATGTCTGTGACAGAAAACCGGATCCTCACTTTAGCAAACAAGTTGGCAGTGAGGTGTAAACATCCCTGGGCAGGGGTGGGCTAAACTCCCACTGTAACTCTCTGGGTTTAACCTCTCAACTCATTGAACAAATGCAAGATATGGTGCCACCTTTCCTCTCCAACAAATCCCTTCTGACAAGGGCTCAAAACCAGAGCAATTTACTTTTATGATCTGGACTAGCCACTAATGCCAAGCACTGTGGCAGGTAAATAAGCAACAATCACTTCTGAAGTTTAGTGGCAAATAACAGAGGAGTTGCTGAGATTGATATAGGGACAACTAGCCCTGGTTGGTGTGTATCCAAACAAACTGAGTACTAGAGATACTCAGTAGTGGCATAAATCCCTGGTCACTCTCCACATACCTAAAGCAGAGCTTAAATTCACTAATTAGCAATTTAGGTTTGCTTGTAACACCACTGGTACCCAACAGCGGACAAAAGCACTTCCACACAGGCTCCAGCTCCTGGTGTCACCATCCCCCAGAATGTTTTATCCAACAAAAGAGAAAGGACAACACATTCATGCTTACTGCCAGCACACCCCTCCCTTTCCTATTCCCACACAGTTTCTTTTCTCCATGGGGAAGGAGTCTCGGTATTCCACTTTAGGAGAAACAGAAGGTGGTAATTCTGCCCACAAATAGCATTTTGGTTTGCTACTGCCACACTGCACTCCAGGTAGGCAATGTTGTCATAGGAGGTAGGAATGGACAAACTGTCCCCTGCTCCAAACATCCCAAGAACAGAAGCTGGGAACAAGTTTAAACACAGAAGAGAACCTGAATGCATTGACCTGCAGTCCTTGGTTGGTCAGTCTCAAATATGCCAGGACACAGCTTCTGCAAGGGCTCCCTCAGCTGCCTTCAGAGGAGCTGACTGCTCCGTGTTGCAAGTTCAACCCACACTGGGACACCAGGAAGGACAGGAGACCTTGGCACTGTGACTCAACACTCAGCTTCACACAGATTTGGGAGCACACCTTTCACCTGGATCAGTCATGGTTTTACAGCTGCATTTCTGCTCAGCTGCCCAGCAACAGAGAGCACCCGACCCAGTATAAAGGCTGCCAATGCCAACTTCCAGTGTTAAAGTTCATGCTTGGCCAGTGTTGTCTCAGATTCTGGAGCACAAGTCTATAAGGAGCAGCTGAGGGAGCTGGAGGGCTCAGCCTGGAGAAAAGCAGGCTCAGGGGGGACCTCTTCCTTCTCCACAACTCCCTGATAGAAGTTGTAGCCAGGTGAGGGTCAGGCTCTTCTCCCAAGTAACCAGGCAAGAGGAAGCAGCCTCACATTGTCCCAGGAGAACTTTAGACTGGATAGTAGGAAAAATTTCTGCATCAAAAGGGCTGTCAAGCACTGGCACAGGCTGCCCAGGGCAGTGGCAGAGTCACCATCCCTGGAGGGATTTAAAAGGTGTGCAGCTGTAGCACTTGGGGACATCATTTAGTGGTGGGCTTGGCAGTGCTGGGTTAATGGTTAACTCAAAGGTCTTTTCCAACCTAAAGAACCTAAAGAACTGCAATGTCTGACCAATAAAGAATAACATTTGCTCAAGGGTGATAGCGAGATCCCACAGCCTCTACCTCCAATGCAAACACTGTGGTGACAACATCACTCTATACCAGACATTCCGAATTTCATCCTCCAAAACAAGAGCTCCGGAAATAAGCTTGTACAGATGGAGGAGAAAAAGCAGCACACACATTGGTAACTGCTTATAAAAATGAGAATACACGGCACCACAAAAACATGGAGGAATGCACAGTGCTGGAAATGAAACTCTGTACATTGACCTGAAGTGCTGTATGATGGCTGAGATGTTTATCCAACTGAGTCAGAAGTGAATTATCTACTATGAAAGCTGCTTCTGCCTCTTGAGTTAAATGAAGACTTGGACAGCAGTGGCCACCACGAGGGCAGGGAGGCCAGGCTGTGACCTGCACAGACCTGTCACTTCTATTCAGTCTGGGCTACTTGTCCATCTCACAGGTCTCAACCCTCCCCTTGTACATCTTGTGTTAACTGATCTCATTTAAAGCACTGCTCCCAGGCTCTGTGCCTACAACTGTAAACAAAAAAGTAAAAAAGAAGAAATTACTTGCAATTTTGTGAAACCTATTTTGAATTTTCAATGGGACTCAAAGAAAGTGTGAGGGGAAAAATAATAATGCCTTTCAGACGTATTACCATTTTATGGCCTCCTTTTTAGTCAAGCCAAGGTTTTATCCACAGAAAACATGCCACGCTTGCCTTTTTGTGACAATGGACAAACATTGTGATGGAGAAGACATGAACTAGGGACCTGATTTCTGTCCAACATCAACAGTTAGAACTTCAGACTCACACAGACGGAGATTTTTTTTTTAGACTGCACTGGAGAGTTCTCCTGGCAAGTCAATATCTGAATCTGTTCTGGAGCTAAAAATTAATTCCTCCAGGGTCACCAGGACTGTCAGTGTCCTACAATCCCCACATTAGCATTTTGTTTTGAATGGAGAGCACCTACTTGAGAGCTTGGAAGTTGCCATGGAAACCTGTAACATCAATACTCAGAAGATGAAGAAAACCCACAGGTTAAGAGTAAACCACAGGGAAAACAACTACTGCAGCAACAGGTAACAAGGCACCACAGAGCTCTCCAAACCTCAGTACCACACTCCATAACCAGTTAAAGCTAAATCCAAATGCCTGGTGCTGGGAAAGGTAAAACCTTGCTTCGTTGAGCTGACATACAGGTTCCTTGGAGGGATTTTGAAAGACCTGGACAGCCTCTCAGCACCTGAAACAGGACATGATGTACCATAGTTCCCATGCCTGGTTTCTAAACCTGATATCAAATAGACCCTTTTCTCCAGTCCTGAAGCTGCGACTTGGAAACCTCCCCATCAGACGCACCGGTTTGTGACTGGGACTACTGCCAAGCTCTTACTGGAGGTTAAGAGGAAACCTCCTTACTACATGAAGCAGCTGCTGGCCACCACCAGCTCCAGCCCCAGGCACTAGGAGAAAACAAAGCAGCTCCAGAGCTGCCTTGGCACAGGAATGGCTGTGGGATGGGTGCTCATGGAAGCGGGCAGGAGGGAGCACAACTGGCAGCAGCCAACCCAACTCAGCATCCCTCAGTTCTTATTTTTTTAACTCTAAGGTCTGATTACACACCCATATTCACTTCAGCTAAAACAGTAGTGTAGCAATCAACACAAGCTGTTTTTATTTTACATCTAGATGAGGTGTCTAAAAAGGCAAGTCAGCTGTCCAAATATAGCATGGATGCACCAAGTTAGATGACAAAGGTTCAGAAATTCAATGACCCAGAATATCTGAAGCCAAGATATTTTAATATCTTTTCAGTATCAACACATCACCAATGGCATCACATACTACTCTTGGAAAAATATGTTCCATATCCAAAGTTCACTTCCTGTGAAAGACTTGTGTTACATTGATCAGATTGCATGGCACATGAGCAGTTGTAAAAAGCAAGAGGAGAGAAGATAAAGCAACAGCAGAGAATCCCCTGGAAGCTCAGATTTGGTTCACACTGTGACAATTGAAGTGGCACACGTTGCTTCACTTCTAACTGGAGGTTTCCAGCCATTCTGGGTTTTTATGGGAAAGAAAGATGGGAGAATGAGACAGAAGACAGACTACTGGAAACTTAAGACTCCTGAGAACTAAAATTCTACTACCCAGAAGAGCTGAACAATGAGCTACACAATACAGAGGGTTTTAAAAACAACCCTTGAGGGATGCAGCTGCAAAAATATTAAAATAAATCTTTTGCACTGATTGCTACAAAAGTTCTGCTTATGACACCTCCTGGCTACTCCTACATGGCAAGCACAAGTAGTCTGTGGCTCTTCCAGACAAAAAATTCAAAATCTGCTGGAGACAGGAGGCTGTGGAGATTCCTGCATTACTTACAGAAGAACTGCACCCTTCTGGGGCAAGGTCTAAACTTTTGCCTGCACGAGTATTAAATGTCAGAGTGGTACGTGGCTTCCAACACCACCACAGAACAGAGCTGGTCACTGCTCTGCCACAGAACCCATACCTTTAATTCACAGAATGGTTTGGGCTGGAAGGGACCTTAAAAACCACCTCGTTCCAACCCCCTGCCATGGGCAGGGACACCTTCCACTATCCCATGTTGCTCCAAGCCCCGTCCAACCTGGCCTTAAGCACGTCCAGGGATGGGGCAGCCACAGCTCCTCTGGGCAACCTGTAGAGACACGGAGATTTTTACCCATTTTACTTTAGCATCATTCTGTATTTTCACAGTATCATGATACCGCTTGTCATCTGAAAGCACTCAAAGAATCACAAAAGGAGAAAATATTTAAGAGTTACTTAGGAATTGCATCAGGAGATTAAAAAAAAATGTTCAATATGAACAATTGAACTAACTCTCAAAAGCCTTGAGTGGCTCAGGAACACAGTTCCATTTGGTTTGGTCAAAGCAGGGGAAGGACAGTGAGCAGTATCTTTGTTTCCTGTATTCTGTGCAAGGGCCCAAAAGCTTATTCATGAGGCTGCTTTGGGCAGTGCAAAACACCCCTCTGTGAAAGGTCAGGTTGATGATTAACTTCAGGCACAGGAAGGACAGAACAGGGGTGAGGGGGGGGTGGGGGGTGCTAAAATGCTCCCCTGACCTGAAATAAATGCTTTAAAACACTTCACAGAGGCTAAGATGAAACCAAGACAGCTTTGCATCGCAGCAGCTCTACCTGCAGGCAGTCACCTGATTACAGATTACAATTCTTTTGTTCATGCAGCCAGCAGCTCTGAATCTGCCAATCATCCAACACTCAGCACATACTAAGATTCACCACTAAGCCAACCCCAAGTAGTGCCTGTTACCTGCAAACTACTGTGGATTGATTCTACAGTTTGAACATAACATTTTTTTCAGAAAACAAGAAAAAGGCATGGCCTAAAGCAGAATTTCCTAATTAGCTCATGAAGATTCCATTAGTGGTAGGGATGAACGCAGCAGTTTCCAGCCCCAGGCCAGCACATACTGCTCTAAAACACACTTGCCTGTCATGAGCTGAATGTCTACAAAACTCTAAACCCCATGTATTAAGGGAACACAGTTTTTTTATCTAATTACACACAAACATATCCAGGGCTGCCAGAGCCAGGCAGCACCTGCCATCATGTAGAGTTACTGAGTAAACACCAAGCGAGTCCATGGCAGGCAGCAGAGAAGTCTCTGCAACACCCACAGGAGACCAGGCAATCTGAAAAAATGAGAACCAGATCACTGCCTCCACATCACTAGTCCCTTCTGACACTGCTAGAGGTGCAGGGAGGCTTGTAACATAGCAGCTTCAAAATCCAGCTGTGTCATTAGTTCTGATAATCTCCCAAACGCTGCGAAGCCTCCCTGGGGACCTGCAGCTCTCGTAAGACAAAGTGACAGCTCTGTAATTTGTCGTTATGACATATTATGGAGACACAGAAACCTGAAGTCACTCAGTTGAGTCCCTTCCAACTGCAGGCTGAAGCTTCCTGAGTGTCCCCTATTTTCACATCTACCTGCAATGGACTTGTAGCTACTTTTGTTCCTGTCCATATTTCTGACCATACAACCTATTGTTTTTTATTCTTAGCCTCCACATTATTTTTGGGTAATAAAGTACAAAACTCCTTCCACAGCAAAGTTCTGGTCCTTCAGTCACAGCCAAACAATGCAGGATCTTCCCCTCCTCCCAACAAATATCACCTTTGAGCCTTCTGGCAGAAAGACACTGAAAGATTCTACTTTCCTTTTCCAAGAGGTGGAATTCAGTTAAAAAGTCTGAACAATCATTGGATGAAACAAAAGTTCACTGTGATTATAACGTGGGTAAATGCTGTGCTTTGGAGCAGAAGAATCTGGCTTTAACAGAAATCTTTTGCTAAGCAAAAGTAAATCCTCTACTGGGATTTCCCTTGTCCAAGAAGTATTATTTATTTCACTGGCAACAAATCGCTTCTGTGGCTCTGCATATTTACATGACATTTCGGAAAACACTTCAACACAGATTCCCTGGCCTGGTGAACGCATCACTCTGAAAACAAAGTACAAGGCAGTAATTCAAGGGAAGGAAGATAAGACAACAGGAAGGTTACTGGGTTGTTATTATTTAAAGGAAAAGAAGTAGGTTTGGGATCATTTCCCAGAAGAGAGAATGTGGTTGGGAGAGAGGAGTATCCTGGAACTAGACAAGCAAAGCTGCATAAACAGGCACTCTAAGCTTTTCAGTATCCTCAGCCTCACTTTTCTATCTGGTGTGTAAATGCTGAACACCACCACACACTCATGTGTGTCAGCCTGGGTTAAGTGCCTGAAAAAGGGGTAAAGCAGCAAAGATAACCTGGTACCTAAAGAAAAAAAATTACAGAAGAGTTTGACTTTAGCCAACCTTGTCATAAAGTTCTGTTTGTTCAAACAGTACATTCCATATACTCACTCCCATCAACCAATAACCAGGACTTTCATCTGGGAACACAATCAAACCCTGCGTGTGCAAAAAGGTTTACAAAACTTTAGAGGAAATAAAAATAATAAAATAAAAAAATAAAGTAAAAATAATTCAGAAAGTATGAACATAATGACGCTCACCATAAACATATAGAAGGGTAAAGTTTAAAAGTGCATGGCTATGACTACAAAATATGCAAAGATCTTTCAAGAGAAGATTTAGTGACTAGGAAGTCACTTAGACTCCTATGAGGAATCTTTCAAAGATTTAAAAAGATCAGTTACAGGATTTAATCTAAATGTTGGATTTTAGTTCTTAGCAGCAGTTTATAGCAAAAAATTATCTGCCTTCTCAGTGTTTACAGTTCTTGCCTCATGTACTCAGTCTTTGGGTACAGCAGTTCTGGGAACATCAACTGTTAAACAGAAAAGACAGAAGGATCACCTCCAGGTGCAATGTCCCAAAAGCACAGATTATTACAGGACACCCCCTCCCATCATTTTACACTGAGATGGCTGATTAAAAGCAATACTCTCCTACCACCTCTGCCTAAGTATTTGAGGAAAGCTTGACCAAGAGCAGTGCTCCAGCACCAGATGGCACTGTTACCTGAGGAAAACCGCAAGAGGCCGGAGTTACAGGCACGGGAGAAGCTGGTTGGGAGCAGCAAGCAGGAACGTGGACAACATTTTGCCTATACATCAGCCAGCACTGCTCACAGCTGCCTCAACGCTCCCGCAGTAAAGCCTCACCCAAAGTACAGATCAGAGCCAGCAATCCCCAGGAAGAAAACTGCTGTGAGGAGCCCAGCAGCTCCACAGAGCTCCAAGCCCAGTGTGTCAGGAAATGCCTGGTTCCAACAGGACTTAAGGAATGGCTGCAGAGACCCTGGTGAACACCTGACCATGCAGGTGAAAGCAATGGCTGTGCTGCTCTTCTGGCAGCATCTCATAAGGTCTAAGGGAAATGCATTTGACTGCTAGAAAAAACTCCCCTGAGGAGAAGCTCACACGGATGCTGACACCATCCAGTGTGACAGGAAGAAGAGAATCCCATTTCAGCATCCAGTCTGGATTCCCAGGATTCCCAACAGCCCACTGTTTTAACTTGCCAATTAAGCTGTGTTCCTCCTTGTGTGCAAAAACAGTCTGTCCAGTTACTGACCTGAAGCAAAAGAATTCCTCAAATTGTTGCCTTGGGAGGGAGATGGGAGTTATTATGCAACAGGTTTTCCAGGTTCTTGCTGGACCTGGATGGATGGGGATGCCATCTGGACAGCATCAGCGGCACAGAAATTAGTCACTGGCCACTCTGAGCTGCATTTGGGGCATACTGCCAAGTCTGGAGGAAAGAGTGGGGCTGCTCAGACCTCCATCTGCCTTTCCAGAGGACAAAAAGGATGCTGTGAGGAAATCTGTGTGACTGTTGCTGGCCAACTCACTCCTGAGGCACAACAGGTGTGCCTCACCTTTCTACATACTTGAGAGTAAGAATAAAGAGTGTATCCACAAAAAAATATTCCTTTGCTCCACATTCCTGAAGCAAACCAGGGTGGGCTCTTTTGCTGAGCCAAGCTGGACTCTGCTGGGTTGGTGGTAACTCTGTGCTAGGGCACAAAGCACCTTCCCTCCCCCTCAATCAGTTCAGCAGCGTGCAGGAGAAATTCCTTATTAGTCCATAGCAAAAAATCCACCTTGCAAAAACTGCCAGGGAACAACAAGAGCGAGACATATCAACAGAAAATCACCGTGTCTGCTTTCCAGCTGGTTAGCTCATTTGCTGCTGCTGTGAATACAAACCAGCCATTTAAATTAGCTTCTAATTGTTCACAATTATTCAGACACAGCATAACCTGCAAGCAGGAAGACGTCAGGCAAGTAGGAGAGAAAGAATAGTTTCAGATGCCTTAACAAGATTCACATATTCATGCCTCGCAAGTCTCACAGCCTGCCATCTCCAGCAGCGCTGCCTCTCTCACAGACCCCCCAGATGTACGCTTGGCATTGCAGAGGAAGGAGATAATCCATGGGTGTTTCTACACTTCAGGTTTCTACTCTTGCTCCCATTTTTGGACTGGTTCAAAAATTAAACCAATAATATTTTGGTCTACCCCAGTCGTTCACAGTCTCTGCACACACAGGCAGTTTGAGCAACACTATTTATAAAGCTGCTTAAAATTCTGGACACAGCCAGAGCTCTTTGATAGGATGTCAGCCATGCGACACCCGAACGTAGGAGGTTGACACAGGATGGTTAGTGTAATACAGCCCACTCTCCTTTCCCTTTCTTTCACCCAGAGCCTCCACTACCACCCTCACAGGAGTCCCTTCCCCCACAGACAGCAATGTTTCACAATTGCTGCAATTTTCTCTCCTAGGAAAGAGGGAAGATATTAGCGTGTTATCCTTAAAGCCCTGGTGAGCCTGTTTTAGTTCACATATGAGACCCAGCGCAAGTCCAGTCTGCACGTCAAATTACTTTAGGGGACTGAATCCAGACACATCTTAAAGACAAAATTCCCTCACATTCAGCCGTGTTTGGATCCAGAGGCAGAGCACTGCCACAGAGCCAAAATACTCAAATAGGTCTAGGAACTTCAACAAATTTCATAAACTTGAGCAAGATTATTTTATCAAGTACAGAATCTCCTAGAGGAGATGAAATAACCCTGAAAAGCAATGTATAAATAGCTGTAGCTGAAAGCACAGCAAATGCTGTGTCATGCCACATTCCCAAGTCAATCCCAGGCAGCGAGTGCATGAAGCTGCCCAGCCTCCCTTGTACCTTCTCTGAGTTTCATGCCTGCTCTGGAATCAGAGCATCCCCCTGGAGAAATATTCCTGGTTGATCTCACATGCAGAACACACTCCCCAAACACACTGCAGTGCCTTAGTGCTCTGTTACATAGGAGGAATGCTGCATGGACAGACAGGCTGCCTGCAGCCCGAGGAGAAGAGGGAGGGCAGTGGATTCCAGAGGTGGATCAGGACCTGGCTAGCTTAGCTGAGAAATACAGGATGCTCAGGCTGGCCTTGAGGGCAGTTTCCACAGCCAGTGATTAAGAGCACTCTGGGGACACTCAAATTTAGCTAACAAGGAAACCAATGGCACTGTCTCCTCATGGGGACACAGCCAGGGCAGAGGTCTGGGGTCACCTTGCTCCCTCCTGGCACAGAGCGAAGGCAAACACTGCTTTAAGAAGTGCAGGGGCCAATGCTTCCTCCAAGGCAGAGCAAGCATTCTGCAAAGGCTTCCTGTTAAATAACACGCCTTCTGAGCCAGCTGTATCCACAGTTAAGTCAGACACTGCTTAAAAAAAATAATCAAAGCCTTTACATTCAGCTGAAGCAACCTCTGGAATGCTAGAGAGAATCCACCCAAAATTCAGTGACAGTGTGGGTACTCCGTGCATGCATTTATTTCTGATAAACACCAAAGCCACTCCCCCAGCTCACACTGCAGAAGAGTGTGTGAATGCTACTGGGACAATGCAGCACAATTGCATCATTGCCCAAAAAACCTCAGCTGCATTTTCTATTCACTGAAAGAGTTTCAGTCATCCCTCCCATACATAAATGCTGTATTGGCCATTACAAAAAGGAGGAACAGCCCCTACCGAATCCATACACCAAGCTACAGAAGCCCAGTTATTTAACGACTGGATTTCTGCAACCCCTCCACTGTGATATCCCTTCCTGTGAGGGGTGGATCCACCACCTGTGGACCGGCTGGGGGAAAACTAAAACATCTCCTAGCCACAGCAGGTTTAATTCACTGCCTCCTGCTTGTGCACTCTGTAATACAAAAGCAACCAACCTTCAATCTCTTTCAATAAATCTGAGAAAAATCTCAACAAGAACTAGTGACAGTTGTGATACAATAGGGACAGAAATATAAAAGCCCTGCAGAGTCTGACTTAATACCCCTGGAGCAAAGCCTTGTTTCTCCCCCCTTGCACAGCTAAGTCTACTGGACTGACTTTTTCTTCCTTTCCATCTCAGCCAGAGCACAAAGCTTTCAACACCATATTTAAAACTCATCAATGTCATCATACAACACTCCTGTATCATTTTGCCTACGGGCGTTTTCTTGGCTGACTTCTAAACCAGTTACTGTAAGCTCTCCAGATTTCTGCCAGCAGCCTGAGACAACACAGCATTTGCCCAGCAGAACATCCAACATCTGCATGGAAACACCACTCTCCTCTCCACATTACTCCACAGGTTCAGTTATTCAGCAGCGTATTTGATGTGACAATAATTCAAGGTTATAGCTCGGGGAATCTTCTCCCCATCTCTTCCTTGGGAACTAAGCAACCAAGCAGCACATTCAGAGATGGCTCACAGAACTCACTGAGCCCCTGGTGTAAGTAAACACTTACAGCAATGGCACAGGAACCACAGGAGCAACCAAGCCAGATGTTCCCTGGTTTTGTACAATGTACACACAGTTCCCATTCTAAACCTGCTCGAAGGTGGATTATTTAGTTCTCCTCTACACAGCTTTTAAAGGCAAAATCCTTTCTGCGTGCATTAATCCTTGCCAGCGTGGTTTTCCTCTGGACATAACATACAGACAGCTACAAACTTCCTGTAGGAATACATCTTTATGCTCCTCTGCTCTGCACAGGTGCTACAGCTCAACAGCTATAGAGCAATCACAAATTACTGGGAAAAAATATTTCCCAGGACACGCAAATCCAGTTTTCAAGGAAGGCTTCTGTGTTTAGGAGACTCAGCATCCGAAGAGTCCCCAGGGGAGTAACATACTTCTAGACCAACCAGGAAGCTGTGACATATTCCATTTTTAACAAGAGGAGTGTTTCCGAGAGACCTGGAACTGCCCCTTCGCTAAAAACATTTCTGAAAGGTCACCTCTTACAGGCAAGCACGGGGAGATTGACTGTTAGCAGAACTCACCTCAGAGCTGACTATTTCCCCATAAATGTCAAAGACTAAAGCCTCAAAATTTTCCAAACTGGGGTTTAAAACTGTTTTAAGGAATGCTTTGCTGCATCCTTCACCTTGCATATAGATCAGGAAGCTGCTCCTAGCAGGAAAATGTCTTTAGTGTCTTCTTGGCCCAGTGTCACACACATCACACAGTAACATCACCTTTAAGGTACTTCAGTGCAGAGCTGGTTAGAGAAGATGCTAAAATAGCATTGGGGGATGTCATGCTTGACTTGGAAACTTTGTCAAATGTTTCACACTTACGAAGTGCATTTGTTCCCCTCCTGTCCTTCCCATCCCTCCTTCAGATGAGCTAGCTCAGTCTAAGGTCTGAGATGAGCCAAAGTCTTTCATCTAAAGTCCCTTCACTGCCTCTGTGGACTCTCTTAGGTGTAATCTGACTATATGTAAGCAGCTCTGCTGAGGATGCCCTTCGAGGAGTAAGTGCTCACTCCAGATAGCACAAGCAAAAAGCTGTAAAAGTCTGTTTGCCCAAAGTCAGCAGTTCTGCCTCCAAATGGCCACATGGCCAGGCAGTGAGAGGCTGTTTTTTCCCCTCTAAAAAGCATCTAGAGCACCTTTCAGAGCGGAAAGGTACCAGGTCCTAGCACAGATGCGATACGGAGTCTTGCACTGTACCTGTGCTAACAGCAAATATCTTGACCAAGAAGAAAAAGTACTAAGGACAAATGATAAAGCTAATCCATTACAAAGCCACCAATCCCTGTCCCTGCAGTGGCTTGACTCCAAGCGCACACTTTGTACATCGGGATGCCTTTGCATCTACACACCAAACAATAAAAACAGTCTGGCGAACAACTAATCAATAGTTTTCTCTGCAAAATAAATTTACCTTCTTAAGCCGACTGTTATCCTTGACAGCGAGGCCCATATTTCCTGGAACTGTAATTCACTTCATGCCTACTTCCTAAAATTACCTTTTTTGAGGATATATTGCTATGCACATACACAGCAGGTAAGTGGGTATTTTGCTTTCACACCAGACTCTGTTATGTGCCACATACATAACACGCTCTTCGCTTTAATGACTTCACCTATAACAGAGGGATTTCAGCTCATCACAAGCCCAGTGAAACACTGAGCCATAAACACAGGTAGAGCAGATTTGCAAACACTATAAAAATACCCTTGCAAGATGATTGAGAGGGCTCTGCTCCCCTGGCAGCTGGAACAGTGCTCTGCCTCTCTTCCTCTTCTGAAAAATGGAGGTTAACTGAACTCTGCCTTTACCCAGCATTGCCAAAATGCCACAGTGAGGACTGTCCTGAAAAGCCTTGAAACAGGGACAAAGCTGCAGGCCTGTGACTGAGGAAAGGAATGATTGGACAGCAGATTTCAGAGTTGCTGAAAAGTCACATGGCATGAACTGAACAGCATTAGCACAACCGTAAGCAGAACTGCTCCGAGGTGCTGAGCCCCAGCCATGTTCTGGGAAGGATCCATGGGTTGATAAGCCTTAGGCTGCATTATATGGCCTGTCATTCCTAATTAAACACACAAACTAAGTTCCTCCTTAAAACTGCCCCTGTTCATTAATTGCCACTGTACACTACGCAGATGTGGCAGGCTCCTGAACAGGAAACGTGACCCCCAGCAGCAACTCCAACCAAGTCACACGAGGCACTGCTAGGACACTCCTATGCTTACAATAGTGATTTTTACTTGGAAAAGGTTGCTCAGCTTTGCAGGCATATGGAAGGTACTGTGCCATCAGTAAATGCAGCAGCACTGAGGTTGAACATGGTACCTATGAAAAACCAGGTGCACTGTTAAACTGAGGCCAATAATACACCAAGAAAATGGCACTTCTCCAGGCAGAGGTGAACACTCTGCAGATACTCAAGTATCTACTCATGCACTCAAGATACTGTCAAGATTAAAAAGTATGTTGACTATAGAGAAAAAGCCACAAAAAGGACATTTTTGCTAGTAATATGAAATGACCCACTGTGTTCTTAGCACAAAATCCAGAAAGCACCTGATGCAGTAGAATCTTTAGTGAAAAGTCCTCAACCATGAACATCTGTGTAACAACCACCAGTCTGAGGCTTGCTGCTGCCAGGCATTCCTCATTTTCCTGTCAGAATTTCTGGGGGATACAGCCCTTATCAGGTGTGCACTGGGTGGCCCCCTGCATGTTACAACACACACCTTTGCAGCAGAGTCAAGCAGTGACCACAGAGTACCTCCTTCTCCACAGACAGCCAGCTTCCATTCCACTTAATTACTCCATTTGGATTCATTTCTCATTACCCCAGAGCTCTGTGCCTGGCTCAGACTGCCATGGATGCAATGCTACCTTTATCCTATCAGATACTTAACAGGGCCTCAAACCTCACTGCTCTCCTTTACCCTGGCATCGGGCTCTGACACCAGAGAATTATGATTTGGACAGAGAAAACATGGCACACAGGAGGATGAACTGGTCAGGATGCCAACATCAAAGCCTTAAGGATTGTATGTGCCATGGCATTTAGTAAGACTGAAGCTGCTGTTTCATTAGGCTTGCTTAATGAGTCATATTAAATAGCATATATATAAGAATAGGTTTTCGATTAGTGCAAGGACCTCACTGGATTATTGTGGTGAAATGCTGCCACTACAATGGAGTCTTTTTTCATTTTTTATACTTAACCATGACCTACATTCCTTTGCTCAAAGGAGCCCCATCTCCAGAGGGAATGTGCCTCTTTAATCAGCTCCAGCATTTTTTCAGGGTTCAGCAGGGATGGATGGAGTGGCCTTATGTTTCTTCAGATAACATAGCTCACAGAAGCTCCAGGAGACAGTGGTAAAAAAGCCACCAGGTTCAAATAATGGCAGGCAGTACCTGCAACCTGATCTGATGGGCACCCTTTGCTCCAGAGACCACTGGGACTGATGAACACCAAAACCTCTACACGCCCCCAGTGAGCCTGGCCAGCTGCTTTACCTTGCTGGACAAGGGCTTGTCTCCCGGAGAAACTGCAGTCAAGATCAGATTTGAGGGGGAAGACAAATTCAGGAGGCGCTTGGGGCACTCAGCAACCTCAACTGTTGTCTCCACAGGAAAGGAGCCTGTGAGCCATTAGTGAAGAGAACAAAGACAAACAGACTCATGGTCTGCATACAAAAAAAAGACCAGCAGCTCACATGTAAGGATTACACCTAACCAGTGTGTCCCAAAAGTTCTGGGAAATTCAAACTGCTTTCAAGATACAGCCTCTACCCTCTACTAATGCAGAGCTAGCTAGCAAAAACCAACCCCCTAAAACACACACCCCCAACTCACCTTAAGAAAGTCCCCAAGAAACCAAAAATGAACCATAGGAAGTTCAAAAGAGAAGGAATTTGTGTAAAGCTGCTTTGGGGCAGCATATCCAGGGAGCCAGGCCTATCCCTCAGGGCTGCAGCCTGAGCTGCTCAGAGCTTCCCCATGGCACACCAGGGACATGGACACAGTCTGTCAGCAGAGCATCAGGGACAGCAGCTCACACTGAGGTCATCAGGAATGCAACAGGAACTGAGAAAAGGTGGAAAAAGCACTGACAGAATAACACACCTCACTGCCACAGCCTTTGGAAAACACATTCGAGCGGTGCATTCTCCCCATCAAGATGTGTTTCAGATCTAATGTTCTTCAATCCCACAGCAACTTTAGATATTCAAAAAACCCAACAGTTTTTACAGGCTGAACCTCATCATTTTTCTGCCCTCTCCGTCACCAGCAGCAGTATAGGTCCCCAATCCCTCTGAAGGCTGCTTGCTTCGTGGATGCAGGATGCAGAACAGGATACGCCCAGTGCTGCAAAGCTCAACACCACTGACAGCAGTAAAAATAACTCTTGCTTTGGTATACACTAAGCAGTTAAGAGCAGGAGATGCACAGAGAATGTGCATACAATAAGCTGTCACAAAACAACAAGGATTATGTTGCACAGAAATAGGTCTCAGATTTAAACAGAGATGAGATCACCAGGGACGGGATACGAAAATCACAGATGAAGAAAATCCCACGATTTTTCCTTTGCTTTGTATCACTCCAAACAGAACAACTAAGTAGAGAGATCAAGCTTAAAGTTCCCAGTAATGGGAAGGAAACAAGCACATCCTCTACTTTTTCATGGTATAAACTCCTTCCTTTTTTCAGGCAGCTCTTCTGAGACACCGGCTGGGAAATGTCAGTGAAAAGGACTTTGCACTAAGGCAGTGGTCAGGCAGGTCTGGCAGCCAGACCACATCCAAATCCAGGCTCCCTAAGGCAGGACAGACCTGAGTTTCTCTCTGCAGCAGGACCCAGCACCACACACACCATTTCTACTACATCCACCCCCTCACTGCAGCACCAGTACTTCTCAGGTTCCTGGTGCTGTTCAGCATCGTATCTTCTCTCAGATTTCTCCATCCTGCTTGCCAAACTTGGGGAAACGAAACAAAGCTCCCAAACCCAGCTGTGTGCAAGCAGGCACCTTCACTCTGTACAACACACATGCTGCTTCAACCCCAAATTCAGAGCTCTTTCCAGCTTTCAGTCTGGTCAGCAGGCCAGGCTGAGACAGATGGTAAGATGAAAATGGGAATTACTAAAAATCATTTATACAGAGGTGTGGTACACACTTGCCCATCAGTGCTTGAGTCTGCCACCACAGCCATGCTCCAGATCCTTTCAGGATTACATTGTCACCACAATGTCATCACCCACAGGCATCTGTAATAAAATCCTCCTTGACAGTCAGAAGCAGGGCAACACAGGGATAATGTCCATGGGCTTTGGGTGTCCAAGTTCTCCAGCCAGGGGCTCAGAAGCCTCAGTGTTAAACCATTTAAGTGTCATGCACCTTTTGAACAGGAATAGCCCTAAGATCTGAAGTCTGTTTAAAATCAAAGCCTGTAATTCAAAAGTCCCAAACCTATTCCATCTAGCAAAGATGTTTTTCATACAGTAGATTTAAAAAAAGACATCAATGAAGTTTAAAAAGAAGCTGCTGCTCTCATCTCAAGACCAAGCGATGATTGGTAGAGTTCATCTCGGAAAGTGATTGTAATAATGGCAATTTGCAATTGAATCCTACTTTTCTTCTACCACATGTACGCATCTCAGACCCTTCCACAAAGTTCAAGAAACACTCCAGGGCGGAATGGATGGATCAAGACTAACTGTAATTTTCCTCCTGCAGGAACCTTCAGTGTCAGAAGTATAGTCCCACAACAACACTGCAGAGAGAGCATGTGATGGACAAATATTCCATTGGGAAAGTCACCATGGCTCAGTCTTTCAGAGGACAATTATAAAAAGAGAATTGTGAAGATACTTAACGCTCCACCAAAAAGCAGACTGACAGATGTTACCAACTGTCTGGGCACTCAAACAACACTTCTGTTCATAATAATGGGGGAAAAATAACCCCTTGTGATGTGCACAAAAGTAGGGAACTGAAAAAGTGTAGTTTTCTGAAAAAAAATCCCTTATGGTGGCAGAATAGGGTGGGATAAAAACTAGACATACCTAACAGCGTGGCATTTTAACAACAGCACCTTTTGTGAATGAAGCACTGAGATGATTCAAGGAAATATCAGAGTTTCAAAACACTTCAAGAGCAGCTCTGATCGATATCTGTCTCACCATTACAACATCTCTTGGCAGAGACGCTCACGTTTCAATACATCCAATGAAGACAATGCCTCTCTCAGCTCTGAGACACACACTCAGCACATCACTCAGATTTCACCCAAGTGACATTCCAGTAGCACCTGCCCCCAGTGAAATCAGCTATTTATAGCAAGGTGGGTGTTGAGAAGGGTGATTTCACCCATCACTTGAGGCCTGGGTGCAAATCACAGGCTGCATGTTGTCATTTCTGATTAAAAGCTCTTCCTGGTCTCTAATGAAGATTTGCCACTTTGCTAAATCACACTCTAGCTGAACGTGGCAGGTGCCTGGTTTTCCTGAAAGCACAAGATAAACTCAAAGGCACTGTTAAGATGAGAGTAAGCTTAAGTAGCAGCACTAGGTATGCACAAAGCACATACTAACCTTGCAATGTTCCTCCCTGAGCCTCATTTCCATGAGAACAGAAGAAACATCCTTTGTTTTACCCTTCTTCAGAATACAGATAATCCTGCTTCATTTTATACACCCTAAAGCAATTTAGTGGGGGAAAAAATGCCCTTTTAGCTCATGTACCAGCACTGTTCACTAGCAGGAAAACCTAAAAGCTCAGCTCGACATCACTCCTCAGTTCAGATGCAGCATGCCCAGGCTAGAAGGTGATAATTAACCAGTTAAGCATTTTGAGAATATCTAGGGATCTTTTTCTGACAAAATTGGAAAATTGAGAGGGCAAATGGATGCCCTGCCAGCCATCCAGAGCAGGGTGGGGACCGCTCTCAAGATTGACGAACATGCTATTGCCCCAAATAACTTAATTCCCAGAGAACAATGAAAATAGCAAAGATAAAAGATGTGAAGAGGAAGGGTCTGAGCCTCTCCAGGTGTGGGGAGAAAACAAAACCTAATCAAAGGGCATGAACACTTCAGGGCCTCGAAGCAACCAAATGGCATCAAAATCAAAGAAAAAGCTATGAAAAAACAACCTGCTACAACAACAAACTTTTGTGTACAGCAGCAGTGCCTGATTCTCTTACAGCACAGCAGGAACCAGCTGAGCCAAGAGCCCAGCTAGAAATACTTAAGAACTGCAATTTGGTGTCTTTTCTACCAGGCTCAGTTGTATAAACAGGTTGGACAATGATGCTCTGAATGTCATTTTGCCTCTAATCCTCGATCTTTTGTTTTAAGGCTTTATTCAAGCGTTGCCAGCACTGCAGATCAGAGGCAGGCAACCTGAACTGTGCTAAAGCTGGGCTAAGTTAGCAGCACTAATAAGAACAACTCGCATTTTGTAAAGATTCCTTAGGCTGCTTTCCAGAACACGTATCATGGACTACCCAGCTCCTGGGGTGTTCAGTTTGCTGCCACCATCACAAATTCTTCCAGCACCAAGAAGGAGCAGCAAGGAGTCACACAGCAGAGTTCTAAGATTGCTCATAAATGCTTTTACAGAATGGCTTGCTAGCTCAAACAGTACCAAGCAGTCACAAAGATCCCAGTTCTGGAAAAGAACTCTCCACCCTGAGTTTGTTGCCTCCTCAGCAGCACAAGAGCACAGAGATGGGAATCTGCCCTACAAACACCACCTTTAAAGCTGATTTTTCAGTCCCTTCATTTCTCACCACAGCTCTCCTGACAGCAAGCACTTATCACTGCCAGATTAGAAGAGATTATCACAAGAGAAAGTTAAGGTTCGTGTCAGTCACCAGGACAGTAAAGTGCACTCAGTGATTACTATCAAAGGTAGGGTGGGTGATGTGACCTCTCTTACCCAACTGACCACTGCCAAAGTCAAATAGTTTGTCAAACCCAACAGGCTGGGTTTCCAGCACTGCCAGTTTCCAATCTGGCACAACCACTAAAGGGAAAAAAAATCGCTTTTGCCACTCCCTCTTTGCAGTGCTCACTTTATGGCAGCTTTGGGAATCCTCAGATAAGAGCATTTCCTCCGCAGAGCTGCCCTGCACGGCTGTACATATGCTAACCAGAGACTGCTGTAGCTCAAGAGAAAGCAACTGCGGGGCACTAACAAAAGAAACCAAAGCATCCCTGTGAGGGAGACATTAGGTGTGAATACACGTGGTGTGTTTGCACCCAGTGCCAATTAAGCAGCAGAATACACCGAATTAGTGCAAGACACACTCAGCCTGCATTCACTATTCTAAAGTAAGAGGAAAATTGAATCGCAATTATTTTAACCATTGTGTACAAGCAGATAGATTTCAAATGGTAACCAATACCTATGAATGGCAATTTGGTACTAAATTACGTTACTGAGATTGGAAAAAAGAACACAGACAGAACAATTAAAAGGAAGCCAGGAATTTAGCCTGGATTTCTTCCAAAGTTCAAAGCGTCAACACTGATAAAAACCAGAAAGACTCCTCTAACTAAAGAATTTACAAATTCATTGAAGTGACCAGAGGAATTACCATAGCGGTGATATTTATTTTCCATAAATTAATTTTCCTCTAAGCTCCACAACAGAACAAGAAATACGAGAGCAGATCCCATAATACTCCTGTGAAATACAAAGAGTGCTCGATGTGGGAATTGTTAAGTTTTCATCTAACACTTGGGCTCAGGAAAGAAACGTTAATAGCATTCAACAAGGTACTCGAGGCTGATCAGGGCAGCCAGAGCCAACCCTGATGAAGAAAGTACGGTGTGAGCAGGAGTAAGTATGGACAAGGGCTGCAGGAATAGAGGGTAAAGATCCTCTCTGGGAAGGAAGTTAGTGATATACAGTCTGAGGGTGAAAAGGGAGAAAATAATTGTGCTTCACCACATAATAGCACATTTATAAAGACAAGCAGCTATTAAGGAGTCAGATTTGCTTTTTACTAGAAGAGATGGGTGTAAGCTGTTTGCATGTTTATGCTAGAAATTACAACTTTTCTCATCCAGACTGGGACAGGTTCTTAATTCAAGGAATGAAAGCAAAGAGTTAACTCTTTAAAAGAACTTCTCCGAGAGACAGAGCAGGCTGCTCCTGCAGTGATGCCCTCAGCAGCAGCACCCTAGAGCGCTCACAGGGAGTTCCTGCCCAGCACACATTTTGCTACAATAAAGTCACCCCGCACTTTGCTTTATCATTACAGGGCAGATTTCATTTGTGACCCAAATGACACTTTCCTCTGTCATGTACCAGCACAATCCCCACCACCACAGAAAACTAAACAGAGGAAGTTTCTGGCCCCAGAGTCAAAAGCGCCAATAAGCCGAATCAGCTACACAGGTCAGATGCAGTGGGGGGAAAAGTAGTTACTGAGCCAATGACACACTCTGCATCTGCTTGTCCAATTTTAACACAAAGTGAGATCCCACAACATTGACATTAGAATGATAAAAATAACAGTTAATGAATTAAGAAAGCCATCCTGAAGCTTCTTCCTAAACTAAGCAGCCAGGAATGCTGGTGTTTCCTGCACAGTGTCACCTTCCCTGCTGTGGCATTCCACAGAGTGCTCTCTTCTTTCTTGTATTTCAGGAACGTACAGAGATGCACAGTTGAGGAAGTTCTGTGATTATGTACTACTACAACTAGGAAGAGCTTCCCAAGCTCTTGGGAATACACTAGAAACACTGGCCAGACCATCCCTCACAAGAAGCAAATGAATCATTCATCTGCAGATTTAAGAACAAAAAACACAAAAGCAAGTTTTAAACTAAGGATGGAGAACCCTCCCTCTTCCCTGCTCCCACTTTCTGCTTTAAACTGAACCCATAGACAGTTCACTAAGACAAGGCTGTACCACAGCATGGGAAACCAGAGCAGCTTCAACAACCTGCAGCACAAGGACAGAGAAAAGACTTCTGACAGAAGTCGCATGTGCTAAGGACAAAACAAATCTGAAGAGGCGGTTCATGATGTATCATTTCCAGCCAGTTATCCAACTGTGTAGTAACTCTAAATTTAGAAAATGTGGCTATTTTGTCTCAAGACTAATGTTGTTTCAAGGAACTTGGACTCCGAGGCTGAACGGAAGCATAAATATTACTTGCAATAGTCATGAGAATTATTCACTTGGATTAGATACATAACCCACCTTCCAAGAGGAAGAAAAAACAACTTTCATCTTCAAAAGCAGACAGAAGGGCAAAACCAAAGGACAAGAAGGGCCTTCCTGGAAATCCCATCAACTTTCAACAAAAATATTGAGCAGTGCTCTGTGCACACTCACTCCAAACAGTGAAAAGCAAAGATGTGAGGGCAGAGTGCAGAGGCAGCACTGGACACTTGGGATGGGCAGCAGCCCCTCACTCTGCTGAGACCTCTGACCCCTCTCCAGCGGCAGGTAAAGCAGAATGGCCATTTTAGTGCCATGAGGGCAAAGGCAAATGCAAAGGCTCCTTGGTGATCGCTGCTAGTCAAGCTCTAACTGTTTCAGCACAGCTACTGCCAACAATTTCACTGAGGACTGAAATCTAAGACCAGTTCTTTAACAACAGATCTTGAGCCAAGAGGTCTGAAACACCCACTTGATTCTAGAAGCACCACTATGAACTAAGTTGAGTTAATCTTGGCTGCTCTTCACTGACTACGCTTCTAACCAAGCCTTGCAAAACCCCCAGCTCACTAGATTTACACCTAAACTAACTTTTAAAACACTGGGTTACTCAGTTTAGCTCCTCACGTAACTAAAACCAAATCAAACTTGAGTTACTCAATACCAAGCCGTGAGTTCCCAAGCATCCCATTTCACACATACGCCAAATAACCAGTGTATTATGGCTCTGCCTGAGAGCAATTTTCCCAGACAAATCTCTAGCTGTAACTGCACTGAGGAATGTCCAGAAGTTGTTCCACTGAGCAGCCAGCTCATGCTCTCCAGCCCTGAAAATGGTCAAATAGAGAAGGCACTGAGCACACACCACGAAAACACCACCTGGCAGCACTAATGCTGGCTGTCTTACCCAGAGTCACCTGAGGGGAGACTTTTTGTCACCTTTCCAACACACACTGCCACATCAGAGCCCAGGAAATGCTTTGAAGATGAAAAGTGCTACTTATTTGCTAAGTATCCTTTATCAGCAGAAAAGCAGCACCATTTCTTACACCCAAATGATTCATACGAAAAGTTATTTTACTCTCAAAGAAGTTATATCCTTTCAAAAGTAGGTAAAAAATAAATCAGTCATGATGGAACTAATTCCAGCTCACAGTATTAGTGTATTTTACTAAGCAGAAGATTCATCATCCACTGACAAATGACAACTGTACCCAGTCACTGCCACAGGAATGAGGTACCAGAACTCCCAGCTCCGGGCTAAGAAAAATAGTTAAAAGCCTTAAGCTCCTCATCTTTTCAGCTGGTGATTAAATAGCCCTCTTCACTTGTCTGTCTCCAAACCCCTCCCTCACAAGCAGAAAAGCTAAAGGCTTTATAGGCAGCAGTAAGAGCAAACCACTGAGACTGTGTCTGATGTGTGCTGAATACAGAACCACACGGTACCACTGCTGCAGTTTCATTGTACAAAACCAATCCTGCTTAATGGACCAAGGGTATGGCTGTGCAGTTTCTCTTCAACTCAAGAGGCTGTAACCAGAGGCTGTGAAGTGATACCACTGCAAATGCAAGCTGAGCACAGTTTCCTTGTTCCTAATGTATCCTGTGAATTTAATTTTTCCTGCCCTGGAAGCTACTTTAAGATCTCAAGTGCTCCTGTCCTCTCCTGGCCTGCTCTGCTGCCAGTCCTTGGTCTCACCTCCTGCCAACAGCCTTCACACTGCCCACTCTTTCACACAGAGAGCAGCAGCACCAGCTGTTGAGGAAAGAAACAAAGGTCATGATTTTAAAGACAATGGCAAAAGCATGGAAAAAACTCAGCTTTGCAATCCCAAAGAAGCCTACCTACCCAGAGCATCCAACATACATCAGCAGGGAGCTGGTTGTTCAAACCCTTTGAAGAACTGGACAGATTATTTATGGTGTAGCTTGATGTGTCCCACTTTCAAGATCTCAGCATATGTGCATAAAAAGAATTTTGTATCTTGGCTTCCATCTTGTATATCCAAGCAACCTCGTACACCACGCCAGCAGCTAACATAGCAAGCAAATCCAAAACCCCACCAAAACTACAGAGGCTCACTGAGATACTGGTCTAAGACACCACTTCCACACATTAGCTATTCATTTGTTAAATTTTAGACCAGCAGGTCAGCAGGTACACAGTGCACATTCTAATCTCACAGAAGCATCAATGCTATTTAGCTTAAGTCTTCCCAGTAACCTGAACTGAACCAGGTGCAACCTGCACCTGACTGATGGAGAAGGCTAAACAAAGCATAGAAGTGATGTCATTTCTTTAAAAAGCAATCCAAAACATGTACAGAGGTACAGATTTCTTAGTCTTCAAATCTGCCCACTCTCAACCCATGGTTTTGGCCTTGATCTACAGGTCATTCTGTGAGAAGAAATTTCATGTGCAGGTGCTTATTTGATCTGTCTCTCCACTGAGTTGCTTTAAACCCTAATACAATTCAGGGCAGAAAACAAAGATAAAATCACCTGTACTTCCCCTTACCTCTCCTGCACATGCACATATCCAACACACAGCTATCAAGACCACATCCACCACCACCAGGTTTGTTTCCACCTATACCACATGCTCAAGATTTGAGCCCAGTAAATGTTCAATTTCCTCTTGTGTCTCTTCCATGGCCTGGTCCAAGTGCTCCCAAAGGCTGGGGCAGAAAGCACGGCAGACACACGACTCCCTACCTTTCTT
This sequence comes from Eulacestoma nigropectus, assembly GCA_013397775.1. Taxonomy (NCBI): domain Eukaryota; kingdom Metazoa; phylum Chordata; class Aves; order Passeriformes; genus Eulacestoma; species Eulacestoma nigropectus. The sequence goes on along the minus strand of VZTE01000671.1, from coordinate 387,078 downwards.
TTGGCCAGGTGTGCAGCTAAACACACAAGGGAGGTAAGAATAACCCTGAAATGCACAGCAAGAGATGTTTTCTATCCAGAAGCGTATCCAAGTCTGTAAGTCCCAACTGCACCAAGCCGGGCTGTGTGTGCTCTGTACCACCACAGGCACAGGATCCTCTGAAATTCAGTCAGCACAGACTAGAAACAGCACTAAAGCTAAAAAGACACCTGTCAACTTGAAACTCAGGCACATCTGAAAGTGCTGCAGCTATTACAGTAATCAGCAATCCCTACCATCTTTACTGTCAAAACCACATGTTGTTCAAAGTATTTGATGTTTTTCATCACGCCTAACAATCATTACCCCTCAAAGTTTCCTGCTCCCTTCACAGAAACATTTAACATTCAGAAAGAAAAAATCTTATCCATATCTGTCAAAGGGAAACTCCCCCAGTCCCAGGACACTGTCATTAAGAGAAACTCACTTTAGCTTAACTTCACAAATTCAAGTTAGCAGAATATTTTTGATTCAGACATAAACACGTACATTTCTATTTAGCAGCCTAAAAGCAAATGGAAGAAAGCCCAAACATTACCATGGAGTCTCCCTTCAGGTTTTTGGTTTTTTTCCTAGGAGTTAGCATTCTCACCTTGCCACAGGTCTAAAGGTCTCAGGAGTGGGACACACCAGCTACACAAGGTAGAGCCTGAGCTGAGTTACAGATCAAGTACTCTGGAGCACTATGTAAAATGCAGAAGCCAAGCCATCATCTCACATCTCTCAGTTCCAGGAAAGTCAGGACTGCCAACCTCAAAAGCAAGCGCAAGGATTTCAGCTCAAATGATCAGCTCCTGTACTTAGGATGACCTAAACACAAGTCCCTTTGGGCAAAGACCCTGCACATGGTGGGAGGTAACAGCAGAACGGAAAAAATGAGGCAGGGTTTTCCTAAGTAGCATTTAGGAAGGTGTCATCACCTTCTGAGCCTTTGAAATCCCCCAAGTAATTAAACAGTCAAAGGAGAAGAGGCTTTTAGCTTTCCAAACACCAATTATTTCCCACACCAACACAGATGTTGAACATTAAAAATAATGTCTTTCCTCTGAAGAAAGGAGAGGAGCTGAGGACAGCTGCCAAAGGCAAGCAAGACCTTGTCCCAAAAAGCATGTCAAAGCTGCTTCTATTTAACTTCAATAAAGAATCGTCAGCCAAAAAAGAAACTTTATAAAATTGCCTGAAGTCCCTTTTTTGCTGAAGTCTACACTGGAGCTGCAACTCATCAGCAAATAAAAAACTTGTATGAGAAAGCTGCAGCAAAATGTCTCACCCACACAGGTATTTCAGAGCCTGTCATGGGCATTGATTGATTCCTTCTAAAGCTTTTAGTGCACATTAGTTTGTTTACTAGTCCTAAAAGCATTACTAATTTAGTTTGGGGTTTTTTTAAGCTATAGCAGCACACTGGAAGGGAGCACATCTTGGAAGAGAGCACATCACAAACACTGCTTGCTTGAGGACGTGCTTTGTCCATTTTAAAAATAACACTCCTGTCTACGTTTGGAATAATTATAATAAATGGCTTAGCCCAGATGGCCACTTTCAACTCCTGAATTACCAATTCACTCTGCACACAGTACACAAAGCAGTAACAGTGTACAATATTTAGTACTCCTGAGACTGCCACACTGTGAATTGTGCTGGATTCCACCTTTGCAGTAAAATATTAATGATGATCCTCAAGTCTATATCACAAGAGCCAAACAAATCAAAGTAAAACGGGGAATTGACCCAAGGGTACCTAACCTTGCAATGGATACTCACAGGCTGGAAAGGTCACACATTAATTGGTTCTATATTATGCAGAACTGCAAAAATTCCAGTAAGCCTTTTCTCTTCTGCCTTTAACAGCTACAAACATCAGGTGGTTTCAAAGAACCCCCGTGGGAGACTAACTGAAATGTCAGATGCAAGAAGAGGGTTAGATACAGCTTCCTCACAAAGTAAAACCCACTATTAATAGTTCACGGGCATGGAATTCGTGTGCTGCAACAGAACCAGAGTTTGGCACTGTGGCCAGCACTTCCTCATGGCCCCTGAAAAGGATCCTGCTATCCCTCTTCACCTGCCCCAATGTACCCACACTGCATCACTGCACTTCCAGATGGCCAACACCTCGCCAGGTTTGAGGACTGGAGATTTTTAAGGCTGTTTTCATCCTTCAGTTGTAAATAGGTTGCAGAGTCACTAGCTAGGATTAACATCTGAAGGGCACATGCTGCTGGGCTGGGATCCCAGCAGTGAGGGCTTGAGAGCGGCTGTGAATGGACATAAGGAAAACACAGACCTTGAGGATCTTCAGAAACTTCTCCCGTGGCCTTGTATTAGATCCATGACCCAACATCTGAGGTCAGGAAATTACAGGAGCAAAGGGTGGAAAATAACAGAAGGTCTGTGTGGGATGAGGGAGAGCTGAATTCATATAGAGCCTTTTGGAGATAATATCAGATAATTTCCAGGTAATGAGTTTATCAGCCACTGATTTATGTCTGAGGAGTCCTGATAGTTTGAATCTGTTTCCAAAACAAAACTGAATGAGGTAAGAGAGTCATCCAAACTAAGTCATATTCTGGACCTTACAAAAAAGGCTGCTAAAAACTTTTTAAAAATTGCACCATGACTCTTAGGGCAAACCTGGGGTCCTGCAATGGTCCCTACACATACATCAACCAGCACTGCCTGTGTGTCACAGAATCACACCAAGCCCGTGCTGCCAGAGGCAGGCACAGGGAACTCGGGAGGCCTGGCTGGCTGAAGGCCTTCAGATAAGGTGCTGAAACACAACACCTGCACTTTCCATTTCCCCCAGCTGCACAAGAGGCCTATCTGACTTGCTCAGGCTTTGTGAAAATGAAAGGTGGCAGAGAGCTCTGAGGCTTTCAGGGGAGAGGCAGGAGGAAGGGCAGCAGCATTTTGAAGTCCCAGAGCCTCACTAATACCTAATATGTCCAAGCATTTCCATAAAGTTCCCAAAGGCAGCTCAAGTGTGCAGCAGGAATGCTAAACTACAGCTGAGAGATCCTGAAATTAAAATTCAGCTGGGTCCCAAGTACTCCTGATAATTTAGAAAAAGCATCAGGTGTTCACAGCAGTTCATAGTCCTTCCAAACCTGTCTTACAAATTACATCCAGAGATTTGGCTTTAGCCAGCCAGAGGAACTGCTCCGCAGATTTGCTGGGTCAGGCAAGACATGGATGGCAAATATATTTGGAAAGGGAAGCTTTCTCCTTCCAGGTCTGCTTGGGTTTTACAATACTCAGCAACAGTGATTTCCCAGTGTCTTAAATGGGTGATACGGCCATGGAAAGCAGGCAAGAAGCACTTGAAGCCAGAGGGTAAGAAATCCTGGCTCTTCTTTTATTCACATCATTGTTGTCATGCTGCTAATGACTGTCAACAGGGGAACCAAAGGCAGGAATGTGCTCATATATACAGTTGTTGGAGGAGCTGGTGGGGCTTTGCACCAACTGCTAAGCTCTATCTCAAGAGAAAGCTTCTATTACTGATTAACATCAGTAATTGTGCGCCTGCGTTTAAGTGGCATTCTGCCTACCATTCCCAACAGGAAAAAGCAACAGCAAGTGTTGAACTTCCAGAAGCAGCAGCAAAAATGACTGGACAACCTACGTGAAAAAAACTCCAACTGTCCAAGAAAAGACGGGAAAGCCCGAGGATCATAACTGGGTACAGAAAGTTGCTTTTGACCTTTGCACTGGAAGCCAAAGGTGCTGTTTCACTGGACTCAAAATTTCCAACAACTTTATTTCTCCCTCGGTTACAACACTCGCTCTATCCAATACACACACCAGGATTCCCAGATCCTGAAGCACCTGACAAACAGGGGGTAGACAGGCAACCAGCCTTCTGCATGAAATCAGGATCTGATACACAAAATAGGCACACAAAAGCCCTAGCCCCAAGAGCATCTTTACCCTCTGCCCATTTCAGAGTTAAGGGAAATAAAAGGAAACAGAAGAGAGCAACAAGCACCCTCTGGAGTCCATGGTTTAGCTGTGACCAGGACAGGTTAATGTTTTAAGGACATCAAACAAGACTCTCATAGCCAAAGATTCTAGAGAGTCAGGCACAGCCAAAAGATGTACCCGTAGGTAACAGCACCAAAAAGCCAACAAACTTTAGACCCAGGATAACCATACAATGCCTATGGTTTGTACCCATCCCAGCATGGACAATGACAAGCATGTCAGGCTTACCTGGCTGGTTCTCACACATCAGTGGAACCCAAAAGGGGCTGGGTCAGCAGACAGCTAAAAAACTCAGTTATAACCACAAAACCATGATCAGTCCCACTGCATGTTCCCAGTGGGGTCAGGTTTGTTTTCAGCAACCCTGAGCTGCAGTGCAGACTGTACACAATCCCTCTCAATTTGGTTAGTGGGCAGCTTTTCAAATGAAAAAAAAAAAAAAAAAATCAATAGAAGTACACCTAAATTTCTAAGCACTCAGGAAACTTCTCCCCAGGGTCCATTACCCGAGTGGTAAAGGCACCTACACCAGGGCAGCAGCAAAAAAAGGAAAAACAGACAGACTGTTTATTTACATAACTGTCTTTGATTTCTGATCCTCCTCAGTCCAGCTTTTTCTAACACTGCAATGGGTGCAGTTACCAAGTGACTGAAGTCAGAGCTAACACTTCTGGATTTGGGAACCCAACAGTAACAACTAAATCCATGTTTACTCACCCAAATGGAGGTGGCTTTGTTTAGATGATGAAAACCAAACTCAACTTGGGACAAATTTTTGCTGCAACAACACACAAAGATTTTACTGGAAGGCTGCAGTGATTGAATCATGAAGTTTTTTTAGAGAAAAGAGGCTTTTTTTTTTTTTAAGGTAGAAATACATCACGTGGCACTATCTTTTCAGAATACCTGTTTTCATTTTCCTTATCTCCAAGCGGTCACGTGTCTAATGACACTACCATCTAAATTTAGCTCATTTTGTAGCACTGGCAATCCTAGCGATGCCTTTAGGACTGCAACACACCTTTCTTCCTCTCAGTCTCCCCTCTCTCCTGCAGCATGCAGGGCCGTTTCTGAGACAGCAAAGCAGACGGCTCTCCAGAAGTCTCCTGCTTTCCACTGCCAGCCCAGAGGAGCAGGGGGACCCTGCAGGGACAGTGCAGGAGCCCGTTCTGCTCAGTGCAACGCCCATCCCTGGCAGCCCCTTTGTGCTCTATTACAGTGCCCCCCTCGCCCGCTTTTGTCTCTCAACTGTCAGTCAGCCTGGGCTAAAACCCCAGGCCAGACCAACTTTGGGAAGTGGGAATATTCCAGTGCAGACCTACACCTTGTGGCTTGTCAGATATAATTAAGATGCCACAGATTTATGTGTGCCTCATTAGCAAAGGGTAAATGCTCACGTAAACAAGGGCAGATCCAAACCGTGGCTGCTTCCTGCTGAAATCTTTATCCAGGGGAGGTTTCCCTGCTCAGCTACTGACTCTCCTAGAACAGGCGATGACGACACCGGGCAATAAAGGCTGAGACACTGGCCTATAACTCCAGTAAGTAAGAGGTGTCTGGAAGTTCGCTCAAATCACCTTCACAGGCACGTTGTTCCTTATGCTACCAAGCCCCAGTGCCCCAGCAGAGCAGCCGTGCTCTGCCACCAGCACAAGGCAGCAGCAGCATCCATGCTGGGCTGCCAGAGGGAGCGTGATGAAGGCAGGGAACGGCATTTCACCCTCTGGAGGACACCGTCCCCCTTCCCCGCTCCGGCTGCTCGCTGCACGGGCAGGCAAGGACGGGCGTCACGGGGGAAAAGGGGCAGCAACCTCCTGCTCGGGAGCCTCCAGCGCACCCGACCCCGCAGCCCCGCAGGCCGTGCAGGCCCTGCCCCGGGAGGCCTCCAAGGCGGCGCCTCGGTCTTGCAACCGGCGCCAGCCCCCCGGGCAGGGACCCGGGCCCGTGCGGGCCGCCCCCCGCCCCGGTTACCTTGGTCTCCTTGACGTGCTGCTTGATGCCCTCCGGGTACCACTGCACCCGCACGTAGCCCCGCCGCAGCGGGCTGGCGCGGCCGTCCTCCCCTCCGCCG
>VZTE01000671.1:343288-380858 GCA_013397775.1 Eulacestoma nigropectus | reverse complement strand
AGCGCACGGAGCCGCGGTAGCGGCCCGACACCAGGTCGTGGGAGAAGAGGAGGCGCTGGGAGCCGCCCGGCGGGGCGGAGAGGGGCAGCGCGGCGGGGGGAGCCGGGGGTGCCGGTGCCGGCGGTGCCGGTGCCCCCTCCTCGGGCTGTTNCCGCGGAGGGAGCGGGGCCGCGGAGGGAGCGGGGCCGCGGAGGGAGCGGGGCCGCGGAGGGAGCGGGGCCGCGGAGGGAGCGGGGCCGCGGAGGGAGCGGGGCCGCGGAGGGAGCGGGGCCGCGGAGGGAGCGGGGCCGCGGAGGGAGCGGGGCCGCGGAGGGAGCGGGGCCGCGGAGGGAGCGGGGCCGCGGAGGGAGCGGGGCCGCGGAGGGAGCGGGGCCGCGGAGGGAGCGGGGCCGCGGAGGGAGCGGGGCCGCGGAGGGAGCGGGGCCGCGGAGGGAGCGGGGCCGCGGAGGGAGCGGGGCCGCGGAGGGAGCGGGGCCGCGGAGGGAGCGGGGCCGCGGAGGCTGCGCTGCGTTACGGGCCCCGGGGCTGGGGCTGCGGCGCCTGCTGATCCCCGGGAATGGGGCCATTGCATCATAGTCCCCAGGGATGGGGAGCTGCGCTACATCATCCCCAGGGATGGGGGGACTGCATCGTCCTCTAATCCCCAGGGACAGGGGGATTGCATCATCGACCCCAGGGATAGGGGGGCTGCATCCTCCTCTGATCCCCAGGGATGGGGGGCTGCGCTGCATCATCCCCAGGGATGAGGGGAGCACTGCATCCTCCTCTGATCCCCAGGGATGGGGGGCTCTGCTGCATCGTCCCATGAACCCCAGGGATCGGGGGGAGGCTGCATTACGTTGTCCCCAGAGATGGAGGAGCCTGCACTGGATCATCCCCTGGTCCCCGGAGATGGGGGGGCTGCACTGTATCGTCTCTGAGCCCCAGTGATGGGGGGGACACTGCGCTGCATCATCCCCCAGTTCTCAGTCGCTGCGGGCTGCCCTGCATCATCTCCCACGCCCCAGTGATGGGGGCTGTGTTGTTTACAGATCCCTCTCCCTGGGCACAAGTGGGGGTCCATCCTGGCACTGGGCATTGCTAGGTGCTCTGAGCTGCTCTCCAACTGACATCAAAGCCTGGTCTTGCTTTTCATGGCTCCTAGAAGCCCTCATTAGGGTGTGCAAATGAGCTGAATATTTGGCTTCATTGACTCTAAGGATTTTTCCCCTCTGTCTGCAGCGATTTTGTAAATAGAAAAGTTTTTTTTGAGCAGGTCCTGCTGCTCTGGCAGGCAAAGGACTAAAGGAATCCAAAATAGCCTTCACTGCCTGTCTTTTACCACAACTGCCTTTTCTCTCCCTAGATCTCCCTGCCTGTGCAGCGCTGGCTTGAATATCAAGAAAATGCCTGAAATCCTCAGCCTAATTTGTTTGCTTGCAGAAAAGACCCCGGGAGCAGCAGAGCAGTGTTTTCCCTCTTGCCCTCTCCCTCCCAGACTGCTCTGCCTTGGCTGGATCAACCAGCTGGCTATCAGTCTGCCTTCCAAGGTTTCTCCTTTTAGGAAAAGTAACCAGGAAAAAGGTCTGCCCGTGCTCGCCTCCTAAATTCTGGAACCCTCTCCTCAGGCCTGCTGGGGTTTTCCAATCTTGCAAATGGCCCTAAAGCCCAGGGAAGCAGCTGAGAAAAGGCTGGGGCGGGCAGTGTATGGGTGATGGGTGCACTGGGAGCTCTGCCCAGCTCCTCACTACCCCAAGGTGTGAGTGGCGGGCTAGCAGGATGCTCGAAGGGATGGAGAAGCACAAACTCTCCCTGTCCTGCCTCCAAATCAGGGAGCTGCAGGCAGTGAAGCCTTCCAGCCCCTGTCTTGTCCCAGGCCACCCCAGCCTCCACCCCAGCACTTAATCGCTCCCTACAGCATCACGTTAATCAGAAAGGCAGCTTGTTGATGTGATTCCTTGCTGGAGCATTTCTTGGCTTCAACCTCAGGGATAAGAAACTGAATAGAGCTAAAAGGGACCATCGGGTGGCTAAATAGCTGCATTCCCCTAGGGAAAGGCAGTTTCAATATCCAGTTAGTGCCCCTGTGGGTTTACAGCTGTTTCTAGGGATGTGCTCCTGGGAATACAGACCTGTGTCCACATGCCCTGACCTCTGTAAAGAGGACAAGGTGTAGGGTTGATGGGCAGCATTAAGAACTTCTAGAGCACATGAGTGCCTCTGGCATGAGGATTTCACCCTCTGACCATCACTGTGCTGGAGGGGGAGTATGACACATCTCCCCAGGGCATTCATCCAGCCCACCTGGAGCTGTGAACAAGGCACCAACCCCTCTCCCTCTGTAGCCAGGGAGAATTGTGCCTTTGTGGAAGCAGAATCAGGCCTTTGAGAAGGGCAGAAGGTGCCCTTTGACTCCATTTAAACGGATGCCATGTCTTCTCGAGGTTTCAAAGCAGAGCTTTATCCAGCACAGTGATGCTCCTCATCATCTCCTTAATGCACATTGCAACAGCCACTAATAAAATATAGATACAGTAATGGGCACCAATCATGTGTGGAGATGGAAACTGTCCCTCTTCAGGGCAATTACGTGCTGAAGAGCAGTGGTGGGGTTTCAGGTAGCCAAAAATAGCCATGAAAACAATCACATTATCCCCCTGACCAGGCTCACGGCAGGGGGATTATAATGGGGACAAGTCAAGGCTGTTTGCTCGTTAGCAGGAGCTGAGCCGGGTGTGTTTTTGCACTCTGATCCCCGCTGGAGCTCTGATGTGCTTCCATCAGGAAGTGGCACCAAAGGAGGACTGATTGCTTTTTTAGGACAGAACTGCCCAGGGCCTGGGCTGTCACAATATTGACAGCCTTCAGATTTTACAGTGCCTGGGTGTCAAAATGAGCATCTCCTATTTGACATCACTATTCAGATCTCCACTGAGAGACTCTGCAAGTCCACATCACCCAGCAAAACACGCAGGACTTCTGCAAAGTGGCACATGCCAAGCAGCCTCCCTGCCCAGTTTAGGGACAATTCTTGCTGGTAAGGCTGTTTTGGGAAGCGATGGCCTTTACTCTGCAGGAGAACATCCTCCCTGGAATCAAGCTGTCCCTGTGATCTAACCACCTTATGGCACTTCGGTTAGATCACCAGCGTCTCCCTGCTGAGATACTGCTGCCCTGAGGGCGTGTCAGAATGCCCAGAGGGTGCCAAGATGCCCAGCAGGTGCGAAAAGTCCCAGGATACCCTTTATCTCCCTGTAGAGATACTGGTAAAAAGCAAGCCCTGTCCTTCCTCCTGGGAAGGGCATCTTTGCACAGGCCTTGCAGGGTTTAAGGGGCAGGTGTTGGGGTGCCCACAGGGTGCTGGGGAGCCTGCCAGGTGCTGGGGATACCCACAGGCTACCAGCAGGCATGGCAGGTGCCAAGGATGCCAGCAGGGTACCAGGATGTCCGCTGGGTGTTGGGGATGGCTCTGGGATGTCCACAGGGTATTGGAATGACCACTGGGTGCCGGGATGTCCCCTGGGGATTTCCGGCGGGTGCCGGGTGCCCAAGGGTACCGCGGTGCCCGGAGGGTGGTAGGTGCTCACGGGGTACCGCGATGTCCGCTCGGTGCCGGTGCCGGTGCCGGGCTGCGGCGGGGCTCTGGTGCCATCTCGTGGGCTGTCGCCTCCCGGCGGCTCCGGTCCGGCGGGCGGAGCGGGCGGCACCGGCCCGTAGCTCCCCAGGGGCAGCAGCTGCGCTCGGAGCCCCGCGGCCGCAGCCGGGCTGGGGGCTCCGCGCTCGGGTGCAGGTGAGCCCTCCACCCCCGTCTGCTCCGCTCTGCAACCCCTCCTTGGCCAGTCCTCCCGGTATTTCCCTCTTCTGCTGCTTCACAGAGGCACAGAGTCCCTGTACTTTCCCTGCTGGGAAGAGCTGGTGCCTTCGGGAAAGGTCTTTCAGAGCATCTCGTGTCACAGGGAATGCCTCCAGACCCTCCCACGGGGACAGCTGGGGGTTGATCTTCATCATCACGCAGACAAAGAGCTCAGCAGGAATCCCCGTGTCCCCATTAACATCAGGGAACAGAAATACAAGCAAGTGATGCAGCATATGGCAATCCTTCAACCCCATCTCTGTGAGCCCAGAGAGCCTCCGGAGGCTGGGTGGGCAGGGAATGAGATGGTCTGTGAGATCCCTTCCAACTCAAGCCATGCTATGATCCTGCAGGAACCGTGATTTCCCAGCCCTTCCCTCTCTGGTTGTGCTGCCCTGAGCAAACACTGCTGGCTCTCCTACAAATAACTCAGAGCAGCATCACCTTGTACATGAACTCGATGTGAGCACAATCCTCTCCCCCTCCCTCCTCTCACCCTTTCCACTGAGACCGAGACCTCACAACCCTCCCAATGGGGTTGGTCCAGGCTCAGCCTTGCCCTCTGGGATTCTTCCTCCCTGTGGGTGGCATCTGGTCCTCAGCCATCTTCGGGGGTCCCCCTGGCTCCCCGCAGCAGTGTGCCAGGGTTTGGGGCTGGATCAAGGGCAGGACAGCTCCTGTAAGCAGCAGGATGCCCCAACAACCATTGCCAGACTGCTGGAATCTCCTCTTCCCAGAGCCAGACTGGCTGTTAACTGCTTGGAGGTCTGGAACTGGAGAGTGGGGCTGCCTCTGCTGAGCCCCTTCCCACCTGCCTGGCCCTCTCCTCCCAGAGAAGCTCCTGCAGCCCCCACTGACCCCCTTCCTCCTGGGGACTGTGCCATGAGTGGCCGTGACCTAGTTACAAACCCCAGATCACAGAGAGGAGAGGAGGTTAATCACCAGCAGTGCTGTGCTCCAGGCAGGGGACTAAAGAGGTCCTGGCTGGGTCCTGGCACCCAATCTCCTGCTTTTGGCTGAGGTTGCCAGGGCTAAGCAGGCACGGGTGAAACTGTCTGCCAAACTTGTTTGTTCTCTTTTCCGAAAGGTAGAGGAGTAGCGAGATACACCAGCCCTGCAAAGGCATGTGTTTATCTACTGCAGGTCAAAGCCAGAGTTCAAAGCCTGTTTCCCCTAACCATTGCTGTGGACCCAAATAAGCTGTGAAGTAGCATCCTTTCATCCCTTCCCCAGCTCCCTGAGAATGTCTATGGAGAGAATCAGCCCTGCCACTGACGGGCCAAAAGGAATATGCCAGAGGAAAGACACAGGAATGTATATTTGCATGTTATTCATATTATATATATAAACATTTCAGAGCACAACTGGCCCCCCCAGGGCCTGTTTAGAGCATGGAGCATGGACCACCCTCCATAGGAGCCCTGTATTTCTATTTTGAAAGAGCAGCAGCTGGCAGGTTCCTAAACCACAATGTCCTGCTCCAGAGGAAAAGCTGGAAGCACGCTGGCTTCTCAGGAGCTGCTGGTGAATTAAAACCACTCCTGGCAGCATGAGAGGGAGCACTGGGAGATAGAAGCAGCAGGTGGGCAGCCTGGCAAGTGCTGAGAATACCGACTATGTCCAAGGAGCTGCATCCTGCTGGGAAGTTACAGCAACAACAAGCACCAGCACGAGTGGTGAAAAGGGAGGAGATGAGGGAGAAGGAAATCAGAGCACACAGCTGACCTCGCAGCAATGCCAAGCTGCAGAACCCTGCTGTCACGTCATTGCCAGGAGAAAAGCGTCACCCTCTTGGAAATGTGGGTCCCCATGGCTAAGCCAGAGGAAGGTGCTGAACAGGGATGTAAACAGTGTCCAGCTTGGGAATTATGCAATTACGTGAGCCTGAGAGAGAAACCTCTCTGCTGGCGTCACCCAGGGCAGGATCCCGATGCCATCTGAATCCCGTGATGGCAGACCCTGCCTCAAAGCCGGGGCTGCAGACACCACAAGCAGCTTAATCCGCTGAGCGCCGGGATAATGGGGCACGGCGGGGCGGAGACACAGCACGGCGCAACTGAGGAGCCCCTGAGCTGAGTTTGCAGGGCTTCATTCCCAAGCCCTGGCAAAGGGGGGGGGCCGAGTCGTGATTCATCTGCCTCCCACATGTCGCCCCTCGCTGCAAATCCTACCCGGAGATAATTGCCGTCTTCCTGAGTGGGTGCTCCAACAGAGGGACCAGCCCGGCTGCGGGGCCGCAGCGACAGCTCGGGGCTCTTTGAAGATGCTGAGAGAGCTGCTAAATATGCAAATCTAGCCACACTGCTGTGCCTCTAATTTAATGGAGTTGTTGACCCTCTGCAGCTGTGTAGGAGCAGGAAGAGACAGACCCAGCTAAAACTGTGGAATGCAGCATCTCTTCTTGACTATTCTAGCCACGGGCCAACCTCTGCTCTGCTGGGCTGTTTTAATGGCTGGGAGTTGCTCCAAAAAGCCATTTCTGAAGAGCAGAAAGCTGCTGGGTCATATTTCTGTTTTGATTCCATGAAAAAAACTTAAAAGAGAGAGATAAGGGTGTAGCTCCAGGTCACTTTGCCCATGGCTGGAAGCTAAAGCAGGTCCAGAGCTGCCCTGGAAATGTCTCCAGTGGAGCAAAGCCAGCCCTGCCTTCTGCTCCAGGCTTCTTTCAGGGCTGCGTCTGGTTCCCAATGCTAATGATGATTCCAACATCACGCTCCCGCCTGGGATAATCTCCCTTTTATTACACGTGTTCTGATGGGGACAAACATTGCTGGCTCTGCCTGTCCAGTTTCTTATATAACAGCTCCCAGGGACAGAGGGGTGCACCGGGGAGACATGCTTGGGTTTTGGAATAAGTTCCTCGGGCAAGAAACCTTAGGTCTGACTCCCCAGCCTACAAGGAGTCAGCTGATTCCCCTGAGAAACTCCCCCCGCTCAAGCCCGAGCAATGATCATGCCTGACACAACCAGCGGCCTCCCCATCCTTCCCCGAAGAAAGCTCATCCACTCTGGCCAGGGCTGCCTGCGGCTTCCTACGGGCTCCTGGTGCTGCTGGAGAGGTCAGGATCAGGCACAGGGCAGTGCTGCCTTTCCTGGCTAAGTCCCCTGCTCTCCCCGCCCAGCCCGCAGAGCAGAGCAATCAGCTAAATGCTTTATCCCTCTGCAGCCAGTCACGCCAGGGGGAAAAAAAAACCAAAACAAAAAACCCTGAAGTGATCCCTTTGCTGGCCTGTCACCTTAAAGCCTCTCACCTCTCCCTGTCTTTCATCGGAGGTCTAAACTCCTTAGGATGTCATCACGTGCTCCATAAATAACAAATATATATAAGCAGGGGCTGTGGAGGACGCAGCAGACAGAGGAGGGGAGGCAAAACCCCACATCCTCCTCTCCTGCCAGCGCTGAGACGGCACCCCTGGAGCCAGGCGGGCAGGGAGCGGCGCGGGGTCCCCGGCTGGTAAGCACCCACATTCCTGTCATATCCCGGGGGTACTGACAGCCTTGGGGACAGCTGGTGGTCCCCTGGCCACCGTGACTTTCTCCTGTACCCCAGGACGGGGGGGATTTCCCCAGAGGGGTGGGAGGTTGGTATAGGGAGCTTAGCTCGCTGAGAAGTGGTTTTGGGACAGGGAAGGGTGTGACTCTAATCCCAGCCCCGTCTCATCCCTACACTTCCAACACATGCTCCCAAAACCCAGCTGTAGGGACTCTTCTCACTGAAACCCTCCACGTTCTGGGTGTGGGAACAACTTGAGCTCTTTTGCACAGAGTATTTGACTTTAAAATTGGGTGAATTAATAAAATTGGTGAATAACTCCATGCTAAGAAATAATTTTAAAAATCCAGCTCCAAACCCAGGCAGATAATTCGTAACTTAGTAGAAGATGCTGCCAGGGGGGTACTGTGCACTTGCCTGTTTAGTTACATGTGAGCATCTCTCCGGACCGTGGGGATGCTCTCATTTCTGGTGCACAAACACAAGTCAGGGCAGGGAAAATTTATGGAGCAAGCTCTTGGTTCACTACTACGACACACAAACGTAGTGGGCTCATCTCAGGCAGGTCTGACAAGGAGTCACAGCACAAAATTCAGCCTGGGGTATAAGTGACTTGAACAAATACAGGAGGCTTTGTTGGAGCATTAGAAGACAGATGAGCCATGGAGAGAGAATTTCCTTCATCACTGTTTCTCACTTACTCTGAGACCTGGGCAGAGTTTCCTTCACCTCTGAAGGCTGGATGCTTCCCATGGCTGTGCAGGGTCCGTGGTTGTCTCCAGGGCCAGGGAGAACTGCTGGTTCCCCTGCGCTCTGCAGGTTCTATGCATCCCCTCTTCCCAGAAGACCTTCTACTCTTCAGGGAGCTGAGAAGCAAAGCAAGAAGTTAATTTCCAGAAAACAAACATAAATATATCAGCCCTCCAGCTGCACAACCTGGGTTGCCAGGAATAACGTGCTGGAGGGGAAAAAATACAAGGAAAACAAGCAAGGAGCAACCTTTCCCTTTCTCTGATTACTGCTCCAGGGTGTTGCTGGTTGGGGTCTCAGGCAGTTTCTAAAAATAGCTGGAGGGACCTGATTGCCCTTTCCCAGTTTTCTCTAATGGGAATGGAGCAGCCACTTAAACAGGAGGTTTTGAACCCTTCAGCTCCATGGATGTCCCTGTAGAGACTTCCTGTGACTCAGTTGTTTCCAGCCTTCATATGCTCTGGGACAAAGGCTTGCTCTTGGACAGTGAGCACTGAATGGTGGCTGTTGGAGATCAAACACCCCTGAGGAGCCTGGGCTGGTGGAAGGTGTCCCTTCTCATTGCACGGGGGTGGACTACACGACCTTTAACAGTCCTTTCCAACCCAAATCATCCTGTGGCTCCACAATCCAGCTCCATAATTCCCATGGCAACTGAGATGCCGGCCCTGCCTGAGGCCGTATTCAACTGACCTCTCTGTGCTGCCAACCCTGCACAGCCATCCCCAGGCCTGATCCAGCAGCATCCCCAGCAGCATCCCCAGAACTCACCCCAGGCACTCAGCAGCCCCCAGGATTAAACCACCACTGCATTTTCAAGGTCCCCTGAGCTTACCCCCTTGCCTGCTCTGGGATTTATTCATGCAGATGAGTCCCTAATCCAATTAGTAGGACGAGGAGTTCCAGAAGATTTGATAATAAGCTCTACAAACACTACACCCACCCCCCACTCCCCCAGCACCCCACTCTCCCCCTCAGCTCACCCCGTTTTACTTCCCTCCTGCAGGATCATGAACCACCCATTCCCAGCACCAGTTCAGTCAGTCCTTGGTGACTGGAATGAGCACTGGGGATGCTAAATAATTCCCCTGCCAAGGAAACTCCCTCTCCCTCATGGATCTGATCCCTTAGATACACACCCAGAGCCAAACCAGCGATTCATTGAAAATAAATCCCAAGACCACCCTGTCTCACCTCAGATGGGATAACACTGGCATTTCAAGCATCCAGCCCTTGGCATTTCGGCATGGAAAATTCCCAGCTTGCGCCAGTGGTGCCCTGTGCGATGTTTGTGCTGGTAATGCTTTTGTTTCCATAAATCTTATTAGCTGGAGGCAAGCCTATAATTAGCAGGGAAAGCCGGCACCTCTGAAACAATAACCAAAAATGACCCGGCTTTGCTCTGGCTTTGCTGGAAATTGCTTGAACATTGGTCTGAGTTTGGATGGATGGTTGAATGGATGGCTCCGATAGCCATTCCCACTATTTCTGTCTGCAGGGTGCGTGTGCTTAGTGAAGTTATTCACTCAGTTTGTGGTTCTCTCTGGGTTTATTAACTCGGTTCACTCACACGTGAAAGCAGAAGCAGATTGAAGCTACAGGCTCTGATCCAGGTCAAGGGATTTGTCTGGGCTGTGCAGGATGGGTGCTGCCAGATGACCTCGGGTGCTGGTGAGCCTCTTGGGGAAACCCGTGTTGAAGGAGTGTCCTGGCCTGGGCTGTGTCCGGCAGGATCATGCCATCCAAAGCTCCTGGGGCAGGGGGCAAAGCCTGGGGCACCTCACCAGGGAGGACACCCGAGGCTTTCAGCCTCGGTCACCTGCTCAACCCTGCCAGGGACCCACCTCTGTGAGCATGGACATGACCTAAGAGCCAGCAGAGGTTAAACTGTGTCACTGACCTGCTGAGTGAGTCAGAGAAGGGAGTAAATCCTGTCAGCTCGTGCTGTCTGGAGGAGGTGGCTCTGGCTGCCTGATGTGTGTCCCTGTCAGGGCACCTCTGTGGCCTGGCACTGACCTCTCACTCCAGCAGAAATGTGCTGTTCCACAAGCACCAGAGCATCACAGGGAACTTCCACAAAAATAGATGTTTATTTTACAGCTCTTGGCTTCCTGCAGCCACATCTCACCCTGCCTGTCCCCAGGGCAGCAGCTGGACTTGCTCCAGGGTTCTCCTGCCCATCTCACTGCCTGGTGCTGCCATGGGCTGGGCAATGTTGGGCAGGATGCTCAGTCCCACACCTGCTCTGGCTCTAACAGCCCTGGCCCTTCTCCCTGCCCTGTCTCACCACTGTGCTTTTGTCCCCCTGGTCCCCGGGGTTTGCTCAGCTCACAGCTGGTGCCAGCCTCCTGTGTTCCCCAGCTCAGAGTGAGGGCAGCTGGGGTCACTGCGGGCGGGTATTTGCTGTACATACACACACACATCTAAGGGAAAAGGGGGACAAGCAGCCTAATCCCGTCTGTCATCAACAGATACTTCCGCTGGCTCACAGGGCTGGAGGAGCTGGGCTGGAATAAAGGGTGTGGGAGCCGGCAGAGGCTGCCCCGAAGAGAGGGAGCGGTGGGAAGCCGGGCAGCAGGAGGAGGAGGAGGAGGAGGAGGATGTCGGCGCTCAGCGCGTTGCCCTTCCTGAAGCCGGTCCACCTGCGGTCGCCCCGCAGCTCGCCCGGGGGCCAGCGCCGGCACACGCTGCCCGCCAGCGAGTTCCGCTGCCTCAGCCCCGAGGACGCCGTCAGCGTGTTCGAGATCGAGCGCGAAGGTAAAGGGGCCCCAGGGGGTCCTGCTGGTGGCATCAGCTGGATCCCTTTGCGTCTGTTTCCATCGCCACCAGTCTCCTGTGCTCCTCGGAATGGCGAATTCCCCCTTGTGTGCCCTCGTGGGAGGGGTGCAGTGGCCGTGGCTTGCGGCCAGGCCACCACGGGCTCCCTAATGAGGTGGGGAACTGTGGTTAATGAGCTGGAGAGCCACGGCCCCAGCTCACCCTGGGGTGGGGATGCTGGGAGGTGATGGTGAGTGGGACCAGGCGAGCGAGGAGCAGCTCTCCCGAAACAGCCCTGTGAGAGCCAGCGGGTAGGACAGGAAAAGGGGAAGCGGGAGGAAGGACACCACGCTCTGCCTCCTACAGGGCCACTTTGAGATGCCACCCTGGCAACCTTCCCCCATTTCCTTCACCCCAGCTTCCCTCACTCAGCCTCACCCAGCCCATTCCTCCCTCCTCTCCAGGGGCAGGGGCAGCCGGGGAGATGCCAGGAGGGAGGGTTCAATTCGGCACCTGCTGCTGTAGCTCTGGAATCAGCAGAGTTAGGAGCCGGCCACTGGGCCATCGGTAACTGCCTCTGGAGGAGCAGAACTGCTCCCTGGAACCACCCATGTCCCTCAGAACTCCTTTAGACCTAGCAGGCAGCAGGACACACGTCGTCTCTCCCCATCACATCCCACTTTCCCTCTCCTGCGTCAGTGCTGGGAGTTTTTCTGGGTCGGGTGTGCTTTGTCTCTCTCACTGTGCTCACCGCTGTGCCCCTCCAGCCTTTATATCGGTCTCTGGGGACTGTCCCCTGCACCTGGATGAGATCCGCCACTTTCTGAACCTGTGCCCGGAGCTGTCCCTCGGCTGGTTTGAGGAAGGGCGGCTCGTGGCGTTCATCATCGGCTCCCTCTGGGACCAGGAGAGGCTCAGCCAGGTAAGACCCAGTCCTTCCCACCTCGTGCACTGGGAGAGGCACTGCCACAGCCTGGGGATCAGGAGAAGCTCCCTGGGGCCCTGAGGCTACTCCCAAAATCTTCTCCCAGGACTAATTGCTACTCTAGTGCTGCTCAGGGCTCAGGGCTGCTCTGGTGGAAATGAACCTTCTCATTAATTAATTTAAACGGTGCTGTTAAAAAATATGCCAAGTAATTCCCCTCAACATTCATTTTAAAATTAAAAACCCTCCGAGGGCGATGCAGGGGGGGCGAACAGGGATGGGGAGGATGCGGACCCTGGTTCTTTGGGGTGGGGAAAAAGAAGCAGGATGGGATAACCCCTGTCCCCCTCTCGCAGGCGGCGCTGACCCTGCACAAGCCGCAGGGCTCGGCCGTGCACATCCACGTGCTGGCCGTGCACCGCACCGTCCGCCAGCAGGGCAAGGGCTCCATCCTGATGTGGCGCTACCTGCAGTACCTGCGCTGCCTGCCCTTCGCCCGCCGCGCCCTGCTCATGTGTGAGGACTTCCTCGTGCCCTTCTACCAGAAGTGCGGGTTCGAGGCGCTGGGGCCCTGCGAGGTGACGGTGGGGGACCTGGCCTTCGTGGAGATGCAGCACCCCGTGCGGGGTCACGCCTTCATGCGCAGGAACAGCGGCTGCTGAGCCCCCTCTGCTCCGGCCTGCCTGGGGGGACGAGAGGCTGCAGCCCCTCTCCATCCCCACCACTGTGATCCATCCTCCCCACCTGGCCCTGGCTACAGCTACTGCCCCTGCCACATCTGCCTTCCAGCCACATCAGCCTGGCCCCATCCCGTCCCTGCGGGGCTGGGGACAGGAATTCCTGCCAGGTCCTGCTGGAAGCATCAACTCCCTGGGCTCTGCTTTAGCCAGGGCTGCGCTGGCAGGTCTGGGTGGGCTGCAGGGCCATGAGACCCCTGGGATGGAAAGGCCTTGCCCTGGGAATGGCTGGGGGCTCTGCTGGTTTGAAGGCACTTCCACCCACCGCAGTGCCCCCACAAACAATGTGCCCCAGCCTGGCACCCCCTTCCACCATCACCACCACGAGTGGAGCACACCACGGCCAAGCCCTCCCTGAGCAGCCCCCAGATCAGGCAGGGGCCCTGGCAGCCACCCCCCTGCCCACAGACATCTTCCCAGACCCCTTGGAGCGTGTTCCCAGCCCACGGCCACCCTCAGCTGCACATTGCAGAGCCTCCCCAGGGAACCAGTCCAAACCATTTGGTCCTCCCTGTCCCAGACCCACAGCCGGCCCAGGACAAGCCTTCTGCAAACAACTCAGATTGTGGGAAAGCAGCAAATAAAGATGTGGTGGTGATTTTCTACAAAGCCCATGTGTGTTCCTGCCCTGCTTTGACCATGACCCCACCACGATGGCCGGAGGGAGAGCATAGCTGGCCTGAGGGGAGCAATCCAGCACCCCTTGGGGCACCTCAGCCTCAAGGGAGAAAGGGCAAATCCAGCCTCAGGTCATCCAGTGAAGGGTGGGATAAAGGCAGGGGTGATCTGCCCTCAGGCAGGATCAGGAGGTTCCACGGATCCAAGTGTTTGGCTTCTCCTTCTGCTTGAGACCCTCCAAACCCTGTCTCCTCCCAGGGAGGGGTTTGAGTGGACATCAGGGCCCCAGCCCCAGCTTGTCCTCCCTCCCTGCCACCACCAAAACAACCAGAAGCCCCCAAAAGTGCCACGTCCCCACACCCCAGAAGAAGAGGCCTCGTGCATCTCATTAAATACAGGTAGAAATTTATTAAGGGGGGGGAAAAACCCACAGCTTTTAAAAAAAGTATCAAAAAGAGACAAATGAGGTGAAGTGTCTGTCTTTGGCTGGAGCAGCAACTGGAGGGACAGAGTAGGGCTGAAAACTGGCCCAGGGTGGAGGGAGGGATGCAGGGACAGATGCAGATGCTCCTGGGCTCACTCAGCAAGTGGTTGTGGAGAGGGAGCCAAGCTCTCAGCCCTTGAATATTCACCCCAGGACATCCTAACTGGGGGATTCCCACCTGCCCCCATGTAAAAGCACTGAGGCCTCCAGCACCAAAGCAACACATCTCAGGGGAGAGACAGCCTGGCACCAGCCTGGGTCCAAACCAGCCCAGAGGGGTCACCGGGACCCCAGGAAGGACCTGCCTTCGTGCCATGGCTGGTGGGAGGGAGGAGGAGGTGCTGGGGAGAGCAGCCCAGGGCTGGGGGCAGGTGGGAATGTGCAGCCTCGGGCAGGGAAGAGGGAAGGTGATGGCCCCATCCTGCACTTCTCCATCTGAGCAGCACCGCTGGAGGAAGGGAGGGCTACCTGGGGCTCCACGCTTTGCAAAAGGGAAAAGAGAAACAGCAGGGACTCAAGGCAGAAGGTGGGAGCACCCACAGCTTCTTGAGAGGTCTGTGGGCTCCAGAAGCAGCCACATGAGCCCTCCAGGGGGTTTTTCTCCATGTCTGCCTCCCACCATGGCACTACAAACACGGTCCTTGCCACTCCTCCCCTTCCAAAAAGAGAATTTCACTGAAATAAGGGAAAGAAAAGCCCCCTCTCCCAAGTCCTGCCTCTCCATCCAGTGAGGAGCCGGGTGGGAAGGCACAAGCCTCCTTGGGGGCCTCAGAGGGAACACGACTGAAAAATATCTTTGAAGCTCAGCTCTGAACATCTTGGAGCCACGACAGAGACTCCAGAGAGCCCAAAACGGGGAAACCCTGGGCCTAAAGAGCTGTGGATAAAAAAAAGTGCCCCTGCAAAAAGGGGGTTGTGTTCACAGTATGAGCTGCAGCGTCTTGGGGCACCAAGGTGGGACAGGGCCCTAGGCAGGCAGGGGCACAGGCTGGAGACTTCAGCAACTTCACCCCAGGACTGGGAGTCCAGCCTGGCCGTGGATACACCAAAATCCCGCTTCCCTCAGCCCTTTGCCCACACAGGCAGCAGCCGGAGTCAGTCCCCAAACCAGTTACGGCTTTCCAGCATCAGGAGGGAGCCCCAAAGGGGTTCAAGGCAGGGCTGGCTCAGCCCTCCATCCCCAGCATTGAGCAGGGGGGACCCCAAACCCACCATCCCTGAGGATGGAGCCACACCCTGGGTCTGCTCCATCCCGGAGCAGCCACCGCCATCTCCCACGGGCCGGGGAGGACCCACCCATGGAAAACATCGCCTGTCCCAGCCCCGTCCCCGCCAGCGGGGTCAGTGCAGGACCTGCTCCAGCTCGTACTTCTCACAGAACTTGCTGGTGAAGGGCAGGCAGGTGAGGTACTCCACCCAGCGCCAGTTCACGGGGTACACGTAGAGCCACACCACCAGCGAGGCGAAGAGCCCCACGAAGACCAGCAGGGACACGATGATCATGGCCCGCTTGCGGTACTTGTCCACCGTGCCGAAGGTGATGTAGGGCAGGAAGGCGAAGGACAGCAGGAGCCCGCTGAGGAAGCCGAAGAGGTGAGCGATGTTGTCGATCCAGGGCAAGAGGCCACAGATGAACAGGAAGAGGACGATGCCAAAGAGGTTGAGGAAGGCTTTCCAGGGTTTCTCCAGCACTTGCCAGCTCTGGAAGAGCTCCACGAAGAGGCAGGCCAGCAAGCCGAACTGGGACCCGGCAGGGCCCACCTGCAGGGATGGGGGAGGTCAGAGCTGGACACCGTCACGCCAGACAAACCCCATGTCCCCAGGGGATCATCTCCTCCCCTAGCAAAGCGCATTTGGCTCCTGTGTCCCCGCGCAGGATCCTGTGTGGGGCCTCGGGGGTGGGAGCCCTGGCACGGGAGGATGAAGAGGGGAGCAGGGTGGTGCTGTTTCGGCAGAGCTGACACTTTCTGTGACTCAGCAGCCAGACAGCACCGCCTCCTCCCAGACCGCAGCCCCATCCTGGCACACCCCTGGGGGGATTAGGGCCCTTGGCATGATCTCATTTAAAGCCCCACAGGGTTTGGCTGGCAGCAGATTAGCCATCTGCCTGCCAGGGACCCCGCACGCTCAGGACACGTGCTGACATGGGACACATGCGGCACGTGCCAACACCACACGTGGGGCAGGGACACCCCTTCCCCCCTCCCTGCAGCAAAGCCTGCCAGGGGGTGACAGCCTGTGCTCCACCTCCTTCCCCAAACCCCTGCCAGGATGGGGATGGAGAGGGGTATCCTTTGGTCCCTGGGGAGCTGGCTGGATTTGGGACAGAACCCCCCAGCCCTCACCTCTGCCCTGTAGGGCAGGAAGATGGCACTGGCCAGGTTGCCCGTGATGCCGCTGAGGATGAAGATGATGGAGATGCGATGCCAGCCTGCCAGCTTCTCCAGGTCCCGCAGCACTGTCATCTGGAACGTCACCGACACCAGGCAGTGGATGATGCTGGGGGAGAGACCCTGTGTTAGAGACCCCTGCCCAGCCTTCCCACCCCCTGCCCCGGGGCATGAGGCAGCTCCTGAAACACCCTCCGCTGAAGGCACCTGTCACTGTAGTCTGGGAGTGCCCTTCCCTCTTCTCTCCCTCCCCATCCCAAAGGACACTCCAGTCCCCAGTTCCCCCATCCCTGGGGATATGGGGGCTGCATCTCACCCAGCGTGCAGGAACAGGGACAGCCACAGGCGGTAGAACTGGTCAGGGACCTCCGGGTTGAGGAAGGGCAGGAGCCCACAGACCTCGTCCAGGCAGTGCACCTGCAAAGGCAGCAGGGTAGTCCCCAGAGCCACAGGGAGCAAAGGATGGGTCACAGGGATGGGCTGCCAATGATGCCACGGGCCAGCTGTGAGGGGACTCTGGATAGTGTGGGGCACCCACATTGCCCTGGTGCTGGAAGAGGAGCAGCTGAGCATCCCCAGTCCTCCAGGAGATGCTGAAGGGCTCTTTTCCTGCCTGGAATGTGCCTTTCTCAAGGACACCAGTGCTGCCCAGGTGAGGCAAGTTCAAGCCTGACATTTCTTCCTGCCCCACACCAGCAAGGTGGGCACAGCAGCGGGAGCCCAGCCAACAGCTGGGCAAGTCCCTGCACTTTGCATCGCCCCTCCTCACGCCCATCCCAATCATGTCCCATTCCTGGCAGGATACTCTAAAGCCCTTTGGCATCAACATGGCTGCTAGCATTGCATCCCACATGCCCTGCCATGCCTCCCTGGCCCTGCTCACCTGCGAGCAGAGCGTTGCCTCCTCGTGGAAGTAGCCGTGCATGAAGTCGCAGTACTCCCGCGTGGTGATCTCGCAGCTGGCAGGGGGCAGGAGGGGGCTCGCTGGGGGCAGGGCACACTCAGGACGCCCCTGAGCATCCCCCACTGCTCCCAGCCTGCTGCCACCGTGCTTCCCACCCCTCAAGGCTCTGTAACCTCCCTCTTCCCCCAGGCACAGCTCTGGACACTGATGGGACAACACGAGGCAGGAGGGCAGAGGGGGGAGCCAAGCCAGGCACCCCCTTTGCCACGACCCACCTGCCCTTGGTGCCGATGCAGCAGGGCCTGCCCTTGATCTGGCAGTCCAGGTGGGCGAAGCCCGTGTGGTTGGTTTTGGTCTCGTAGGTGCAGATCTAGAAGCAGGAGGGAGAGGAGCCCTGGTCAGGTCCAGCCCCAGGCTGTCCCTGCAGCCCCCTGCCCAGCTCATTGCCATTGCCACCGTGAAGTCACCGGCTGATGGTGGCACCGGGCTCTTACCGGCCACTTGGTGATGTCGTCCGGCCACACGTGGGGTGGGTTGGATGCTGGCTCCTCACATGTCCTGGCGGGAGGAGGGCGGTGAGTCGGGTGGGTCCCCCCAACACATCCCCCCTGCAGACCAGTAACCCTCAGGCACAGACAGCTCTGCCCCGATCCTGCCCACCAGTGGTGTCCCACAACACCCCAGAGCAGCTCCTGCTGCAGGTGAACTCTGCAGAACCCAGAGCTGTTGGACAGCCCCACTGATGCCCAAGGATGTTCCCATCACAGCAGGACAGGCACAAGCACAACGCAACGGCATCACACGCTGCTGCTCGTGTTTAGGACAGGCCCCGCCTCAGTTTCCCCACTGATTCCCCACTTCTTTATCACTCCTACAGTGTGCAAAAGCCCCCCATCCCCTTAGACAAGAGGATTCAAGGCATCCAAGCCGAAAATGCAGCCTCCTCTGCCGTGTCCCACACACAGCCGGGTGACCGGGCCACCTCCACTCAGCTGCCACTCCTACCTGGGGTCCTGGTGGCACACAGCCCCCGAGGTCCGCTTCTCTCCCGAGCCCATGGCTGGTGCGTTGCTGCCCGGCCACTTGATGAACGTTGCCAATGTCTCCTGCAGGGAGCACGGAGAGACTGAGGATGCGGCAGGGAACGCACGGCTCTGACCCCACACGCGTCCTGCCCTGGTGCAGTGCAGGGCCGAGATGGTTTCCCCCCTTTCCCCAGGGATCCCCAGCCCCTCCCGGTGCCCACGGCAGGGGCACGCACCGAGCAGTCCTGCGGCAGGGTCTGGATGCAGCCGGAGTTGTCGTTCTGGACGCAGCAGCCGGAGCCACGCTCCCGGTCCCGCTCGCGCTGGATGAGCCGCTCCACCTGCCGATCCTTCCGGATGCAGGGGGAGAACTTGGCTCCCAGGTGGATCAGGTCGATCTGGGAGGGAGATGCCAGTCAAGGGGACGCTTCGTCTGTGCACCTCCCTTCCCTCCAGCCAGCCCCGGGGAGAGCTCAGCAGGGGCAGGGGGTCTCCACAGGCAATAGACAAAGGTCTCTGTTATCCCAGTGGAGGGAAGACAGGTGGGAAGGGGATGGGGTCCCTTCTGACCATCCCACTGCAATGCCACGTGTCCCAGTGGGATGGGGGCCCAGGGGCCCAGGACAGCAGGCTGGAGTGAGGCGGTCAAGCTCTCTTCCGTGAAGAGAGGAGCACCTCAGAGAACTCCCTCAGCTCAGGGCAGGGGGAACGGAGGGCAGAGCCTGAGGCCTGGGGCCAAGGGTCTGGCTGGGTCCTTACCGAGCTGGGCCCGATCCAGAAGTTTTCCTGCTGGATGTACTTGACACTCTCGTAGACACCCTTGTTCCTCAGCACCTGCCGAGAGAGGCCAGGGTCAGCTCCCACTGAAGGGGCAGGTGCTGAGGGGGTGCACCCCTGTCTCCCTCCACTCAATAGGGGCTGAGCAGCCCCTTCATCCGAGGGCAAGGGCTACTGGGTCCCACCAGCAAGGCAGGACAGGGGAACAGCTCTGCTCCCACCACACATTCCGCTGCACCATGGTGCTGCTTGTCCCCCTGCCTTGGCTATTTCACAGAGCCTCTCAAATGCTGGAGCCCCCTCAAGATGCTCCCAGTCCTCGCAGGGAGCATGACACCACGGGACACTGGTGGTCAGTCTCCCCAGAAAGATGGCTCTTAAACTTACTAACTCTGTCGTCACGTGCTGGGCGAAGCCGATGGGGGCGATGCCGTAGGTGCCGATGACCAGCAGGGTGATGAGGATGTGGACAAACGTGATCCAGTACGTGAAATACGGCCTGGAGGGGACAGGACCCAAAATTGGAGCTGCTCAAAGATGGCTGGGCAAAGGGACACTGCAGTCCCCCAAGCCCTGATCCCTGAGCATTGAGGGGGACACACATCCGCGTCGGGGTGTCCCGTGCCATCGGTGCCCCTCACCGGTGGCTGTCGGTGATCTCCAGCTGGGACTGCACGATGCTGCTCAGGCTGCGCCGGTACGTCCTGTTCAGCCACTTGCCCACCACCCCCAGCCCGTAGTAGCGTTTCTTGCGGTCGAAGGCGAAGTGCTTCACTTTGGAAGCGATGCGCCTGCCCCGCTGCGGGGCCGGGCCCGCGCCGCCAGACACTGAAGCGAGCCGGACACCCTCCTGCCTGCGGAGAGAGGAGAAACCCGTCACACCTGCCAAAAAGGACGAGCTGAGAAACACCCCATGGCCACAGCCCCGAGGATGCCCTGAGATGAGGCCCTGAGCACCTCCTGACTCCATTCTCCCAGGAGCATGACGGACGTGCCTGGTGCCCGCGGCAAGGATGGCTGGGGACATCGTCCTGCCTGCAGCAGGGCACCTGGGCAGCCTCAGGGGCAACACCTGCTGAGGGCTGGTACTTACGGGGTGGGCTGCTCCACCTCGGGGGACACCCTGGCATCCTCTGCCACCTGGTGCATTCGTAAGTACGTGGCCGATAGAGGCGGTGACTCGAAGACGTCATCGGGCATGGAGTACGTCTCATCGTGCATGCCCATCTGGAAAGAGGATGGATACGTGTCCTTGGATATGTGTGACGGGTCAGAAGGCTCCCCCTCACCAAGCATCCCCCTGGAGAGGGGTAGAGGGTGATCCCCAGTGATATCCTACTAATGGCTCATCACAGGGTGTGAAATGTGCCCACGATGGCGACATCATTCCCTGTCACGCCCAAGGGCCATCACTGAGACTGGGGCACAGCAGCCACCGATGCCTCTGTCACTACCAGGTGAACTGCCAACACAGGGGTCCCTGTGAGAGCCCTGCTCCACACCCAGCCCCCCGTGCAGGGCGCTGGAACATGCCCCGGCTCCAGCAGCCAGCATGGAATGTCGCTTGCCTTACTGAAGAAGGACGAGTCCAGGGTATCAGCAGCATCCACCATGTCCTCGTCCATGAAGCTGGGATACAGGAAGCTCCTCTTGCTCCTTTGCTTGGGAGCCAGCGGCTCCAGGACAGAGCGTCCCTTTGGCAGCACAAGCAAATGAAGGTAAGCAACCAGAAGCCCCTCAGTTTTTGCAGCACTGAGGGTTTCTCAGAGCTTCCCTCCCCAAAGCCAAGTGGCAAGGATTAAATCCCACCATAGCCCCTCATGTGGGGAGGAACTGGCAGAAGATGCTGCCTTTAGCTCCTCAGAATCCACACTGGACCACGGCCACGTTAGTCAGCGTGACAAGTGACCTCTGAATTCGTCTGCTCTCGTACCCACAAACCTATCCCCAAGGTTTGCCCAGGGCTCCTTAGAAGCAAGAAAATTGCTGGAGAGGCTTCCTCACTCCTCAGCAATGGAACCCAGAAGTTGTTTTTTCCTCAGGTTGTCCAATTTTCACCAATACTTCTACTCTTAAGTAGAGCTCAGGTTAAAAACACCAATCTCCCCCCTCAAACCTGCCCTGGAGAGACAGCAGTCTCCGTGTGAAGCAAAAAGCCAAGAAGCAAAGATGATGGGTGAAGGGCAGAACTGAAACCCGGCTCAGGAAGAAGATGATCCTCTCCACTCCCAAAACTCACACGGAGAAGGGCTGCGGCCGCCTTGAAGCTCATGTGGGCGACAGACTCCCTCTTCCTGCGCGGCAGGCGGCCGTAGCCCGAGCGGATGCTGTTGAAGGACGCCAAGGAGACGACGCCGGGGGTGAGCGGGGGCAGGACGTGGTGGGGCGTGTGGGGACGGTCGGTCTCGTCGGGATGGCGGAAGGGACGGCCCCTGGCCAGCGGGTCCACGATCTGGGGGAGGAAAGAGGTGTGAGTGCCGGGAGGGCAGAGCTGGGAGCGGGACCCCTCACCCCAAGCTCTACCTTGGGCATCTTGGCGGGCTTGGGCGACTCGATGGCTTGGAATGAGGGCACCTCCTGGCTGGGCAGCTCCATGTCGCGATAGGCAGGCTTCAGCTTGCCGTACCTCATGCTGCAGTGCTGCAGGCTCTTGCGCTGCCACTGCTGCCGCTTCCCCTCCCAGTCGCTGCTGACGCCGAACCACTGCGCTGTGCCCCTGGACACACGGTGGGCACACGTGTCACACGGCCGGTCCCCCACCCCAGGTACCGCCATTCCGCCCTCTGGCAGGCGGTTGGGGTTGGGGTGTCTCAGCCCAGCCTGCAGCAGGGCGGTTTTGACCTGGCTATGGGTCAAAGGGAAGCGGAGGAAAGTGATTCTTGCGCTCCCTTCCGAGACACGACTCTCCAGCCCCTCCCCAAGTCCTCTGCCAGAACCCACAATGTCCTGACACGGCCCCCTCAGAGTGACCCAGCCACGGCTGGAGCCCACCGTGCCCTCACTTGCGGATGCTCTGGGACAGGGAAGTCTGCCGGCGGAAGCCGGGCCGGCGCTCCGGGCGGGGCTCCTGCAGGCTCTTGCTCTTGCGGTAGATGGGCACCTTGGAGGGCTGGAAGGCAGAGCAGGGCATTAGGGACAGGATGGCACCTGGCAGCCCCCCAGGCCCAGCGCGGGAGGGACGCAGCTCCGTCACTCACCTCCTTGCGGGCACCATCCTCCTCCGCCTCCCGGGGCGGGATGACGATGGAGAGGTTGGGGGGCTTCTTGCTCTGCAGGCGGCTGCTGCTGGAGCGGCTGCCCCCGTTCTTGTCCCCGGCTGACATCTTGGGCCGGTGGTGGTCGGCAGGCTGGCAGAGAGCAGGGAGTCAGCCAGAGGGGCAGAAATATTCCCCCAGGAGCTTGTGTGTGGGGAAAGGCTGGGTCCCAGCAGGAGATGGGGCCTCACCAGTGGGATGTCACCAGACTGAGCCCCCTGTGTCCCTGGCTGTGCTGGTGAGACCTTGCCATCGTGAGCCCAGCTGCTGCGTCCCCAAAACCCACATTCCATCCCTGAATTTGCGTGGACAGGAAGGCTTACATTGACCACTCACTGCCAGTCCCCGGGGGTCACCAACACCGCCCCGTCACCTGCTGGCAGTAGGGGAGGGATGGCAACAGTGACCAGGTCAGAGCATCCCCACCATCCCAGCACGTGCCTGTGGGACCCCCAGGTTTCACACCCCGCCAGGATGAGCCTGACCACGTGCCTCGGAAATATGGGGGATCCCTGCAAGCCCTGGCCAGGCCCGTGGCACACAGCTGCAGCACACGGGAACACCAGCCCTCCCAGTTTGGTAATGCAGCCAAGAGGAGATTGCAGGGGGTGTCTGCAGACAGCTCCTCTTGCCTGGGCTGGGTGGGAAGGGAGGGGACACAGCCAGGCAGGGAACACACAAAGCCTGAAAACACCTGATCCACATCCCCACATGCACCCCAGCTCCCACATGGACTGGCCATGTGTTGGGGTGCCCTATGTAGGGGAGATGCAGGACATTCCCCTCTGGCACGTGCATGCACACACCAGGCTGGGAGACTGAACCCTCCCTGGCACCACGTGCAAGGAGGGGGAAGCTTAACAGCCAAGACGTGGTTAAGTCCTCAAGAAATCCCCTCCCGAGGGTCCCTGCAGCCAGCTCTACCAGGCAGGGCTTTGCAGGAAAAGTAATTCCATCTGAGTGCAAGAGAACAAGTCCCAGATGCTATTAGGGACTACGAGAGCAATCAAGAGGGAGGCGCAGCCCTCTCTGACCTCTTTCCGTCCTCCTTGACCATGTGCCAGTGCCCTGGGGACTCACACAGGCCTCATGAACAGCTCTTGTCCCCCAGGACAGCCATGGCCATGGGAATGGTGTCACCTGCCACGTTTGCACAGTGCCCCTGGCTGCAAAATGCCAGCTGGATCCACAGGCCTGGCTCCTCTCCCTGCCCAAGATCCCAGTGATCAGATTCCTACAGCTCTGCTCTCCTTAGGTAACATCACTTGAGCAACCAGACAAGTGACTGAGGTCCCACCAGCCCCCTCTGCAACAGGATCCCATTGGCAGCCCATTCCCAAAGTAAGAGTCAGGGACAGGGACACTTTTGCAGCTCCCTCAGCACTTGGAGTCCTGAACACAACCCTCCCCTTGGACCACACCACAAGCAAAGCCTGGCTTTAGGAGCATGGGGTGCCCAAGGGATCAGCTTCATGGGATGCAAGAGTGCAGAACCAGCTCCCCAGGGATGGGAAAGCCTGGAGCTGGCAGCACTAGCTGGAATTGCTGCCTTCCATCAGCTCCTGGGCTGTGTGATAGCCTTCTGCTCCTGCATTAAAATGGGAGCTGGGCTCCCTCTCCAGCACCAAAGCTGGGAGCAATCAACTCCCAAATTTCCCCTGGGGGCTCAGCCAGTGCTGGTCCCCACGAGGGTCTCCTCACCTCATAAGAGTGACAGGGATCCTGTGCAGTGATGGCAAACGCCCACAGCAGCCTTCCTCTGCCTCCGTCCTTCACGCACGGGAGCCCCGGGACACGGCCGAATTCCTGCTGCGGGGAGAGGCTGCGATGAACAACCACGCGTGGGGAAGCAGGCGAGGGCTGCAGGAGCATCCCGGGAGAGGGAGAGCTGAGCTCAGTGCTCCCTAGACCTTGGGGACAGGGCTGCAGGTGGCTGGACCCCAGGGACAGGGATGGGCCGCTGGCACAGGGCAGCAGGAGGAGGAAAAGCCCCCATTTACAGCAATGCTCCGTGGCAGGGAACAGCATGGGGCAGGCAGGGAGTTTTCCCCTGCTGCTGCCAGGCAAAGCTCTCAGGAAGCGAGACACCCGGGAAGAGCAGGCACGGAATGCGAGTGCCTTGCTGGGTATGTCATAGCTGCTGAACTGAGAGAGTGCCAGCCCCAGCAAGCAAAACTTTCCGTCCCACTGGGGAGCTGGAGACTGTTTGTTTTCCTCCCAGGGCAGCCAGCAATGGGCCTGAGATGCCAGCTGCTATGGAGAGCTGGGAATGGGAACACACTGGGGTCAGAGCAATCCCTGGGGCACCTTCAGCCTTCTCCAGCTCTGGGGAATGGCTCTGAGTGGTGAGAGCCAGAACAGCCAGAAGCACAGAAACTGGAGCCAAACTCCTACACAGCCCGAGTCTTACACCCCCATCCCAAAATCCCATCCCCAACTGCTCCCATCACACCCCAGATCTCCGTGCTTCCCAGCAAAGCAGGTTTGCAGCACGTTTAAAATCCTGGTCTCGCTTCCCACCATCTCCCCACGCAGAGGGGGTGGAGGGCTGGACCGGCCTCCCCCGAGGTGATTCAGCCCTGGGGGAGCTGGCACAGCCCGGCGGGCACCTGCTGTCCAGTCACGGTCACGCGGCGCGGCCGGAGCGCTTGTCACGGCTCTGTGCATCGGCACATTTGGCATTGAGCGGGAGGGGGAGGAGGGCAGTGGCCCCCGAGGGCTTAGGGCTCCTTTGCCACACAGGCTGGGGGCAGCAGCCACCCCCCCGAGCACAGATCCTGAGCCACCAGGAGCCTGATCCCGTGCTAGGCAGAGAAATCCCCAGTGGACGGTGCTGGGAAGGTGTTTTCCAGCTCACCACGTGCCTGGTGCTGGCGCCCAAGCCCTCTGGAGCTGGCGTGCTCAGTGTGAGAACGGGCCAGATGCCTGCCACGAGCCTGGCCCTCTAGATCCCCACAGTCCCAGGTCCCTGTCACCCCCCAGCCCCGGCATGGAGGGCTCTGCCACCAGGAGCACGGCTCCCTGCCCGGCAGCCCCGGCATCAGCCGCCCCATTGCAGGGCACAGCTCAGCCGTGGGTCCCCAGGGAGCCTCAGCCCAGTCCCTGGACACTCAGGGTGAACGTGGTGGCTTTGTCCTGGGGGCAGAAAAGGGAAGTGAGAGGCGAGGCATGGAGCTGACATGGGAGGATGGCTGCGTGCATGCCCTGTTGTGGGGTCAAGGCGGGCCACAGCAGCGGCGGGTGACAGGCACGGGACTTGGCAGCCACGAGCACGTCCTGAGCTTGGTAGGAGCTGTGCTTTGGGCTGGAAGATGGGTCCTGGGAGCAGCATGGTGTCACTTCAGTCTAGAAAAGATCTCCATGCACCAGGAATGCTGCCGTTGCTGACCGACAGGGAGCAATAAATGCAGGGCGTGGAGGGAGGGTCACCTGGTCTGGCTGATAAGAAGAGATCCCCCACTATCACCATCTCCCCTCCCAAAGCTCTTGACCACTGAAGGTCACCATCCAGCAGCAAGGGACACAGCGTGTGCTCCAACAGCAACAGGGGGATGAAGGCCCCACCCTCTCCCAAGAGGGCAGATGTGTTGGGGTTACTGGGGAGCAACTGGGATGAGGTTTAAGCCTTCACCCAGAAAAGGCACAAGGAAGGTGACCAGGGCTGGCTCCCAGCCCCAGGGCGAATCACAACAAGCACTGACCGGAGGAAGCACACCCAAGGAAGAAAGTGATGGAAAAAGTGATGTGGTTCACACAAGGCGTCACCGCAGGACACATTGGGATGGTCCAAGCAACACAAAGGGACCATCAGCAAGGCCCAGTGAGCAGAACTGGGACAGCCAAGCACAACCATTGCACGAGACAGCAGAGACAACCCTGCAGAGCAGCCCTGGCTGGAGGCGGGTGCATGCAGTGGGTTCATGGATGCTTGGAGAAGGATCGGGATCTCTCTCCCCGAGCTTGTTGGCACTGGGGGAAGGGACATTACTGGAATAACAGTGTCTCAGGCTGGCGCAGTTCAGCTGGAGGAGAAAGCAGCTCTGAGCCACCCAAGGGTGAGGGGCAGGGAGCGGGAGCCCTGTGACCACCCATCATACCCATCATCCTGAGCACGACAAGCCCCAGCTCTTCCTCTCCACCTCCACAGGGCAGTGAGAAAGGGGCCAGCAATGCCACAGAGCCCCCAAACACCCCCATAGGGCAGTGAGAAAGGGGCCAGCAATGCCACAGAGCCCCCAAACACCCCCACAGCCTCCGCTGGCACCCAAGAGCCCATCAGGCAGAGCTGCTGCTGCCGCCCATAAATGATTCATGAGCACGTTAAAGACCTCTCAAGGCTGGAGCCGCGTTAAAAGGTGCTCCCAGTTATTAAGAGCTCCGGATAGGAAACTCAATTGGTGCAACTGCTCTGAGCTTCGAGCTCCTGCAGACTCGCACCCGAGCAGAGACCCACCACCTTACCCCCTTCTGCTCCCTTTCAAAAAGCTTTTTACCCTTTTCCAGTCTCAAGTTTCAGGTCTGGAGAGAAGCAGCCGAGCACGAACAGCTCTTGAAATAAAAACATATTATTGGGGTAAAAAACCGAAAAACACTCCATTTTTTTCCCCACCGTGTCCCAACCCTGTCACAGCGGAACTGGGTGGCAAAACTGTGAGATGCAGGGTTTCACTCTGAGTCTCGAGAGAGGCCCTCTGTGCTCCAGAGGGTATTTTAGCTGCCTTCTCCCTTATCACTGAGCCGCATGGTCAGCATGGACACCCACAGGGGCTTAAATCCGCACCTCCGTGGTGCGGAGCAAGACGGGGTACGGATGAGCGCTGGGATCCCGGCCGGTCCCCGGGGCGTGCAGGCAGCCAGCACACGCCTCACCCACGCCGCCATCAGAACATCCTCTCCCATTTTCCTCCGTCGGGAAGGCCATTGGGCAATGGCAGCAGGTTTGCTGAGCCCGGGCGAGCTGGGAACGCGGCACGCCCCGGGAGGAAGGAAAGCGGCCGGGAGATAGAGCACGGCGGGCGGGGGGGCTGCGCTGGCCCCGCTGATAAAGGCGAGCCCTGCCCGCGGGGAGGGACACGGAGGGAGCGGGGCCGCTCGCACCACTGCACACGGCAGCCTGGGCTGGGCTTGCCCGCTGCGAAGGCTGCAAGGCCGGGAATGTGGCCCTGGGCTCCCCGGCAGCCCTGGGTGACGCCATCCCTATCGGCGTGGAGAAGGAAGGGTTCGCCTGCAATGTCTGGGAGCGGCTGGAAAGAGCCATGTGGAGGATTTCCCACATCCCAGCCACTGCCCGTTTCCCACTCTCGTTAATTTTTACCAGTGCAACAACCCCCACCCACCCCAGCAGAGCAAAACCCAAAAGCTTCCCAAGCTGCTGGCGTGGGCGGCAAGTCCAGGTGGGCTGGGGTCCCTCTGTGCCACTGGCCACTCACCCCACACCTCCCCACTTCCCTGGGGTCCGCACACCCTCACGGCACAACAGCCCCAACCAGGCAGCACTGCACAAAGGCATTCTCTGCTTCCTGCGAAGGCACGCCGGCGTGGTGGATGCTGCTGGAGGGGCTGTGGCTGCACAAGGGGACCCTCAGCCTACTGTCCCTTCCTCAGGCGGGAGCCCGAACCAAGTGAGGAACGCGCACGTGGAGACTTTGAGTCACCCCATCGGCTTCGGGGAGAGCAAAGGGCCAAAGTCTCCTCTGGGAGCGAGGGAAGCGCAGCAGCTCCACTGGTGAATGCGCAGAGGGGTCAGCTGCTCCACAGGCAGGGTCACAGCACTCTCCAGGCACTAGGAAAGCTCTTTTTCTTTTTTCCCCAGCCTACCAGGATTGATTTAACTTGGTTTTATCTAAGAACTGATTAATTACTCATATCTACTCAAATTCCTTATTAGTTTAGGCTTAAACACAGAGTGCACAGACATGATGGTGCAAGTGCTTCAGCTCCGGCTGCACTTTCTGGAAGGGGCTGTGGGTCCCAGGTCAGGATTTACTTGAGGAAAGGGGACAGCCTGCCCACAGGCCATGTGCCTGCCATCCCCATGCTGCAGGTCATTACTGAGTTCACTTCCCTCCTCGGAGCAAAATTCTTGGTATGAAACGTCAATGGGGCTGGAGGGGACACTTCTCCCTCTGGTTCTTCTCCTGAACACTCATTCTTCCAGTAGCTCTTGGCGCCAGAGCTCTGGCTGGGCTTGCAGACTTCCCCAGTCCCCCGCTGCCTGTTTCAGAGCACACCGAGCCACCCAGAGCAGCACAGGGCTGGCAATAATGCCCCATATTTATAGAGGGTTCCCTTGCCCTGAGCTCTGACCATCCCCACGCTGTGTGGGACACAGCAGTGGGAGGTGGTGCTCAGCTCTGTGCAGGAATTCGGCTCATCCCAGGGACAAGCTGAGCCCTGGGCTGGCGGCAGGACGAGCCCCTCGGCTGCAGCTCCCTATCTCTGGGAACAGACTCCTTATCCCAACACAACCACTCCAAGGCTTGTACAAAGTGCTGCTCACCCTGACAGGCCCTGTGCAAAGGGGGAGCCCTGGGTGGACACCAGCAGCCTCCTTCTTTCCCATTCCAGGGCCAGCAGCTCCCCAAGGAGTGGGGGAAAGAACCTTGTGGTGTCGCTTTGGGCTGTGGATGGTGACACCTCTGCTGGCAGGGGCTGGGGGCTGTCCCCCAGACACCCCATTAAGTCTCGGTGCTCCCCTGGGCCCAGGACAACTGGGGAAGCTGCTCCTGCCCACCCCTCCCTCCTCCCAACCAGCAGCAGCCGAGCGTGGGTGGGCCACTCCTCAGCTTCCTTCCTTTCACTCCTGATTTCAGGAGGCCTGCAGCACCCAGACCCACACCCTGCAGAGGAAAGCCCGACTGGGAACAGCTCCTCCCCATCCAACACGGCGCAAGCCCGGCACAGGGAATCCTACTCACTGGTACCTATGGAATGCGAGGCTCTTCCCACCACAGCATCTCCGTGGACCTGTGCCAGCCAGGCACTTTGCAGCCTCTCAGCTGCCAGGAGCTGGAGATGGGGTCTCCCCAACCATCTTCATCCTCCTTCTGCCTGCTATCCCATCCCTGGGATGCTGCACCCACAGGGAAACCATGCAGCTCAGCACAGGGCCTGTTGATGCGGCTTTTTAAGGAGCCACCTCCATGTCCTCCCCAGGAGACCTTGGCCTGGGTTAAGTCACCACGTGCAGGAGGTGACTGGTTACGGGATCGCCCTTGGAAAAGCCATATATGACAACAGCACGGTGCTGGCCGTGGCAAGACTTCCCTGCTCATTCCATGGAGGAGCTGAGGCCGGGCAGGACATGGCAATGCCGAGCGCTGGGGACTCACCCCGGCTGCCCACGGGCACAGCGTGCAGCCTTTGGGCTCACATGTAACTCCCAGCCCTGCCCTGGCATTCCTGCAGGCCGGCAAGTTACAGGAATAACTCCATCAGACCCCAGCACAAGCTGCAGCATGACACACGGGGAGTGAAGCCAGCCCCGTGGCGTGGGAGGGGGCACTGGCACACTGGGCATCTTGGGGGACACCGGCCACATCTCTTCTGCCCCGAGTGGGTCTGTCAGACCAGAGGAATTACATCAGGAAATATTACTTTTAAGCAATAAATCAATTAAACACAGAGCCAACAGAGGCTGCTCGAAGGAGGGCCCCATTGCCCTGGGAGCTGCAGCAGCCGAAAAGGGCACCTGCAGATGGGAGGGATGGTCCTGTGGGATGGCTGTAAGGCAGGAGCATCCACTGAGTGACCACACACCACCCATCTGAATGGGTTCTCACAGGGCTGGACACCCAGCACAGAGACCATGTGCCCTCCCCACCGGTGGGTTTCTTCCTCCCATCCAACGTCAGCAGCTTGGGAAAAGGCCAAGGAGCATCCCTGAGCACTGCCCTGCTCCCCCTGTCCTGTGTCCCACTGCAGCCTCCGGCAGCACAGCACCAAGTGGGTTGGTTTGCACCTGCACTCCCCCCCTGCTCAAGGCGCAGCCTCAGCATCAATCCTGCTCTTGTGGCTGCACAAACTGCCCCCGAGGTGACAAGCTGCAGTTTCACTGGACACCTCTGTGCTTTCTGACTCATTTGTGGCGTTTCGTAAGTGGAGAAACTGAGGCACCGGAATACAGTAAGGCTCCCTGCCTCCCCACCCCGCTGCTGCTCCACAGGCAGGGCGCTGGTTCCTTCTCCATCGAAGCCCACACAGCTCTCCCAGTTTAAGTTCCTGGAGGACGAGGGTGGAGGGGGAAGTCCTCACATGCAAATCCCATAAATATTTGCTGCCCTGCCCTCCCAGAGCAGTTATTTGGGGTTGCCCCTGCCCCATGCTCAGCTAATGTGACCAGCACCCCACAGTGCTTGACCTTGGGGTGCGAGTCCCCAAGGATGAGCGGGACAGAGGGGTCCTGTGTGGCAAGCAGAGGGCAGGGTTGGTCTGGGGTCCTCCCTGGGTCCCACCCTAAATGCCTCATTAAGAGAGCAACCACCAAACAACTGCTTTTTTGTTTTCTTGTTTTTTTGTTTTTTTGTTTTTTTTTAAGTAACAGGGATTAAGTGGGGAAAAGGGGTATCAGTGCCAAGGGTTTCCTCCATGCCCGCCAGCACACACAGAGCTTTCCACGCTGACTCAGAGGCCAGGAAATGACCATAACTCAAAGCACTGCACGCTCCCAAATGACCACAACTCCTGGAGCCCTGTAATTAAAAGGGACTGTGCCCACCCCCACTGGGAGCTTGTTGTATTATCAGACATCTCACGGCCCGGCAGGACAGCGGAAACCAAAAGTCATTAGATAAAAAGCCCCTCAAGAGGAGGAGAGTTCATGATCCCATCACTTGTGGGCTCACAGAGATTTAAGTAATTAATTTTCAGCCTTCACTAATTGACTCCTTCAGTGCTGAGCCCCTGACAGCACCAAGCCTGCACTTGCTCCTCCGGGTCAGGTCCCTGCAGGGCTCCCAATGCCCATGGGAAATGTGGAAATGCCTCACGAGCCCCGTGTTGGTCTGGGCAGCTCTGCAACTCCCCCACCAGCTGGTTCTCCATCACCTGTCTCCTACTTTCTTTGGTAATGAGCACTGTTCTGATTCCTGGCTTGTCCCAAGGGCTGTTTTCAGCTCAAGAACAACCTAAGGGAAGGGATAAGGATGTATTTGGGGGATCCCTCAGCTCCACTGTAAACAGGAGCAGCATCCAAGAACAAAACACGGGCCCAGAGGACAGGCAACATGCTCGTCTTTCATCCCAGCCCAGATAAACACAGCCCGCATTCCCCAGGTCCCCCAGTGCACCCCAGTGAGTGCATTCCCCCAGAGGCAACCCAGGCAGTCCCTTCCCCACCGGATTCACACCCCCATGCTCTGCATCCCCAGCTCCGAGCTGCTCTCCCAGCATCCACAGGCATCTATTGTTCCTGCCGCCCCTCTCGGCAGCGCCGCTCTCACACTGAGCACTCACACGTGCATCCGAGAGCAACACCGGGCTCGGCCCCGTCTCGCAGAATTTACATCAGAGCTCTGCTGTGGTGTCAAACCCCACTCTGTGGTTTGTCCTTTCTCGCTCCGGGGCTTGCAGCACCTGCAGGGGCCCCAGCGCAGCTGCGGCGGTGCCAGAGAACCCCCACGACAGGGAAGTGGTAGGCAGTCACCTGCTTTGTAGCAAACGGGAGCAGGGCTAGCAGAAGCCGCCCTCCACATGAGCAAGCAGCAAAAGGTGCTGATCACCCCATTAATTGCAAAGGAGCTGGGAAGGGCAGAGCCCAGGTGCAGCAGCTGCGAGCCCAGGGAGCCACATGTGAAACTAGTGCTGACCAGGGTAGCACAGGCAGAGGCAGCTCTGGTTTCTCCCAGGCTCAGCTGCAGTTGAACCCTCCAGCTCATTTTGGAGGTGGGACAATTCCAAGCTGGTTGTTTCCCACTTGGGAAAAAGGCAGGAGGCAAAGGATGCTGCTTCAGAGGGCACAATGGAGCGAGCTGAGTGGGCAGCATTTCCTTGCCCAGGTCAGCCATGGCACCGTGGTGGGGTGTGCTCCCCAATTCCCCAGCTGGGCTGGAGGCTGTGTGGCCAGGACAGCAGCAGTATGATGAGTTCACCCTGGAAATCCCCAGGAGCAACCATCCAGGGACTGGGAACGTGCAAGCAGGAGAATGTCCTGGCTCCTCGTGGCGAGAAGGATGACACCACACTGGGGAAGAAGGCAGACACTTCCTCTTGCCTCAGGGACCCAGTGGTGACAATGCAGCCTCTCAGGTCCCCTTCACCCTGCAGAACGTGGGCACGGGGAGCTGAGCGAGAGCTGCAGGGTCTCAGATCACCGTGGGCACCACGACCTGGCTGCAGGAAGCCTGGAGGGGAGGGAGCCTTGGCAGCAAGGCAGGGCAGGATGGGGTAGAGCTCAGCCTCACCCCTCTGTCCCAAACCTGGAGGACCAACAGCAAAAATCCAACTGATTAAAACATCCACGCATAGCATCCCTCTGCTCCCGGCGGGATGTACACATGGACGGAGGATGACCCGCCCCCCCTGCCCTGTAAGGGTTTTGTTCGCCTGCGAAGGGCTGGTGGCAGCACTCGCCACTCCAGGCAGCACGTGCGAGCGTCCCAGAGCCCTTAACCAAACCTCAAACCAGCTGCAACAACAAAGCCCCGGCGGGCGGGAGGATGCTCGGGGTCAGGGAGCCGGCCCCCTCCGCTGCCCACCTGCCCTCGCCTGCGGCGTCGAGGCGCTGCCGCTCCTGAAGGGCGCTGCCAGCCCCGCTCACCTGGGGAGGGGGAAAACCAGCAAACAAACAAAAACCACCCCCCGCCTGGTTATCGGGCCATCGGCGCCAGAAAGTAGGTTAGAGCTTTCCTCCCTGCCTCGGCCGGGGAGCGGACAGGGTTTTCCCTCCGGCCGGGTCACGCCGCCGGGACACGCACCCACTTCTCCCTGTGATGGAGAGGAGGAGGAGGAGGAGGAGGAAGAGCCCGGCCCCCGCCATCCGTCCGGGTGCCCGCCCCGGAGGAGCCGGGCAGGGCGCGGGGCACGGCCCCGGGCAGGGGGATCCGCGCCGCGCCCCCCGCCCCGCAAAGGGTCCGGGGTGGGCAAGGACAGCGCCCAGCCAGCCCCGAGGGGCCGGCGCCGGGCCGGGCCGGGCGGGAGGCGCGGGGCGGAGGAGGAAGCTGGCGGGACGCGGCGCTCACAAAGCAGCAACAAACCGGGCGGTCACGGAGCGAAGCGGCGCGGAGGCACCGGGACCCCCGCCCCGCTCTGCTCCCCTCGTCGGCCCCGCTCACCTCGGCCCGGTCCCGGTCCTGCCCCCGGTGCCACTCCCGGCGCCGGTCCCGGTCCNTCCCGGGGTCCGCCCGCGGTCCCGCCGCGCACCGGCCCCATCCATGGGGAATCTCCCGTGGGGGATGAGCCCCTGCGGCCCCCCGGCCCTCTGCTCCGCGGCACCGGCAGCTGGGAAGCGGCACCGCCGGGCCCGGGCGCCGTTAGGGTCTGCCGCTGTCAGCACTGGGCGCTCTCGGGACCAGCCTCTGTAAGAACTGGTCACTATTAGGACTGGCTACTATCAGGACCAGTCACCTTAAGGACTGGTCACCATTAGAACTGGTCACTATTAGGNACCGCCGGGCCCGGGCGCCGTTAGGGTCTGCCGCTGTCAGCACTGGGCGCTCTCGGGACCAGCCTCTGTAAGAACTGGTCACTATTAGGACTGGCTACTATCAGGACCAGTCACCTTAAGGACTGGTCACCATTAGAACTGGTCACTATTAGGGCTGGCTACTATCAGGACCAGTCACCTTAAGGACTGGTCACCATGAGGACTGGTTACTATTAGGACTGGTCACCATTAGGATTGGTCACTACTAGGAACGGTCACTTTCCGGACTGGTCAGTATTAGGACTGGGTGTTACTTGGACCAGCCACTATAAGAACTGGTCACTATTAGGACTGGCTGCCATTAAGACCACACACTATTAGGACCAGTAACCTTAAGGACTGGTCTCTATTAGGACCAGTTACTAGTAGGACTGGTCCCCATTAGGACAGGTCACTATTAGGACTGATCAGTACTGGGACCGGTCACTGTTAGGATCAGCCACTCTTAGGACTGATCACTATTAGGACAGGTCACTATTAGGACTGATCAGTACTGGGACCGGTCACTGTTAGGATCAGCCACTCTTAGGACTGATCACTATTAGGACAGGTCACTATTAGGACTGATCACTATTAGGACTGGCCACTTTAAGGACTGGTCATTATTAGGGCCAATCTCCAGTAGAACTGGTCACTGTTAGGACTCTAAGGCATGGCCCCCTGACCCCACTGCCAAGCAGTGGGCTCTCCGGGGTGCCAGGCAGCACGGCAGGCACGGCTCAGGCTGGCACAGCCCCGAGGGCTCCGCAGGCCCAGGCAGGTCCCGCTGGCCGGGCCGGATGCGGTGACGCACGGCCGGGCTGGGGCAGCGGGCAGCGGCCGCAGGGCCGGTCCTGTCGGCCTTCACAGCCTGACTCATCCCGGGGCTGGTGGAGCTGAGCCCCTCGGGAGCTGCACCTGCTCCATCACCGTCAGCACTGGGTTGTTCTTCCACAACAGCCTCACATTCGG
The DNA here is from genome assembly GCA_013397775.1 of Eulacestoma nigropectus. Lineage (NCBI taxonomy): Eukaryota > Metazoa > Chordata > Aves > Passeriformes > Eulacestoma > Eulacestoma nigropectus. The sequence continues at coordinate 346,320 of VZTE01000671.1, read as the reverse complement.
CTCCCCTCCACCCCTTCAGGGGAGACTTGGTGCTGGCAGGATGTGGGGGCTGAGGAGAGACCTTTGCAGGTCGGGTTTGGCACGGCTGCATTGCTGAGGGGTCTATATAGGACAGTATGCCCTGAATTTTGCCACAAAATAACTCCTTGATTCACAACTTGCTACAGGTGCCAGGTGAGCACCAGCTGAATTTACAGCTGGGACCAAGCAGGACCCGGAATTTTATGCCTCGCTATCCAAATCTACAATTTTCCCTTATATTTCTTTCACCTGCACACCCACTGTGCCAAACCTGACCTTGGGTGGTGCAGCTCGGGTCCAGCTTGGATTCACTGATGCCTCTTAGGGCGCTGAGCTCATGCTCTCATCAGCCCTCCGCCTTCCGCGGCTTCATGCTGAGCAAATCTGCTCCCGGCTCTTGGTAGAAAAGAGGGCGGAGGAAGCTTTTGGTTCCTGCCGGCTCCTTTGAAGTCGTGGTTTGAAGCGGGTGGAGAAGGGAGAGCCCGGCAGGTGCCGGGGTGGGTGTCTGGGCACAGACACCCCAACGCGGGCAGGGCCGGGGGTGTTCCCCGCCCGTGACTCAGGGGTGAGCAAAGGGTGAGGTGCAGGTGGCAAGCCGGGACCTGTGCCAAGGTGCCAGGCACTGACTTCTCCCTGCATTTGGGAAGGGGCAGAACAACCTTTGGGTGGGATAAACAACGGCTGACAAAAACAGTCACTGCCGCGGCCCTGCCTGCATCCTGCTCCAAGGCTTGTGTCGTGTGGGATGTGTCTCTCCATGGAGGAGCCAGGGGGGCTGGCGAGGCCCACAGAGGGGAAGAGAGGAGGGTGACTGCCACCTGTGCCAACTCTGCTGAGCGTTGGGCAATAAGGAAGCAAAAGGAATGACCGAAAAACCCCAAGGCAGCAACGACAGGGTGTTGCGTCACTGCTGGGGAGATGCTCTGCTGGGCACTTCCCTTTATGGAGCAAACGGCCCCACAGCCTGGCCAGAAGTGTCCTGGCTGGTCTGTATCCCAAGGAAAGCAGGGAGGGGACACAGCACTGTGTATCCCAGTGTTGGGAGACCATCCTGTGCAGGGTGCTGGAAGCCTCCAGAGTGATGTGCTAGGCCCAGGGCTGGGACATCTCAGCAAGAGACATCCATCCCTCTTATTCCTTGAAATCCTCTAGGGTGGGATCTATCCCCAGCAGCCTGGAGCCAGCAGGTCCTGCTGCTCACTGCCCACCCAAGGCTGGGAGGGGGCTGCTGTGAGGGCAGGTCCTGTCCCTGGATGCAGAGGAGCATTGCAGGAGATCTGAACAGCATCAGGCTTCTCTAGAAACCACAGCAGGGAAGGTTCCAGGGGATTTTAAAGAGGATTTTCAGGGGAAAACTCAGCCCCGCTTTCCTTGGCCTTGTACCCTGTAGCAGCAGATGAGATTTGTGGTCCTTTCCAACCCAAATCATTCTATGATTCTATTGCCATTCAAGTATTTTGGAAGGAGGTGTGGCAGCTGGTTTTTCTTCCCAAGGATGCTGCTGAACAAACCTGAGTGCCAGTGAGGCTGTGACATGTGGCATCAACCCCGCTGTCGTGCTTTCAGAGAGCTGGTGGAGCTGGGAGGTTGCCTGCTCCCAGTGGAAAAGGAGCTCTGCATCCTGTGGGTTTGACCTTCCCCCTCACCAGACACCTCCAGCCCTGGCTGGGGAACACAGGTGGGAAGGGTCAGTGTTATGGGATGTGCTGGATCTGGATGGAACTGGGGGAATGGTGTTTTGGGTGGGCCCCCACCTGTGGAGGAACTCCAGAAGCTTGGCATCAGCTCCAGTGACTTTTCAGAGGAAGCCTCACAAGGAGGCTTGGGACAAAAGATCCCAATTTTCACAGCCTCAGAGTTTTTGTGTTGTAAAAACTCCACACTCCCATCCCAAGGCTGCAGTCCAAGGTTTTCCAGTCTTTCCAACTTCTTCCTAAAATGTTGGGGTTCTCCAGGATTTTTTTCCCAGTTGTTGGCTTTTTATGAGCCCCCCATATGGATGTGAGTCCCCTCTGGTTGCCTTGAGTTGCTCCCACACGCAGGCAGATGGGTTTGGTTTGTCCCCCACATCCCTTCATCCCCTGGTCTCTCGGGACACAACCTGGGGGAAAAAACCTGCGTGGAGGGGACACACCTCACCCCATCCCTTACCACCAGTTAGGACCCTCCGTGTCCCGCTCCCACGCTGTCTCACCTCCCTCAGGGTTACAAAATGCGTGTCCCTGCTGCCAGCATCCCCCGGGCCCTCTGGAAGCCAGCAGAGCCCCTGCGGGGGCTGTGCCAGCGGCCGGTCCCGCAGCGGGATGCGCCGCGCTGCTGTTCCCGGTGCGAACGGCAGAGGCCAGGCCGTGGCCGCGCTCCGAGCGGGATGGAAGCTGTGCCAGCAGCAGCAGGGGATGCTCAGCCTCTGCCATCGCTCAGCGCTCCCTTTCCTCTCACCTCCTTCCCACCGGTGTCTGCTGGGTGTCACAGCTGTCACCCCTGCCCAGCTCCCGAGGACACGAGGAACCCCGGGGACAACGTGTCTCTTGGTACTCCGGGCAAAGGCAGGAGAAGTTTTTCTTGCCAGGCGAACTGGGAACTCGGGTCTGGTTCTGGGAGGGCAGAGCACATAAAAAAGCCCCTCCAAGGTTTTCCCACGGGCATCACAGAGTTGGTGGCAGCGGTGCCACCCGGCTGTGTGGCAGATGGAGCTTGTGGTGTCACTCTCACCTGCCTGCCCCTGCTGCTCCTCTGCCTCAGCCGTCGAGGGGCTGGGACATGGGGACCAGCACCCACTGCCCACCTTCTGCAGCTGCCCCATGCCCTGGCACCCCAGTAGAGACGGGGATGCTCCTGCTCACCCCAAGTTCACAGCCTGGGCAATTGGGGGATCTCAGCACCCATCCTCAGAGCCACTGTTACCCTCAGATCCTGACTGAGCCACCCTAAGCCACAGATACTGGTGGGAAAATTTGTATATTTACCCCTTTCAGAGCACTGTCTCCTCCTGCCCTCTGCCCCTCCCCCCC
>VZTE01000671.1:322709-343214 GCA_013397775.1 Eulacestoma nigropectus | reverse complement strand
CCTCGGCCAGCCTGCAATGGGAAAGTATTAAGAAATAAAACAATATCAAATGTAATCAAAGGCAGGCTGGTGGGAGTTTGTCTTCTGGGGTTTCCTCCTCTTTTATTGCTTTTCCAAAGAATAAACATTTGGGAGGACTCTGGAGTGATTTAGTGGAGCAGGAAAGGGCAGGAGACTGGGAGCTGCCTGCTCCCTCAACTCAGCAAATTCTGTGACTCTCTGAAATATCCTAGGATGGTCCAGCCTTGGGCATTTTCCTTCCAGTGACTGCCCAGTCAGATGACAAAGCTGGGAATAGCTTGGCTTGCTGGGGACCTATTCCTCCCCCTGGCCCTGGGGCTCGATCAGCGGGAGCTGCTGGGACAGGAGCTGGGGCAGAGGATGCTGCCCTGGAGAGGAGGAGGGATCGGAGTGGGCGAGTTCACAGCAGCGCGGAGGAAGCGCTGACCTTTGAGAAGCGATCTTCCTCGCCCACTGCTATTTATCCAGCATTCCCAGGGCTCCTCCTGCCGAGCCTGCCGGTGTGCGGGGCTCGGCGGATCCACGGCTGGCTGAGCAGAGGCTGCAGAATCAGTTTGCCTGACTCACCTCCGGAGAGGTTCCCCGCCTGCCGCCGGTGCCGAGCCAGGCTGCATCCAGCAGCTGGGCTGGAGCGGGAAGCAGAGCTCCGTCAGCCCCAGCCCCTCTTGGCTGGGGGGCCAGGGGGGCTTCAGCATCCCAGGGAGGATGGGGGCTTGGTAGAGAGCAGGGCTGGACTGCCAAGACAGTCACTTCCCCTGTGCATCGTTAGCAGCCCCCACATTGCTGGAGCCCCTTCTCTCCACAGGCACCCCAGTACCTGTGGGCACAACACCTCTGCAGGCACCCCAGCCCTGCAGGCAACCCTTTCACTCATCACCCCAAACCCTCTGCCAGCCCCTGAACCATGGCACAGGGAGTTTTTGTGGAGCAGGGAACAACCACTGTCTCACTGACCTCCTAGTCAGCCACCACCACAAGGATTATTTTTAAATCAGGTTCCCCAAACTGACAGTACCATTTCTGGGACCTGCTTCCTGCGTTTTGCACCCTCTCGTCACCTCTCGACCTGGTGCAGATGTCACCCAGTGCCCTGGCAGATGCAGGCCAGGGACTACATTTTACGTAGGTAGATATAAAATATATAAAAATATATTAAATCCTGAGTATAATCATAATTTGCTGGCTGCAGAGCTCCAAGTGGTGCACAGCTCTTTGCAGACAGATGGGCCATGGGCTTTCCTAAGTTTAAAATAAATCAATTTACCTGCCCGTGCAATGCTGGGCTCTTAGCCCAGCCAATCCTCTACCAAGAAAACAATGAAAATAAGTGAAAGTATTTGTGGTTATTTACTTAAATATCTAAAGAAAGTAAATGAAAACCACACTATTCCTTAGAAAAGTATCCTCAAACCGAATCCCTCTGCTATATAAATATAAACCATAGCAATGTGGCAGAGCCCGATGATTATTTTATTTCAGGATCTGTTTGGAACATCAACCTCAAAACAACTGTGTCTGCGGGGCAGTTTTCCAAAGCTTTCCCTTAAAGAAAATATATTTGTCAATTAATGAAAAAGATTTGTAATAAACAGCAGTAGAAGTCGCACCTGTTTCGGGCTGGGAATCCCCCCAGCAGCAAAGTCCTTGGGTGATCTCTTGGTGTTTACTGTGAGATGGGGATATTCAACGGGAATGTGGTTTTTTGGCGGTTTGTTCCCCAAGGAGAGGGCAGTGGGTGCTCGTCAGTGAGGGGTGGGAGCGGCCCCCCAGGATAGCGGGGAGCAGAGGGGGCTCTGTCCCAGCACGGTGCCGCCTCTCGGGGTGCAGGTGTCCGGGAGCACCCCGGTGCCTCCGGCGCTGCTTCCTCCAGCAGCACCCGGGTGGTCCTGGGGGTGACTGGGCTGGGCTGGGGGCTGCGGGCCATGGCCCCCACCCCGCCGTGTCCCTGGCACCATGGGGTCAGCTCCTGCGCGTGGGGAAAGTGTGGTTTGACAATCCTCCCCCCTCCCCGGGATCCCAGGCTTTTGCTACAGGAACCCTCCTCCTGGTCCTGTTCCTGCTCCTGGTCCTCCCCCCATCCTCCCTCTGCCCCCGGCTTTGCTCTCTCTCTCTCGAGTGCCTGGGAGAAGAGAAACCTGGCTGTAAATCAACCGGGAGGATTTTTCAGTCTGAGATGTGCACTTCCCCCCTTTCTTCCCCCCCCCCCGCAGCGCTGTTATTTCATCTCGGCTGCCAAACTCCCGGGAATTAATCCCGGCCGGCGCTGACAGCGTTTACATTCAGCGCTGCTCAGATAAACCATATCAGCCGGCGCAGCTGAAGAGGAGCCGGGCGCGGAAGGAAGGGTTGGCTCCTGCTCAGTGTCAGCCCCATTGGGCTGTGAGGATATTTTCCTGCCTTTTCTCTTCTCCCTGAGGGCTTTGCTCAGAGCAAGGAGCCACCAAAACCCCCGTGCTGGTGAGGGTGGCCGTGGTGGGGTTCACACAACAAAGCCTGGAGCTCCTGGCTCTTATCCTGGTACAGATAACAGAGAGTAAGAAGGGACGTGTCCTTCAAGCTGGTGGGAATCTGCAAGCTCTGTCTCCCAAGGCTTCTCACTCCGTTCCACCCCACACCCATGGGATCACTTCTCCTTACTGCCACCTTCCATGGGATAGGGTTTCATAGGAATTTCAGCTTCCATGGGATGGGGTTTCATAGGAATTTCAATAGCCGTATTAAAAACCACAGTGCAGTTATTGCATATTCTCTTTTTTAATCTCCCCCCTGCAGCTGTATTTCTGCCTGGCCCTCCCAGTGACCTCCTGGCCCTCCCCTCAGCTGTCACCAGGTGTCAGCAGGATACAGACACACGGTGCAGATGTGTCACCTCTGATCCCACACCAGCAGCAGGATGGTGGGGCCATCACTCCCCCAGCTTGTGACAGGCACTGGGCAGGAGCACTGGACCCTGTGCCCAGTGGTGTGGGTGGAGGGGCTTTCCCGGGGCTGGAGCGTGGACGGTGGACTAGGAGCATACCCTGTACCACGCCTTAGCTATCAAATTCCCCTTTCCCTCCATCTCCCAGCTCACAAAACATCACTGGGGTCACCGAGGTGCTTTCTCAGAGCTGGGTCTCCACCAGCTCCCTTGGGCGAAGGGTGTCTCCTGGAGAGCAGCATCCCCAGGCTGGGACACTTGGGAACAAGGTGGGTTTAGCACTCCACGAGCACAGGGCAGTGAGGGTGTGAGCCCATCGTCCCAGCCCCTGGGCCAGTTTCCCAGCGTGGTATGAGCCTCAGCCTCCCACCCTGTCTCCTTTTCCACCAGCACTTGCAGAGCACTGGCGAGGCCACAGGGTCTGGGTCAGGGCGTGATCGTCACAGCCACCCTGACGTGACAGGATCTGGGGGTAAATATTAGTACGAAGTGAAGGGCTGTGTACATATTTTCTCCCTGCAAGGTAATGCTGAAATTCCCTGCTCCTTTTCAACAAGCTGTTGGAAAAAACAGCCCCATTTTAGCACCCTCTGACCACTGCTGGTCCTGGCTACTCTCAGCTCAGCGTGCAAAGGTCTGAGAGCTTCGGGTCCCCACTGCAGCCTCCCCACTCCAGAGCTGAGTCCTCTTGCTTGTGGTTTCCCAGCCGATGTTTCCCATCTGGAGCAGAGCAGTGTGCAGGCTTTGCTGACTGTTCACTTCCGCCTGGAAGTGTGTACAGGATGTGGCAGACACTCCGAGGATGGCTTATTAATCACATTAACAACACCAAGTGGTTTTTTACCCCATAAGAAAAGACACAGCAGGAGAAGAGAGACTGAACCAGGCAGTTATTCCCCTCCCCATGTGAGTAGGCCTCTGTTTCCCTTTTCTGTGGCCATGGCTGGTTGGGCTTGGTTTGGTGAAGCTGCAGGGAAAGAAGAAGGCTCCCCTTGTACAGCCACTCTTGTCACTGTGGCTTGAGGACTCCAGAGTAGCTCAAGTGCCTGCCCATGCAAAACTACACCACTCAACTACCCTTTTTTCCAACATGCAGGGCTGGAGAACAGCATTGTTGCCCTCAGCCCAACAGGAGAAAAGTCGGCACCAGGCTCCCCAAGACCCTGAGCAGCCACCAAGGCACCGATCTCTGCCCTCCTCCCTCTCAGAACTGTGTCTCCCCAGCCTCAGTCCTAAACTGGGATTGCTCCCCTTAAACTTGCTTGTGGCCAGGTGCTGGTATTTTCTACCACCCTGGTGGGATGGGTTTTCCCATCTCTGAAAGACCCTTCTGCACTTGGAGTAAAGAGGAGCACAATAAACAGGATTGCTTGAATTTGTTTTCCAAGCCTTGTATCCCACGGCAATGGGGCTTATGGGACCATAGCATGACTCTGTCTGTTTGTCCATCCACCCTTTGCCAACAGCTTTGGAAAGGTTGGCCAGTGTCAGCTGAACTTGAGAGGGCTTGTTTTGCAAACGAGGGAGCTGGAAAGACCCATGGGGGGAAACCCCAAAGTGACCCAACCCTGCTGGGACCCATCCCCCTGCAACATGATCCAGCCTCAGCGAGAGGCACAGGAGGAGCCGCCAGGGACTGAGACGTGGAAAACTGAGCTGCTCCTGCTCAGGGAGCTGTTTGTTATTTTTACAGGCTGGGAACAGGCTCACAGTCCTCGGTGGTCGTGGCTGCTGCATGTTGAGGCCATCAGCGAGCATTTTGGACTGGCTGGGCTGCCAAAGGCACAGGAACAGCTCCTGATCCGAGGAGAGCCGCTGCTGGTTTGTACAACGTACCTGGAAGCCAAGTGAAGAGCCTGGAGGAGGGGCAAACCCTTCCCTCCCCACCTGAGTGCACTGCTAAGATGCCACCAGCCACCTCTACCACCCTTGGTGGGCACATCCCCTCCCTTTGCTGCTGCTTTCCAGCCAAAAAGCTCCCTCAGAGTCAGCAGGAACCCCTAGACCCACACGGCCATGGGGCAGCCCCCCGACACCCCCTCACCTGGCAGCCACCCCATCAGAAAGAAACCAAGCAGAGCAGGAGGGGGTTTGATTGATTTATCCACTGAAGATACAATTTTCAGTTTAGTAACACCATTTTGTCCGGTTACAAACATACTAAAAACCTACAAAAAGAAGAACAAGTTACACCCATATACACGGAACGCAGGTATAAAACCAGCACAGAAGCGCCGAGGAACACGAACATGAACAGGATCCGCAGCAGGAACAGGAAAGACACGGAGTTACATCAGACCGCGCCAGCTCACGTCTGTGGGTCACGCCGGGACTGGTTCAGACATACTGACAATTAGAGACAACTTCAGCTATGGAAAACAATTAGCGCCGCAGCCTGGCAAAGAGGTCAGAGCCAGGCAGGTGGTTTTGTCCCTCCCTTTCCCTAAGTTGGTCCAAGGTCAGCGCGTGGGTTTCCCTTTTATCCCTCTGTCTGGCATCGATGGTGCTGGCCCCGAGCAGCCCTCACGCCGACATCCCCGCACCAGGGCAGCTTCCCTACAGCAAGGGGCAGGGGAGGCTGAGCTCTGGCACCAGAGTCCAGCCAGGTGAAATCTGGTCCCCACTGAAGTCACTGGGCACCCCCCCAGAGAGTGGGGAGACACTGTGACCTCTGTCCTGGGACAAAGTGGCAGAGATGCAAGAGGACTCCCCTGGGAGAGCTCACGGCTCAGCTGCCTTAGGGATTTGTCACCCCCCAAGAGAAGATGAGGCTGGTGGCACAAGGCCCATAAGGGTTCTGGTGGTGCTGGGGGGTCTCTCTAGCTGGGTGCCTGCGGAGCTAAACCTGCCATGAATGTTGGCCGTAGGAGGGGGAGACAGGGTGGGTGGGATCTGTGCCCCATCCCAGCCCAGTGCTTCCCCTTCCCTCCAGCACTCAACTCCCTCTGAACAAAGGCTGAGCTTCAGAGGAGAGAACAAGAGTTGGTTGAAATGAGCGGGTGCTGCCAGAGAGAGCCAGGACGAGGTGCTCAAGGGGAACTCTGCTCCAGGGACACTGAATCTCCCCCTCACTCAGCATTTCTCTACCTCTGGCAGAGAGCACAAAGGCTTTCCCACCTGGATCACAGCTCCAAGCCCAGCCCTGATGAGAATACCAAGGCACTGGCTGAGCCAGGGATTGGCTGGGGGACACATGGGACCTCCACAGGGCAGGAGAGAGACCAGCCAGCCCCCAGCATGCGCTGGCATCATGCCCTGACCCCCAGCTTCTCACTCGTGAATTTTGGGGAAAAGACTTTGCAAGCTGGTCCCTACCTGCCACCACCAAGGATAGCAAAGCTCAGCCCAAAGTGCCCTTAGCTCAGCCTAAGCATGCCAGGAAGTGAAAGGTCAAGCCCCACAGAGCAAGACCTGAACGAAATGGGGATAAAGGGGCCCCCAGTCAGCTGTGGTGGGATCAGGGGGGAGCAATGGGCTGGCAGTGACAGGGAATGGCTGTGCACGGATGTGTGTGTGCCGGAGAGCCATGCACAGAGCCAGGACACGGCCCCCCTTCTGCTCACCCACATGGCATTTATCAGCCCTGTCACTCTGGAATGCTACTTTTTCCTTATTCTGTTGATCTTCATCTCTCCCCAGATGAGAATGTTCCTGGGTTTAAGCAATGCCTCCTCTGCTGCGGGCGGCAAAGAGGGGGCGTTCGCTTTATCTCCATCTCCTCCCCTCTCGAGCTCTGCCCCGGCCGCCCTCCTGCTTCATGTTGCTTCCTACGAAGCTGATAAAAATAAACATGTTTTTGTTTGCATCTATTGGACTGGCCTGCGATTTGGCTGATGGGTGGGGGGGGCTCCTCGAGGGACAGCAGCTGCACACATCTGGATCTGCTTTGGGAAAAAGTGCCCGGGAAAAAACCCCAAGCCCAGCACACGCACGCGTGGGCACACGAGGCCACGGGGCAGCTTTTTCTAGGGATGTAAAAAAAGAAAGGAGAAACCAAAGCGCCATTTAAAGGGGAGGTGGGGGGACCTCGCTGCTGCTCCCCGAAAGCCAAGGCACACGGGTAGGTCAGGTATGAACATGGAGAATTTCCAGACACTCCAAAGTGGCTTCTCTGCAGACTGGGAGCCCAGTTTTGGTTGTGGGAAGGGAGGGGAAGGGCTTGCTCTGCAAAAATAAAATTCCCACCTGGAGATTATTAACCTCAAAGGTTAATGTGCAAATTTTGTCTAAAGATGAAACGTCCCTGTACGGAAACAGCCCTGGCCCAGCATCCGCAGAGCACAGGGAGTACGTGAACTCATCAGAAGTACGTGCTGCTGGCCTCAAGGCCTTGGCAGGAGCCAGCGGAGCTGTGCTCGAAAGAGTCCCGTGATGTGCACACACAAACGTCATCTCACAATCTTGATCCAAGCGATCCCTCTCCAGTCCCGCACTGGAGGGAAGTCAGTGGCTGATTTCCCCATCCATCCCTGCCCCAGGCAGCAGCAGCTGTTTGAGGGATGCCTCCACTGACACTCGAGGGATGAGCAGCTGCTGTGACCCTCCAGGGAGAGCTGGAGGAGGCAGCTGCTGGCACCTTCACCAGTGCAGGCTGGTGGGCTCAATTTTGGGGGTGCTGACTCTGACAGCCCACCCCATGAGCAAAGCAGCATCGCCCCGTGCCCGTCCCTTCCTTTTACAACCCCCTGGATCTTGCACGCTGCCATGCCAAGGATAGCTGTGCCCGAGCTGTTATTGCCACCCAGCTCTCCATGGGTGCCCAGGATGTGCCATTGCTCCAGGCTCCATCGCTCCTCTCCATCAGGGGTAATGTGGGATGTAGGAAGGAAAGAACTGCAAGGCCAGAGTGGCAGTAGTGACATTATTGGAGTCCTGGGGCTATTTTGAGACATAATAACCTGTTCCTGGGGATGATTAAAAGCACAGGTGAGCAAAGCAAGAGTTTCTGTCTGTCTGTCTGCTTCTGGAGGAGGGAGGTCAGCCTGAGGGAGTGACCGCTGCCCCCTCCAGCAGTGTCCCCACAGTGGGGGGATGTCCCCAAGGTGGCTGTGGGGATCCCAGTTGGAACTGTGGGCTGCTTGCCTGTCCAGCTGGCATCCAGGAGAGGAGCTGGTCTCTCTCAGGAAGCTGCCAGCTCTCCAGGACAGCAGTGGAGCGAGGCCAGAGGAAATCTCAGAAGGGAACCCTCCGCCCACTTCAACAGATAACATTGCCCTTAATGCTAGAGCTCTAAAAATAGCAGAGGCCTTTAGGGGAATATTGAGTGGCAAGGATTCCAAAGCTTCCCAGCACATCTGACATTTCATCCTCAATCCTTTGCCAATCAGTTCCCAGAAATCTTATAAATCCAACCACATGTGGGCAAGAGGCAAAGGAGCTGCTCCTCCTCCCTTTTCCATAACTGCGGGGGAAACTGAGGCACAAACCAGGCAGACTCACCCGGAGGTTCAGGAGGAGTCGGTGTTGGAGGTGGGATGAGTGCTCCAAGCCCTGCAGCCACGTTGTGGGGGGTGTGGGAGAAGCCTTTTTCAGGCACAGGCAGGAGCACTGCTGTCCCCGGCAGGGACACAGCTCCTGCGTGGGCTGATTTCTACCAGGCACTTTATTCAGAGGAACCCAGTTTCACCACGAGGGCAGGAATATGCTCTGTACAAGGTATTTATTAATTTTAACAGAGAAGGGACCTTTCCTCACACCCAGAAATCCCTCCTGATACGTCCATGCCATCTTTCCCCCTCCTGGTTGCAGCCTGATCCCCTTTCTCACTGAGAGGGCAGAGCTGGACAGACAGACCTACACACAGCAGCTGCCAGGGCAGTGGCACATCGTGTGCCACCCAAGCCCATCCTCAGGGAGCCGAAGGGCAGTGGGTGGACTCACCAGATCCCCACGTAGGGCACAGGCATCCCACCTACGCACCATGCCCCGAGCCATGAGGGGAGGCAGCCCAAAGGCATCCCCCTCCTTCCCACTCTCTCGTGCTGTGGGAGCACATCTCTCCCACCCCAGGAGGGTTTGCAGCAGCCAGCCAAGGGCAGGGGCTGTGGGTGATGGGAGAGGTGAGGGCTGCTGCCCAGCACAGGGCCATGGGCACCCAGAGCGGCTCTGGCTGTCGGCCCTGCCACCCTGCCAGGTGATACAGAAAGTGCAAAGCAAAGCATTCTCGGTGCCAGCCGGAGGTCTCCATGTGCACCCCCAAAAGCCAGGTTTACCCAGGGGCTTCGCATGGAACGTGAGGGTTGTGTTGTTCGTCAGTGAACGGGGCAGCAGCACTTGCGCAAGGGACTTTGAGATGGTGCAGGTGAGGTGCAGGATCTGGGAGGTGGTGATGGACAGGCCAGGACAGGAAGATGGAGCCAACAACCAACGCTCTCCCCTCACCCTCTGCATCCCCTTCCAGCGTCCCCTGCAACTGCTTCACCCCAACCCCCCCACACCCTTCACGGTTCTGTGGTTTTTTGGCTTAGTTAGTTTGTTTTTAAACCCCGTGGAGATCAAATTGTGACTTGGCAGCTGACAGAACTGGCCCTACCGGGCTCCCCAAACTGAGCAAAGATCTTGAGAAGAGACCAGAGTGAAGTCCTGGGGTGAGCGAAGCCCTCCCTGCCCCTCTCGTGGCCCCCTGGGCGCTCACAGGGTGGCAGTGGGGTACTGAGCCCAGCCCACCTCCTTGTAGGCCGCCGTCACGTGGGTGTAGATGAGGGTCTTCATCTTGGTCCAGGCTCCGTGCGCCTCCGGGGTGAAGTCGTTGGGGTATTCCTCAGCAATGACCTCCAGCATGACACCAGTGAGCTTCTGGGGGGAGGCAGACAGCAAGCAAGGGGTGAGTAACTCTCCAGGGAGCTGCTCACAGCAAATTTAGCTTTTTCCTACAAAAAACACTCGAGTCCTGTTGCTGTCTGTAGGACACGGATATCCTGCAGGTCTGCTGACACCCCTGGTAGCAGACAGGACAGGTAACCAGCCTGCCCAGGCAGCAGGGCAGAGACCCAGGCATGAGGAGGAAGCTGCTTGCAGGCTGAAGCATCTCCCCAGTCTGGGCACCTCAAATTATTTACAGAATCACAGAAAATTCCAAGTTGGAAGGGACCGATAAGGATCATCAAGTCCAACCCTTAAGTGAGAGGCCACATGGGGATCAAACCTGTGATTTTGGTGTTATTAGCTCTAACCAGCTCATTAGGCAGCTGGTTGAGTCCCTGCTATCATGCTTAATTTCCAAAAGAAGAGGGACACAGCCACAAACATGGACACAGCCAGGTGGGTTTCCCTGGGCAGGGGGAGCTACTGGGTGCTCTGGCACTGGCTGTGGGAGGTCTCCAGAGGACAGCGTCACAGTGGGACACTCCAGCTGTGTGGGGAGCAGCCCCCACATCCAGCCAAGCTTCTCCAGCCAAGGACAGGCAGCACCAGCTCACCGCAGCTCCTGCTCCCCTGCCCTCTTCCTAAAGCAGCCCAAAGATTATTTTGCTCCTATCCTTTACCTTAAAGTAGATGGGCTCCACTTTGTGCTTGAGGGCGTGGGCCTTGCCCACCAGGGCCAGGACGGAGGAGACCTTTTCAGAGTCGTTGAGGTTCTCCACCACAGTGTTGATGGCCCCCATGACCCTCCGAGCGTGCTTGCGCAGCTGCAAGCTCCTCTCCATCTCCAGCGGGTCCTCCATGTGCTTGAACTGGCTGAAGTACTGCTTGGCCGAGGGGAAGTTCACAAAAAACCTTCCGGAAAGAACAGACACGAAACACCATCAGGAGGGGCGGAGCAGGCTGAGAGGTTAAAGGAAGACACAGAGGGATGGAGATGCTGGAAGCCACCCCCTGTGTCTCACACAGCCAGGGCTGATTTTCCTATCCAATTCCCCGGGAGCTGCAGCATTCAGCTGCCTGAAAACCAGCAGGTTGATGCCTTTCTCCCAACCCCCATCTGCTACAAGGTCATCACAGCTGGATATTCATCTACAAAGCAGAGGCAAGGCTGAGTTCTTGATGCCCAGAGACGCCACCCAGGCGTGCCAGATGCTGGATAGGTGCCCACATACATCAAAACATCACATCCTGCCTCGGAGAGCTGGAGATGAGCATGAAAACCTCTCTTTATCCCATTCAGCCTCTCCCTCGGTCCCATGGGCTTTATTTCTGCACTGCCACCCAGAACAGTCTCCCCTTGTCCATGTTGCCTCCACCTTTCATGGATCAGCCCCACCAGAGTCTCCAGCAAGACCTAAGCCCTGAGCTGATTTCACTGCTCATCTGAGATTTCCCCCAGCACAGGGATACCCCAAACACTCACCAGCCCCTATGAGGGGGCCTGGGGACCCTCTTTTCTGCAGGATTAAAACAACCCCAACGAAATGCAGCTGAAAGAAATGAAGTGTGGTCACGGCTGAGCTCCCCAGGGAGGTGGAGGGCTGGAGTGGGCAGGGAGTTGAAGGGCACAAGGTGACAGGGTGCAGGGCTGGAGCCACCAGTGCCAACACCACCCCTGCCAGCATTGCAGCTGGGGCTGACACTGGAGTCACATTAACCACCCCCTTCCACCTAATTTATGCAGGAGAGAACCATGTTAGTGTTTGCTCCCTGCTTTCGCCCAGCTCCCCACCTCCTACGGGGCTCTCCCTGGCTCCTGGACTGGTGAAGGATGCTCAGGAGGCAGCAGAGTGCTCCCAGGCTGTTCCCCATCATTCCTGGCTCCAGGCAGGCTGCCTCCTCCCCTCCCTAACCCCCTTCCCAAGCACCATCCCAAACCACGTGCACCTGAACCCATCCCACCTCTCTCTCCAGCCATCACTACTTCTCTCCAGAACCAGGTGGGATCCTCTTCCCCACTCACCACTCCATGAATAACCGCAATATTGAGTACTAAGCTCCTTTACCAATTTGTTATCCTCCTTTTTCCCCCCTCCCTTCCTTCCCCCGCTCTCTTGGCTTGTGAAAGCTTGGGGGCATTGCCAAGGAAGCGGCGTGAAGCAGCGCCTGGAGTGCACCACCGCTTCTGTTGCTTCCCCAAGGCATCTGGGATTCATCAGATGGCCCAAAATAGGTTTTGGAGGTGTGAAGAGTGTGCGGCGGAAAGGGTGGGGGAGGAAGGAAGGTGGAAGGGGGGGACAAGGTGTTACTTTTAAAACCCAGAGGGGACCCATGACAAAACTCTTGTTGTTGTGCAGCCTCCTCTCCCCGGCACGGCTCCTCCCGACACATCTGGTCCCTGTTGGGAGAAATCACTCCCAGGCCTGGCTGTCTCCAGCTCCTGCTGCCACAGAGATGCTCAGTCCTTCAGCTCCGAGCTGTCAGAGAGGTGCTGGGGGATGGAGCTGGCCAGGGCTCCATGGATAACATCATTCCCAGGATTTAAGATTTCTGCCCTGGGCATTTCCCCACAGAAGGGCAAATGTTCCGCTCTGGTTTAATGGGACCATTTTTTCCAACTGGACTCAGCATCCCTCTGCCCCCATCCCATCCCTCCCCACCCTATTCAAGCTGTTGCAGCTCCAGTCGCCCAGCAAAGCCCTCCAGCTCCAACAGGGATCATCCTGCTGGGGTCAGAGCTAAGGGTTTTACCATCCCTCTAGTGGATCTTTCCCCCTAACAGGCATCCCCTCCCAGGCACTGGGAGCAGGGAATGTCACTGGAAGAGGGACCTTCTGCCCCAGCCAGAGGATGGAGGCTTCTGGCTGCTCCCTGCAGGCGTCAGCCTCTGAACCCCAAACCACGGGAAGCTCCCTGAAAAGCTGTATTTTATCTCAGCTGAAGGGCAGGATGTTCTGAAAGCATGGGAAATGAGTTGGGAAAAATTCCTGATGTGAACCAGGAAGGGAACAGCGAGGGGGGACTGACCTCTGCATCACCAGGAATTACAGTGTGTCCCCAACAGGAGAAGGGCCAAAAGGAGACCCTGGGACCAGCACCTCCACCTCTCCCCACTTTTGGCCAGATATGCCAGGAGCAAAGACTGGTTAAACCCCCAAAATACCCCAACCAGGGTGAGACCGGATCAATGAAGGATCCAAATACTTGGTTTCCAACCTTCCCCCGCTTTGAAGGACCTCAGGCTGATGCCCCCACAGGAGCTGAGCCCAGCAGCTCTCCCAAGGGATCTGCCATCAGGACACCTGGGGATGGAAAACCAGCAAACCCTCAGCTCATGTGCTCAGTCCTGTGTCTGCTGGATTTCTTTGGTGGAGAACTGAAACAGAGGAGCCCAAAGCATCTTTGCTTCAAGCAAAGCCATGGATGGCCAGAGACCTGCAGCCACCTCTCCTTGGAGAGCAGCAGGCGCCTGCAGCAAGAACTTCTGCCTGGAGCAAATATTTGAGCTGTCAAACCACAAAGAAGAGGGAAGGAGGTTCACTCTGTGGTAGTTGTTAATAAACAGAGAAGATTAATTCAACACAAAGGTTAAATATAACCAGAGGGGAAAAAAAAAAAAGAAATAAAATAACTCCAACAATAGTGAGTTAGAAGAGGTGTCGGTTGGGGTTTTTCCATCCATAGAAAATTTTGAGAGTTCAAACCTCTCAGGCTCTGGAATTTTTTTGGATCATTATGCATGTGTGTGTGTGTGTGTGGTTTGGGCTCTTTTTCTCCATCAGAGTCATTAAAAGATGATATTTACCATTGCATATCACACAAAATGATGATTGATAGGAACCAGATGCCTGCATGCCGATCTCATTAAATTTCTTTTTAAGCGATTCCATTCTGCACCCGCTAATTTGTACTCTGCCAGCTACATCTGGACCCAGCGGACAGGATGTCAGGACTGCTTTTCCTCTCTCTTTTGCCCTTAAAACAACTTTAAGGACACAACCATTCCCAGTAGCAGAGCCAAAGGAAATAATTAAGGTGCAAACCCACTGCAGTTACTGGAAACCTGTTTTCTGTTAAGGAGGAGTGGCTCCTCCATCTCCCCCACCTTCCTCCCTCTCCTCAGAGCATGCAGAGCAAACCCTGCATGGAGGAAATCTCCAAGCCCAGCCACCTCCTTGCCTCCCCAGCTGGAAAGAGGTCACCTGGAAGCTGCTTGGTCCCCCCGAGCACCTAAACCCTCGATACTTCACTTTCTCTGTTTGCAAACTGAGGGGTGAAAATGCTCGTGAGCCCTCAGATCTGCTGAGAGGCTTCAGCTGAACCCCCAGCCAGCACTTGGAGCCTGATTTTTTCTAGATTTCCACAGAACCATTTAGGTTGGAAGAGGCCTTTAAGATCACCAAGTCCAACTCTTAACCCAGCACTGCCAAGCCCACCACTAAAACACGTCCCCAAGTGCCACATCTACACATCTCTTAAATCCCTCCAAGGTTGGTGACTCAACCTACCAATGCTTTCATGTTTTCTCTCGCCTCGTCCCTCTACGTGGGAGAAACTCTAAGGCAGCCTGGAGCCTCTCTGTGTCCCTTTTCAAACCTCTCCTTCCAATTCCTCTCTGCTCGGGTGCCTACAAAGCAGCTGATAATGGGTAGGCAGGTGGTGTGTGATGCTGCTATTTATTATGCCGAGGGCTGTCTCACCGCTTCGCCTGCACGTTCCCCCTGCTCCTCCCAGCCACTTGTAGCCCATCATCCCCTTTTCAGGCTGGGGAAAGGCTCTGGGTGCTGCCTGGGTGTTTACCCAGCCCAGGGTGAGGAAGGTCTCAGCCGTGCCAGTGCCTCAGCTCAGCAAGACAGGAAAAGGCAAACCTAATGAGTAAGAAGAGGATGGTGCCTGCCTGCTCCAGTGTCCTCTCTCTGAAAGTTCCTGGACAGGTGGAGATGGTGGTGGGCAACTTCTCCAGCTCCCTCACGAGAGGGCTGGAGGGAAAAGGGCCAAACCCCCCATCCACACGCTGATGCTAAATTCAACTTCTTCTACAGTTGAGAGAAACGTGGAGCTGGCCTTCCTCCAGGTGAAGCCCACATCCTGCTGCAAAGCCTTGGGAGCAGAATCCAGCACAACACCGAACCGTGCTCGGAGGCTGTAATGCCCCAGTGGCAAAGGCAGAGGGAGCAGGACACTCCAGTGAGGCTGGGAGTGGACTCAGCAGCAAAGATTACACCAAATACATTTGGACACGAGCTAGAAACCCCCAGGGGCATGTCCTGCTCACTTCTGTGTGCACAGCTCACACCTCCAAGTCCTCACTGCTGTTGTTTTCCCCTAGCACATATGTGGGTTCAGCCCAAAGGCTCTTGACTGCATGGATGAATCTTTAGGGTAGGGGTAAGGACAGCTCTCACCAGAGAAGTGAATTAACAGCGCCAAAGTGGCTTTCCCACGTGCCTCCGGATACCTACCTCCCTGGGAGTCGGAAGAAGACCCCTGTCTGGGTAGAGAGGCGGGTAGCACACATCCCCAAGGATGCAGCCCATGTTCCACTGAAACTCTGAGCCTGTGTGTTGTCAGTGTCCGTCACCACCTCTCCCATCCAACGCTCCCACGGCGATTTCCAGCAGCCCCGGCTCAGCCTTGCCCGTGTTCGGGCAGGATCGCCAGCCAGCCGGCACTCTGCGTTCCCCAGGCACCCTCAGCGCCTGCCAGCCTGGCCAGGGCTGTCCTGACATTTCCCTGCCGTTAATGAGCCCTGAAGCTCCGCAGGCGAGCGCTCGCCGAGCCGCGTCCGGGCGCGGCCCCGCTCCGCCGCCGCAGCCTCATTAACGGGGCCGGCTGGCAGAGCGAGACCCGGCCCTCGCCGCCGGCTCTGGAGGAGGGATTGTCACGGCTGGTACCGACCCATCCTTAGCCACAGCCAGGGAAACCGTCCGGGGAAACTGCTCGCCCTCTGTGCCTTTGCTTGCCTTGGTCGCGGATGTCCTTGCAGCTCTCGGGGTGTTGAGTGGGATTTTTCTACCCCTACGTGGCTTGCAAGGGATGCAAGGGCAGCACGGGGACAGGGGACATGGGAAAGGCTCTTCTCTGGACATCCCAAGAGCTGCCGGCAGCCCCGAGGTCGTGGCTGGTGCGGGATGTGCCACAGGGATCCCCACACAGCTGCCTTGGCCGTGAAGAAGCCAAAAGGGCTGGTCCCGGGAGCTGCGATCAGTGCAGCCGTAGGAGAAGGGGCTGTTTTGATGCTGAGCTTATTAAACCCTCACTCGCCCCCTCACTGCTCATGGAGTGGTTGTTAGGTTGGGAACTGTCCCTTGTGCGTGCCTGTGCCAGCAGAGCAGAGCCCTGCTGCTCTCTGGCTCTCCTTGTCCCCAGAAAAAGCATCTCCCCAGCCTGACCACAGCCTTTCGTGAGCGTGAGACAGGGACACTGCTGCTGGTATTTTCCCTGGGCCCTTTTCAAAGGGAGATATTGCATCTCTCTGAGCCACTTTGCCCTGAAATGTGTCCTTCACCAGCCAGGAACTGAGCCTTTCCCTATGGACGCCTCCTCAAAACACATGTTGGCTTTGGGGGTAGCTGCAAAATCACTTCTTTAAATGCCATTTTTGGGTAGATGCAACCCATACTTTTTTGATTCAGCTGAAAAAAAAAGGTTTTCTGCATTGCCAGACTCATTACTCAGATTTTTTGCTATTTTAACCTAGAACTCACAATAATGTCTGGCATCCAAGGAGTGCTCTCATATTTTAAAGCTCTTTGCAAACTGTCTGAATCCAGGTGTGTTTGCTCAGACTAAGCAGCCGTTGAAATCTAGGGGCCTGATCCTGCATTGGCAATCCCTTTGCTTCCCCTCCTACACCTCTTGAGGGAGAAAGAGCATATCAGGAGTGATGGAGAAGGCGGAAATTTGGAAAGCTGATGGGTCTGAAGTGCAGACGGTGGGAACAGCGATGGAGAAGCCCTGTGGAGGTGGCACAGCCTGTGGTGGCTGAGCCAGGTTGTGTTGCCTGCAGTTGGCACGGCGTTAACATTTGGTGCAGGTTCTCCTGGGATCTAATAGAAACTGTCCCTGGGTTTTATCCCCTGCTGGGATCCATAAAGTTTTGTGGTCTCACATCCGTGGCTGTGGTACGTGTGTGTGGGTGTGGGAGCGAGCGCGGGCCCCGGCTGGGACAGGCTGCGGTTTTAGCCCTGGACTCCTGGGCTTAGTCGGGGTCTGCAAAGGAGTGAGGGTGCCAAGCCCCCTCTGATGTTCACCCCTGGGTGCTCTCAGCCCCTGTGTGCTGCAGAGGGCTGGGCCACCCCCGGGTGTTTGCATCCCCCAGCCCTGTCTCAGAGTGTTGCCAATAAACTATTGGAAGGAAAAAGGGGGACCTCGGGGAGGGATGGCCGCGTGCTGGAGGGGCTCCTGCACTGCACAGCGAGGGCTGGTGCAGGTTCTGAAGGCTGCCCTGCTCCCCTGGCACACCTGGGCTCCCCGCTGTGAGCTCTGTGCTGAGGGAGGGTTCAAAAAGGACTCATTCCTAAATAACAGATGGGGAAACTGAGGCGCAGCAACGAGCCTGGGGGCATGGGGAGGCTATGGAAGAGCTTCAGCCCAGGGCTCCCAGCCGACCCGCTTGGGAACCACTCAACCCCAGATGAGCAGCTCCAGGCTCCAGCTCCAGCCCCAACTCCTGCTCCAGCTCCAGCAAGGGTTAAGGCAGCCGTGAGATGGAGCCTGCAGAGGCCCCTGAGCTCCCGAGGAGGAAGATGAGCGGGGCGAGGCTCCCCACCGAGGAAATTGTCAATTAGTGACATAGTTTTAACCACAGAGCGCAGATTCCCAGGATCCGGTGGCTGCTCAGCCGTAGCCCCCATTATCCGTGTTTGTGTCCCCCGGGGTCCCAGAGCCCTGTGAGATCAGGGACCCATCGTGCTAGGGCAGGACCGCAGGGGTTTGCTGTGGGTTCAAGCACCACCAGCAGCCACGAGGGATGGGAACATGATGCCCAGCTCTGTGCCTCAGTTTCCCCACCTGCAAAGCATGGAAAGGCCGGGGGTGGAGGGGTGGGATGCTGGTTAGGGGCGGAGGGAGCTGGGCTGGGTTCCTGCAGGATGGCAGCACTGCAGACCCCCCATCACTGTCTTTTGGGGGGCAGTGCTGCCTCCCTGCTTGCACCTCTGGGGCACAGGATCAGGACCCAGATTCATTTCAGAAGTGCTGCAACCCCCCGCCCTTCCCACATGGGAAAATGTAATTCCCTGCCCTCAGCAGCTCCAAAGGGATGGAGAGGGGATGGAGCAGGTAAGCAGGGAGAGACC
The DNA here is from genome assembly GCA_013397775.1 of Eulacestoma nigropectus. Taxonomy (NCBI): domain Eukaryota; kingdom Metazoa; phylum Chordata; class Aves; order Passeriformes; genus Eulacestoma; species Eulacestoma nigropectus. Next base: position 325,169 of record VZTE01000671.1, on the reverse strand, counting down.
CTCTGCCAGCAGACACAGCCAGCTCCCTGGTCACAACCCCCACAGCAGAAGCGCTGACAGGTTTACCTGCTCTCACCACTCTGCCCGGGGGGGTTGCACCAAAGGGGGGTCCACAGCCACGCATCCCCCTTCCTTCTCCCTGGCCGCTCCTATGCAAACCCCTTTCTGCCTCAGTTTCCCCGGCAAGGTGGGCAGGAACGGCAGCCCAGCACTGGTGCAGCAGAGGCGGACCGGGGCAGCTCCCAGCCCCCGGCACGCTGTGTGTGTGCCCACCCAAAATGCGCTGGGCGGGTCACCCCGCACCGACCCCACCAGCGGCCGCCCACTGCCCCCTCCCCAGCCCCGACCTCTGGAGCTGCTGAATCACGTCTTGGCAAGTGGCTGCCGCCGGCCCGGGCTCCCGGCGGCCTGCACGCATGACCCACTTCTCCCGGCGGCTGCTGCCGGCTGCGAGCGCAGCTGGGAGAGCGGCAGCGCCGGTGCTCCAGCCCCGGCCAGGGCTGCCCTGCTTTCCTCCGGCACGTGCTTCCCCAGGGAGCTCCGGTGCAGCTCAAAGCTCGCAGCGGGCTCAGAGCAGCAGCACGAAGCCCTCTTTGGGGACAGGGTTCGTGAGCAGGGGGACAGCTGTGCCATGCGGGTGCAGGCGGGTGTGCTGCTCCAAGAGGTGCTGCTGGAGGGGACGGTACCTCTCCCAAATCGCATCACTATCCCCAGGGACACGCACCGAAAGGCCAGACCTCACTTTAAGCATCCCAGGGAAGCTCTGGCTGAGGGGGCAGGTGGTGGGTTTAGCTGGGATGGGCCAGGGCACGTGCCATGGCTAAGGATGTAAATGCAAGGAGCCAGGGTTCACCCCAGCAGGCAGCTCTGTCCTGCCCTGTTGTCACAGCAGGAGAAAACCTTCACCACAGTGCCACAACTCTGCCTGGATATAAAAAAAAATACCCAAACTGGACCAAAAACTTCTACTGGGAAAGTTTGAGTTGGGACCAGAGCTCAGCCACACAGTCCCCACTGCCACACCTCGATGGCCCTCATGCCCAACCCTGCTCCAAGCCTCATGGGGGCTGCAAAAGCAATGCGTTGCCCTGGGTGAATCCCCCACGGCATTGCCATGAGTCCCTCGGTGCCAGCCCTGGGCACACAGCCACCCTCCCTGTGTCTGTGGGCAGTGGGCAGCTGGCAGTGCTGGCAGATGGGGCCATGGCATGACCCGGCTGCTGGGCAAGGGGCTGGCCATGCATGGCTGGCAGCCAAACCCCAAGTTGAGCCTCATGGGATGGGGCTAAGGGGAATTTCGTACCCCACGGATCCCTGCCAAACCCAGCCCAGGTAGGTTTGGTGTCCCCAGCCACGGGGCTGTCACACCTCCTGACTGCCCTGGCTGGCTACACGGAGTGGGCGCCATGAGAGAATGGGCTCAGCCATCAGCTGGCTCTGAGAGAAGGAAATGATTGTGAAGGAGGTAGAGGGGGCTCAAATGTCATTTTGAAATCTGCTAAGGGGTCTTGGTAAGAAAATCCCATTGCAGGCAGCGAGCCTAGAGGGGAACTGGCTCTGCTCATGGGCATGTCCGGGGAGGCTCTGCTCCCTGCAGACCTCCTGGGCTGGGGGCTTTAGCTCAGTCTATTGGAAAACTTTCAGATGGTTATTAGTAAACAGCACATCCATCCAAGGGGCTCGCTGAGCACCCACAGTCCCCTGCTGCAGGAGAAAGCGGGAAGGACACAACCCAATCTCTGGTCTCCCACCTGGGGTGCCTGGTGTTTGGTCCAGGTGGGAGTCTGACCGGGGACATCCCAGCATTACTGACCCCAGGGATGAGTGGTGCGACTCTCTGGACAGCATCTTTGCTGTTTGCCAATAGATCATTGCAGGCATCTCACCTGCCCCTCTGCTTGCCCTGCCCGTCCTCCCATCCCCTCTCAAGTAAGGGAAACGGCCTGTTGGTGCCATACCCCACCGATACCCCAAACTCCCAGTGGCAGTGGGACCCTGTGGGATTTCCACGTGGTGCTTTCCGGGTGTACCTGGACATGGTTCTACTCCCAGACAACACAAGAACCCCCACCTGCCTCTGCCCCCCACCTCCAGAACATCTCCCCTGCTCCGGCTGCAGGTGCAGAGCTTTGAGCTGCTGTCTGTGCCCCATTGCCATTAGGAGATGCTCTGCACCCCCTTCCCGGGGCTGCTGGCTCCCTGTCCCCCACTGCCCCCCTCTCCCTCCTGTGCCCCCCACAGCCCCCTTCCACCGCCAACTTCAGCGCTCTCCTTCCCGCCGACGCTGCCGCCGGAGGGACAGATGGTGCCCTCGGAGACACACCTGCTTGGGTTTTATCTTGGCTCCCAACTTGCATTATTTCACCCGCCAGCCTGCTACGTACCCGTGCCATCCGCACGCCGCTCCCTGGGGGGGCCAAAACCCCAGACCCCCAACCCACCCGAACCCGGGGCTGGGCT
>VZTE01000671.1:213569-322648 GCA_013397775.1 Eulacestoma nigropectus | reverse complement strand
CAGCCCCGGCCGCAGGTTAAGGTGACCTTTGCATGGAAGCAGCGTCCCCCGAAGTCCCCGGCAAGGCTCCCCCCGCTCCCCCCGCCGCTGCCACCCGGCTCAAAGGTGTGGGAATCCGAGGAGCGCTGTGAATCCCTCCCTGCTCCCAGGCAGCAAATACACCCAGCCAGCTCCCCACTCGCTGTCATTCATCTCCACTCAGTTCTATATATTGTTCTGCCTCTTTCTCAGCTATAAAGAGATTCAGTTGGATTTGCTGCTTCCTTTTTTTTTTGTTTGCTTTTTAAATACCTGATGAGTATGGAGACCCCAACGTCCTCGCAGTTTGCATATACTCTGCTCCATATCTCTTGAATAACCTTTTTTTCTGCGTCTGAAATCTCTTCACTTCTTTCCCATCTCTCAATCTCCATTTCTCCCTGGACTTTCTCCATGAAAAACAGCCGGCAGGATCCTCCGGGAAGCCAGGAGGAGATAAAGAGAGATGTGTGTGAGCGGGTATATCCTGCGAGAGGAGACAAGGTGTTTGCTCGGTGGCTCTGCGGCGTGTGGATGTGGATGTATGTGTGTGTGTGTGAGTGTGTGTGAGTGCAGCTGCCTGTCGGCGTGTTTAGATATGGAATTTAAAAAATATCCCGGAGGAATGATGCGTGTGATTAGAATTGAGATCTCCTATTGCTGTCCATGGCTGTAGTTAGCTTCAGCTCGCCTCGGATGTGTGTGGCTGACTGATGAGGAACTGCCTAAAAGTAAAATATTCAAAGGCATTGCAAGACCAGCCTCTTCACCAATGTGTGAACGTGAGCTCACTTTCTCCCTCTCTCCTCCTCTCTCCCACTCCTCCCTCCCTCCTTTCCTTTTTTTTTTTTCCCTCTCCGAAAGGGAGGGATGAGAGAGATGTTCTGGGCAACATCAGGACGGTGCTGGCGGGGGGAGGTAGTGCTGGAAGTTTTTTTTTTCCAGCCCTTTGTAAACAGCTCAGAGGAAATTCAGAATCCAGAGTGCTGAGTTAAAGTTAGCCCAACCGCTGGCTGCGCCGAGTTCTGCCCCGGCTCTCCTCTTTGCGCTCCCTGATTTTGCAGGAGGTGCTGTTTGGAAGGACAGACCCTCGTTCACCTCCAGTTCTTGGGCTGCAAAGAGAGTCGGGTCGAGAGGGGAGCACGAGGCATCCCCACTGCGAGAATCCCTCTGCCCCCCAAAAGAGACCGTGGTCTGTCCCACAGGGACTTTTTCCTGCTGAGAATTTGCTCTCCCTTATTGTGGCAGGACCCGGCTGAAAGGGATTCAGAGTTAAGGCACTCGTGAAATGAAGGTATTATTGTCACTCCGTGAGTCCATCGCTCCTGGCAGCGCCTTGGCAGGGAACACCTCCACTCCAGGCTTCCCGCCGCCTTCGTGGGTGTGCTTTTGGGGCTGGTTTTTACCCAAACGCCGTTCCCAGCTCCCTGACGATCCGGCATGTTAAACGCACAGCACAGTCCATTTGCACAGAGAGCAGGAAAATCCTACGGAGCTCTGTAATAACCGCGAGTCCCGCAGAGGGGGATCGGAGACAAGCGAAGCAGCGGGTGTGCCCCGCCGCCTCCCGCAGCCGCTGCGCACCCCGGCCGGGCAGACAGACGGACAGACGGACAGAAGGGCTGCGGGTGCCGCTCTGACAGCCTGGGGGGTGGCTGCGCCCCTGGAGGGGCTGGAGCTTTGTTACTGCAGAGCTGTCGAGGCTTTTTGCTGTGTTTCTCCTCCAAACCAGCCTCGGCCACCTCCCCATTAGCAGCCGCCAGACTGGTGGTGTCAGCAAATTTGCTCTTGCAGAGCTAATGAGAGCTGGTGGAGAACATGCTGCCCACAGATCCCCCACTGCGGGTCCCCAGGGAATGTGTGCTGGGACAGACCGGGAGCCCCACGCATCCGTGAACCCCTCAGCTCGAGTGCAAAGCTCAGCTGCGAGCTGCTGAAACCACCGGGGTGACAACAGAGCGGTGTGGCCACCTTGACCCGGCCAGAGGTCAGGAATCGTTCGATAACACCACCACCAGCTGCTGAATCATCAGATTTTCACCAAGTTTGGATTTGCCTTGTGCGCATTAGCCACTGGAATGAGCAGCCATGATCCCCAGCTCAAACATTAACTGCGATGTCCCCAGGTGGTCACCAGGCAGCAAAGAAACCCCTCTGGACCCAGGATGGCACAGCCAAGCTTTTCACCTTCCCTTGAGGTGCAGGGGAAGAGGTGTATTAGACTTAGCTTAAACCCAGAGAGACCCAGCTTAAACCCAGAGCAAAGCTGCAATGCAGTGCAAGTGCTTTCAAAAAGGGGAAAAATAAAATTCTGACCAATATGAGCACTGGGGGGATGATCTGGGTGGAGCGTTGGTTATCACTTGCTGTGTGTTTAAAGAAAAGGAATCTTCGATAGCCCACCCCAGGCTCACAGCCTGGCACCTGGCTCCTGGGTGCAGCGGGTGCCTTTCCTCACTCCCCGCTACCAGGAGTCAAAGGGTGTGGGCTCAAAAGTCTCCTCTTAGAAATATTCAAATATTAGAAATTACTAGAAAAGTAAGTGAGAAATCCCCCAGCCTTTTCCAGGCTTCTGCCTCCCTCTCTGGGCTCATCACGTCTGGTCCTGGCAGGAGCCCAGCCCCGTTCCCATGTGCCATCCTGCTCCACAAACAGGAGATGGGGAGTAAAGCCGTGGTGATTCTCCGCTGCCTCAAAATCCCAAATGATCCCAAGAGCCCTGCATTTCTGCGTCTCGTCCCAGGCGTGGGACATAAATCAAGGGCAGGAGTGCAGGCACACGCTGTCACGTGCCTGCCACCCGTTTCCATGGTTTCCCATGACTGTTGCTCTCAAGGGCTTGGGGTTAGGAGGCGACTTGTTCCAGAAGGAGAAAGATGCTGCGGTGATACCATTGCTGCCTGCTGGCCCAGAGGGGAGCTCAGCACAGTGCCTGCTGCTCAGACAGGGCACTCCAGGGCCACGGGGCTCAGGGAGGGGGACAGAGAACTTGGTCCCCATGGCCAGTGCAGAGACTGGGATGGGGTCAGCCTGCATAATCCATATTGAAGAAATCAATCCATCTCTCCCAGATCCTGATTCAACACTGATCCCTCTCCCTTCACCAGCTGAGCATCACAGCCCTCCTGCTTTCCACCTCCTTCCTGTGGACCTGTCCCTGTGATGGGGTGACACTGCGGTGCCCTGTCCCTGCTGAGCCTGAGCCTGCTTCTCCCAGAGCTTCTGCACAGCAGGAAGAGATCAAGTGCTTGTTCAGGCCATCCTCCATCCCAGCTGCAGAAGGTGAGGATGGGTTTCCAGGCCCTCCAAGCCTCTGCTTGTGGCATGCCATGTTCCTGAGGGGTCTGTATCCACCTGCCGACGGCTTCTCCCACTCCCCCCGTGTCCTCCCACGTTGCGTCTCCTCCTCTCATGTGCTTGGTGCAATGAGAAATGTACTTGGGTCCTAATCCTTGAGTAGGAGGTGAAGGCAAAAACCCCCAGGACTTCATCTCCACAGCATGTGGGATGTGGATGATGGCAGATCGCCACCTTTGACTTCTCCACTGTCTCTGGGGCGAAGGCAGACACCCCAAATCCAGACTTCGGGCCTGAGTCTACCCTTCCTGGTGCATGGGGACAGCCTTGTTATTTGGTTCCTGGAGAATAACAGGTCACTTCTTGTGTCCCCTGCAATGTCAGCTCCCTGGGACCTTCTGGCAGACACCATTACTTGAGGTGGTCCCAGGAAGGCACCACATGAGCTCCATCAGGCAATGCTTCGGGAAGGAGCTTCAGGAGCTGCCCCAAGGCCTTGGTGCTGGTGGGATTCCAGGGGTGCAACGAGGATCCCTTCTCCAGACCCTCAAGACACCAACCTGGCCAGAACAGGAGCAGTCCTGGGATTCTGAGTGTAATAAGGCTGAAGGCACCAGCGTGGTGCATGCCAGGTTAGGAGTTCCTCCTTCATTCTCCCCCCAGAGTCACTCCGGGCTGCTGCAATGTCTGACCTGGAGATATTGGACTTGTGACCCTGACCTTTGCTGAAGCAAAGCCTCTGGTTGCCAGCCCAGCTCACCCGGCAATGCCCTCAGCATGCCAGGCCTCTCTCTCCCCTTTCCTAATCCAGCCCTGCTGCCAGCTGCAAAGTCCTGGCCTGAAAAGGAATAACAAGACTTTAGGAAATGGCTTTGCAGTGCTGCTGCCCAGGGAGGGAAGGATTTAGCCTAAAGCCTGTATAAATGCTCTGTGCTTATTGCAGGTTTCCTTCCCCCAGCTTCTCTGATCCCAGGAGATCCGTGTGCAATCCTGATGCTCCAGCTCTGTGCCGGCAGTGCCTGTGGTCTGAGCCATCTCTGCAGGATCAGGCTGGAGGACAAAAGAGACTGCAGCCAGCAGGACCCCCCAGATCCAGCTGGGGTTGGATTACTGCCTGACTCTCCATCCCAAGGCAGGGGTGATCCCAGTTTAAGCACACAGTCATTGTCCACATTGCTGGAAGGCTTGGTCACCAATTTACTCGGAAAGTGAAGTAACGAGAAACTGGGATTTCCCCAGTTCCATGTCTTCAGCTTGGCTGGGAAGAGATGTGCCAGGGAAGTGACAACGAGGGGAGCTGCTGTCCCCTCCCAGCCCTGGGCAGCTCTGTGATGCCTGGGCTGTGGTGAGGGGCAAAGCTGGGAGCAGACATTGCTCTGCTGATGGAATCCAGACTGCAGGCGGTGCTGCCGGAGCTGTGGGGAATGTGCTTAAACCAAACCAGCCCCTTCTGACACAGGAACAGGGTTCCTCTGCTCTGGGGTCCGAGGGGTTCCTCTGCTCTGGGGTCTAAGTCCAACAATTGTAGCTTTGTGCAGAGACTGAGGTGCCACCAGAGCAAACCTTCCAGTGGGACCCTGCCCCGAGCCCCCAGCTCCCAGAGGGGACCCCAAACCCTGCAGCCACTCCAACCTCAGCTCACCACCCCCTGTGTGGGAGCAGGAAGGTGTGGGATGCTGGGGACTGGGACAGCAGCAGCACTGAGGTGATGCCTGGGCAGGGAGTATGGGATGAAGACCCTTGGCAGCAGCAGGCAGCGTGGAGGCAGCGGGTGTGATGGGGACAGCACAAACCCCCATAACCTTAAACCTTATGTCAGCTTTTCTGGCTTCCTCAAAAAATCCCTACCAACCCACACAATCTGAAAACCCCAAGGATTAGGAAATCCAGGGGAATGGGAAGACAGGAGCCCTGGGAGTGGGGCTGATGCTGCCCAGGGCTCTCAGTCAGGACAGGGCAGGGCAGGGTGAGACACTGCCAAGACAACCCTGGAGAACACGTCCAACCCAGACCAACCTGTTCCTGGACTGGGAACGTTGCAAAAACTCCCAGTCCCACACTGGGATTTGAGGAAACTGAAACCTTGTGATGTAACTGAGAGAGAGACTAAGCAAGAGACGCTCAGGAAACAGATGACAGATCCAGCACCACAGGGCTTCGTGGACAAGGCATTAGCCAACTGGTAAACTTCCCCAGATCCTGAACAGCCTCTGGTGTCACCACCTTCCCCTTTACCCCCAGTGCCCAGCTCTTGCCCCCTGAAGCACAGCCCCTGTCACAACCAGACCCTTCAGTGGTAAGCAAGGGTGACAGGGTTATTGGGAAACAAGTCCACACTTCTAAACTGATTCTCTTTGCTGCTCTTTTCCTTCCTGAAGCTGGTCTGAGCATGGCAGGGGTTGCTCAGGAAAGCCAGCAAGCTAATATATTCATGTCATCTCACATTTGGTGCCAGGACATGAAGTAAACACCGTCAGGGACTTCGCTCCGGTTCAAAGACAAGCCCTGATTCTTATTCCGATCACATTATCCATGCTCCTTGTACAGCTTCATTGATTCATATCTTAAAAAGAAAAGCCTTCAAAACCCATTAAGTCTGCCCTGTCATTCCAGCCCTGCTCTCAAGGGCCAGGGCAAGAAGCATTAACTAATCTGCTCACATTACCTTGCCTTTGAACCGAGCACCTCTCAGCATCAATCAAGAGTGTTTGGAGGTGATATGTTCCCGCATGGGGCGAGTTTTGGCTGCCAAGGTCACCCAGTGACCTCAGTGCCAAAGTCAATCGATTCCAGAAGATGTTTTGCACTGCAGAGGTCACCCAAGTCAGTGCAGGGGCCAGCACTCAGGCACTGCCCCCCGCACCGGGCTCCCTTTCGCACTTGGGGGGCACCCAGGGCTCGTGCCCACAGGGGGTGTTGGAGCAGCCCGAGTGACGGTGCCCTGTTTGGTTAGGGAGGGCTGTATGGTTATAAACAAGTCCGGAAGGAGTGAGCTCAGGGTCTCAGGCAGCAGCTGGGGTGCAAGGATGGGGACTTTGCTGGTGTCAGCCTGGCTGGGTCTCGGCGAGGGGAGAAGAGTTTACAAGCTGCAATGTCCTCCCAGGGATTACGAAAGCCAGGCTGCCGACTGCCAGGGAAAAGAAGGTGCTTCCAGCCTCTTGGGCTCCAGCTCAGCCAGAAGCCGCTGTTTATTTGGCTCCAGTGACTTCCCAGCATACCGGACCGTGCTCCTGGGGGCTCAGCGTGCTCCAGAGCGCCTGGCTGGGACACGGGGCTTGGCCACCCCACGCGCTCCCCGGTGCCTTGCACAAGGCAGCTCCGCACCCTCCGGCCGGCCTGACTTACACTCAGGAAGGAATTACTCACTCTTGTCTCCATCTGGCCGCAGGACACACTTGGGATGTTTCTTCCACCACTCTCACAAAGGTTTCCCATCCTGCCGGTGCCAGTAACGAGGCCAGATCCATCCCCTTTGCTCCCGGCTGACCCCCAAGTTCAGGAACGGGGACTGTTTACTGGACAGCCTTAGAGGAATTTGGTTTTACTGATATTTCAAGTGCTGCTTGACACTGTTGTTTTCAGGGCTTGGAGTACTTTGAGAGGACATGTCCACCAGGAGAGGATTAACCACAGCTGTCCCAGGCCCCTGCCGCGGCTGGACTTAGGGGGCATCTCTGGCTGTGGCTGGATGGGGATGGAAAGCCAGGCTTCCTGGAAAGCTCAGTTTTGCTTTCTTTCAGACCCAACCACTCACTGAACCCGAACCCATCTAGGTTGCTTGGATTTGGTTCTCGTTTCAAAACCCTTTTGCAGGAGGAAGTTGTTTTCTGTCTGAGTTATAGGAATGCCCAGATTGGAGCTTTTCTCAGCTGCCCTGCTGAGGCCAATGTCTGTCCCAAGTCAGCCCCAGTCTCATGCCCCGAGGCCAAAATGGAGCTGGGGCGTGGGGAGAACCCTCAGGGTTGTGTGCACAGCCCCAAAAGGAGATACATCCCAACTTTGATGAGCACCACTGTTAGATTCCATGGATCAGAGCCCATTGCCACGGTGTCCATCTGGGACAGGCAGAGAGCATTCACTGGAGGAACCACATGGCAAAACCCCACCTGGGGGCAAAACCCCACAGCCAGTGCCTGCAGCTCCCTGCCTGCTCCGGGGCTCTTCTCCAGGTCAGCACCATCACCACCGTTGAGCCCCGTGTGTGTTCCACAGATCTGCACGGCACACACAGCTGTCTTCCCCCTGCCCCTCTTGCAGAGGTGCTTCCCAGTTTTTCTCTTTAACCTAAACCCACAAAGTCACTCCAGAACATGTTCTGTTTTGCAACGGGCTGAGCTGGAACAAGATGTGTGAAGGAGATTCACTGCCTATGGAGCTTAGAGTGGAGGGAAAGGCTTCCCTGGCAAGGGAATGGGATGGGCAAGGAGATCTGGGGAGAGCAGAGGGCCAGAGCAGCTCTGTGAAGAAAGGTGTGTGTGCTGCTGAGCCATGGGAGAGTGGGGACAAGGAGGCAAACCCAGCCCTGGGTGAGGGAAGGATGCAAACAAGGTCTTGGGATCAGCTGGCTGAGACGAGTCCACAGGGAATTACAGGCAGGTCTGAGCCTGTCAGATTACTGGAGCCAGGAAGGGGGGGAGCGGGTTGAGGCAGGTCTGGCAGGAGAAGGGAGGGATGAGCTGGAGGGAAAGAGAGGAGCAGGGGGAAGGTGGGCAAAGAGGGGAGGGAGGCACATGGGAAAGGGGGGAGCAGAGTGGAGTACCCAGCCCTAGTGGTGTGGGGCTGGTGGGGGCAGGAAGACAGACTGGGGGTGCCATGGGGTGGGTGAGGTGGGAACTGGCCTAGCCCATGACACGTCTCCCCCAGCACCCACCTGGCCAAAGTGCAGGGCTGGGACCAGCCAGGGCAGGAGCACCACACACCAAAACCAATTCAATGCTCAAGGTGTTGCAGACCAGCTCCGGGGTCCCTCCCATCCGGAGGTCAGAGGAGAGCGTCCTCATTTGCTGCCTCTTAATTACATCCGATCCTGCCTTAATTCCTCCTAAAACCTTCCCTCAGAGCTTTCAGGTGGCTGCTGGGGAGAGGTCCCCATGAGCGGGGGTGACAGGTCAGCCAGGCACGGGTGACAGCCCTGGGCTGAGCAGTGCCTCCGGGAGGGATGTGAAGGGCTGTGGGCACTGGTGGTGATGGAGGAAGCGCCATGTGCACCACCATCCTGATCCTGGGTCCACTGGTCCTCCTGCTGCGGCGCCGCTTCTGCAACAAAGTCGAACCGTACGTCCTGTCCTGTCCCCCTCCCGACCCCCCAGGGCCCTGGGGCTGGGGATGGGAGGGTGAGGGGTGGCCCTGGGGTGGAGGATCTCACTCCTCAACCTATGTCATATTCAGGGAGATATTTGGGTTCCTTCTGGTTTTGGTTCTCTGGGGGACACCAGGAGACATTTGCTCGAGCTGGGCAGAGAGGAGCCTTCTGTGATGTGCTGTCACCTCCTCTCCCGTGCAGCAGTGCCAGTAAGGAGGAAATGCAGGATTGGTCCTCTCGTTTGTCTGGTGCAAAGGGCCAGGGATGAACCACTGGGATGCTTTTACATGCACTGATCAAGGCGTTTCCCAAACGGAGCAGTCCAGCACCTGCAGCCTGGCTGCCTGCCTGTCTTCATGCCTCGGCTTGGGAGGAGATTGAGCAGTGATCTCAGCTGTGGGGACATCACCAGGCTGCCGTTGACACCCAGCTGGTGTAAAACAGCCCTGGGGAGGTCCCGCTGCATCCCTGGGGTTCCGGGAGGTTGGATGAGTGTCTGGGTATGTGGAACGCTCGAGAGCATCAGCTAAATTTTGGCTCTGAGAAGAGCCAGCAGCCGCCACCCCGCGCCCTGTTGCGCTGAGCTCCGTGTTCCACACACACGCTCACACTCATCCTGGCTCCGAGGCGAAGGCAGGGAGCAGATGGGAAGGGACTTGCTGCAGTCCCACACCGAGGCAATGACAAAGCTGCGACAGGAGGGCAGGGTCGCCTCCTGCTCGGTGCGTCCCCGCTGCGCCATGGGCACGGTGCCGGCGGCTGCGGCTTCCGCTACCTGCGGCTCCCCGTGTCTTTTGGGAGGGAGTCTCGTTCCCGTTCAGCGCTCGCTTGGCTTCGGCTCGGTGGCAGCGGGGCCGCGCTCACGGCGAGCCGGAGCATCGCCCTCGCTCGCTGTGCAGCGCCTGCTCCAACACCGGGCTCAGCTCGGGAGGTTTCCGCTGGAGACGCACAGATCTATTTACCAGTGGAGACTGGAGACATCTGAAAGCGGGGAGGTCAAATTGCCACTTAATGAGCCGATTAAGTCAGGGGAGGGAGAAATAAGGCTCAAAGCAGGGAAGGCATCTCCTGGCCTCTGTGGCCCCGGCTGTCCCTATGCTACCGGCAGCACTGGCTGAATTAAACACTCATTAAGTGTCTGAGCAAACGAGCTGCAGGGGTGAGGGCTGTCTCTGGGCAGAGGGTACGGGGTGATTGGCAAGGCTGGCAGACTGCAGGTCCATCCCTTGGGAAGCTGCAGGAGGAATGGGCAGGTACATGGCTGGGGTACAAGTCACCTGGAGTGATGGCACCAGAGCTGGCAGTGTGCAGACAGCCCCGTGCCCCAGCCCTGGACAGGCAGATCCAGCTGCAGCACAAGCCCTGCCCAGGGGAGCAGTGTGCGGGGTCAGCTTCTTAGGAGCAGGCAGTGAGAAAAGCACAAATCTGTGCATGAGGAGACAGGAAGGAGCCTGGAGCTGAAAAGGCTGGGGTTGGGAGGGACGTGGTGCTGCCCTGGCTACCTCCACTCAAGGCAGGATCAGCATTCCTTGCACCACGTTTAAACTAGGGGCCCATAGCCTGGTTCTGGCTTCATCACCAGCAGCAGCAGCAGCAGCAGCAGCAGCAGCAGCATCATCATCATCACCACTCTGTGGCCGGTGAGACAGCAACACAGCATAGGGACAGAATGTGGCTGGTGCCAGCACCAGCAGCAAAAAGCTGGAACGAGCACAAGGGCTCCCATCATGGCATGGACCTGGGAGCATGAGGGAGACTCAGAGCTGGATGGCCAGGAAAAACTTCCTCCAAGCCCTGCTGCAGCCTTCAGACAGGCACCTGGTCTGGATGCAGACACCAGCCCATAGTGAAGCCGTACACTCCTAGATTAGTTCTTTTTGTGATTAATTGCTCTCACCATTAAAGACCAGTGGCTATTAACAGCTTTTCTACTTGATCTATTTTGGACATTCATCTACTCGCCTTGCTCCGTGCTGGCATAAATCAGAGCCTTTCCACTGACAGCTTTACACCAGGAGAGATTCTGTTTCCAGATTTTCGTGTCCTGGAAAAGCAGCAGAAGCAAGAGAAAAATGTGCTGCTGGCCAGGGACTGGGGAGAAGAGGTACAGGAGACTGAGGCACAGTGGACCTGGTGAAGGGCAGGCAGCATCCTCAAGACCAGGACCAGACCTGAGGCACCAGAGCCCCAGTACTGTGTTGATCCAACGGGATTTTAGCCAGCTAGAGGACCGGGCTTGGGCTGGTCAGGCACCAGGACCCCATACAGAAACAAAGACCAGAATTTTCCATATGTGCACTGCTCTAGATGACCGCTGGATTAAAGACATCCCTGAGAAACAGTACATGTGAAGAAAAAGTCAGGAGCCCGCATGTTCCATGGGATAAACCTGGCTCGGTGCAGGATCAAGCCTCTGCCTCTGACGTCCCCGTGTGCGAAGGAGGGCGTGCATCCTGGGCAAAGGACACAAATGAACAGCACAGGCAAGATCAGATTATGTGAAATCCCCTGCTCACTTGACCTCCTTCACGTCCCTGTCTTCTATTTATGTACCTTGGGGCTGCCAGGAATGGCACAGGTTGTCCTTGGCCCACCCTCACAGAGCTGGGGTGCTCAGCCATGGGATTAGTGTTGGCCACTGGAGCCGGCTGCCACCATCTCAAACGGAGGGGTTTGAAGGGATTCCTCCCAACATCCCGACTGTGGGGTCTGCTATCCCCGCCCCTTGCTGGAGTTGAAAAGCAAACTGGAACACTGTCCTGGACTAACCTGCTGTCAAGAGACAGGAAGGTCAAGAGGGACTCCTTGGGCGCCAGCGCTTGGATTTCCTCAGCAAGCAGTGATTTATTCTTTGTTTTGTGTGATATTTAACAAGAAGGTCCTGGCTGGGGGCCAGGGCTGGCTATGGATGTCTGCTCTGTTTGCCTTTCTCATGTTCTTCCCCTCCAGTCTCTTCCTGGCAGGAGCTGCTCACCGCCTGCTCCTGGGTTTGGGGAGGTAGAGATGCTGCTGGCGTGGAACGCGGGGTTTGGTTTTGGTGCCAGTCAAGCGCCAGGGGATGCAGGGCACTGAGCACCCACGGGAGCACAGGAGCACCCAGAGGGGCACAGGTCACACAAAGGAGCCTGCTGGAAACAGCCAGGTCTGTGAGATGTCCTCCACGGAGAGCTCTTGGAGAGGTCTCAGGCTTGGTGAGGCAGTGCTGGACGATGGCAAAGCAAAGGAGGCACTTTGGGAAGTGAAACGTGGATTTGCTTTACTGCTGGTTTTTTCAGCCCCCTCTCAAAAGGCTGGACATGAATCCCCTGGGCCCCAGAGGGGCTGTTTTCCTGGGACTGGGAGCCAGGGCCATGGAGAGAGGGAGTGTTTAGTGCCTGTGCTGATCTCTCCCCAGGAGAACACCCCACACACTCTGCTGCAAGGCAAGGACAGGCCCTCTGCACTTCAGCCTGGGCAAAACAGAGCCGGTAGCTTGGCATCATCTGGAGTAACCTTCCAGCTTATTTCCCTCTGGGAAGCAGGACGTGACCTCCTCCTTTCCAATGCCCAGGCACGGCTGGCAGCTGGCAGAGGTGGCACAGGGCTCTGCTTCTCCAGGCTGGAGGCACGCAGCAGGCAGGCACAGACAAGTGTCAGCCGAATTTCTGAACACTTTAAATACTTTAGCAAGGCCACAAACACAGCCCCAAAGTGCTGCAGGCCCAGGCGAGCCGATAAATAACCCCCAAACCCACCAGCAAGGGAACACCCCTCTTCTTTCCACAGGAGATAGAGCTCAGCATCGCTTTCCCCCCATATCTGCACAGCAGCTGAGCAGCTCCACTCTCTCTCTGGCTGTTTTCAATCCAGTACCAGAAGGGTCAATTCTGTGCCACTTCTGCGGAGTCATTATCCTGTCGGTTATATAAATGTCTGGGCATGCACAAAAGGCAGTGCTGATACAGTGGCTCTGACACCAACTCTCTCCAACACCTGCTTTTCAGCTGGGGAGAGAGCTGAGCACAAGAACATCTCGAGAGCTGTCACACAGAAGGCTGCTGTCTTTCAAGCTGAATGGAGGTCTAAATAGCTCTCACTTCTGCTTTAGAATCTCATTTCTAAATGCAATTAATACTGGCACATGCATAATGAGAGACTGACGAGTGAATACAGACTCCGGCAATAAAGAAGCCAACCCCAAGTGCTATGTAAATATTACAAATCCTCGCAGGGAGCTGACCCGGGGAAGACAGCTTTCTGATGATTAAACCCCAGTGACAATACGACTGCATTCCTACATCTGTCACAATACTACCTGCTGATACATAATGAGCCACGCTAAAAGAACTTGCTCTTGCTGCTCTTCAATGCAGATAAAATGTCTATTTGTAGAATGTAATTAATCTCTTCTTCAAAATCAGGAACCTTAGTGTCCTTGGTAACAACATGCCAGTGACTCAGAGAGCGTCTCTGGCTTTTCCTTCAGATTTTGGAGCGAGTTACTGAAAGTGACCCCACATTCTAGCACTGCAAAGGAGCACAAGTGGAAAAGTCAGCTGGGTATCTGGAGGTAGGGACAGGATTCACCCACCTTTCTGGACACTGCAGGGCTGCTTTGGCAGCTTAAGGAAGTCCCTGGACTTGTTTCAGCCACGTACCTTATGGCGAGACAAGCTCTGTCTCAAGATCTGGTCCCCAACCCATTGAGCACAAATTCCCTTTTACTGTGGGGTCTAACCAGACAAAGAATAAACTGTCAGAAGAGCAAGGGCCCGATCACAGGATGAAGCTGCTCCCTCTTTTGCCTGGTTTCCCCAGCAGTAAGAGCTGTGTGCTCTGTGTGTGTGTGTCCACGCCTGCTCCCCCAGATGGCTTTCGAGCCTGCTGGCTTATTTCAGCCAAGTTTGGCAGGGGATGGAGGTTCAAAGACATCCATTCCCTATCAGGTAGCAAAGATGCAAAGCCATGTGTGGCAGAGGGATGCAGGGAAGTGCTGCTGGCAGATCCCCTGGTCCCTCTGAGGGTTGTGCTTGGGCATGGCCTGCTCCTCCAGCCCACCCCAGGCTGGCTGAGATTCGTGCTGAAAAGGCAAAGTCACTCCAAAGCACCCAGGGGCCATATCTGCTTTCTATGAAATTCAGTGGGAAGCAACCAGTGCTGGATGTCGCTCACTGACCCAGTTCCAAAGCCCAGGGGAAGCACGGGCCGCGATACAGGGACAGCTGCTTGGAGAGCGGGTGATGGAAGACTTGCATGATTTATTTATTTCCTGGGAAATAAGAAAGAAGAAGAAAAGAATTGTTGGATAAAATCAGCATATTCCGGGCTAAACTGTGCTGCAGCAATTCCTTGTGGGACTGGAGCTGAGCTGCTTGGTCCCCTGTAAGGGAGATTCATCCCTGTTGCTCCACGATGCTCTGCAGAGCCCGGGGGGGACACGGGGAACAGGAGGGTTTGCTGTTACTGAGGGCTCTGCTCTTCAGCGCAAAAATGCCCTTTACTGGAGCAAGTTTTCACTTCCCTTTAGACAGGGGCTGCCATCAGCACCACTGCCCACAGCTCACCCCGTCTCCTCTGTCCCCAGGCACTCCGAGGGAGAGGAAGAGATCGGGAGAGAGGCTGGCTCTGACCCTCACACCACGTAACAGCGCTTCGGAGTAAAGGCCAGGTGGGATGCAGCAGTTATCTGGGATGGTGCAGCTTTGAGGGAACTGTGGGAAGGAAGTGCTGGTTTGGGGCAAAAAGACTGGTCTTCAAGCATTTTAATGGTGATTTTTTTGTGTTTCACCCAGGATTTATAGGTCTTCCTGCCTATTGGTGAGGCTGTGAAGTCTCAAGAAAAGTGTCTTGCTCCGGAGAAAGGAAATTAAAACCTGGAATGGCTGAATTGGAAGGGAAAACCCAATTTTTCCATTACTTTCAATAACATTTCAGTTCCCAGGTGAGGGCACACCCAGCCCTTTCTCGGTGGCCTCCTGCCTGCTGCCTGGATGCCAGAGGCATCTCATAGGGACAGAAAAGGCAGCAGAGCCAGGGGTGATCCAGCTGGGATGGGGGGCAAGGGGTGCAGGTTGCCCAAAGACGTGGATGCCACACTGCTGGAAATGTTGATGGATGGGCTGGATGGGGCTTTGAGCAACCTGGTCTAGTAGAAGGCGTCCCTGTCCATGGCAGGGGGTTGGAACAAAAAGGTCTTTAAGGTCCCTTCCAACCTCAGCCATACTGTGATTCTGTGTGGGATTTGGGACAGATGTGGCTTTGTGTCCTGCTCAGTGACCCCAGGGAGTGAGGCCTGGCTCTGGGGTGTCCATCTATGGCTCCCAGCAAAGGTTGGGTCACTCACACACCACTGCCTTGGCTCTGGGAGGGAATCTGGCATCAAGGGTGAGGGGACACTGGGTTGGGCTATGGGGAGAAATTGGGGCCAGAGCTGTCTTTCCTAATCCCTCCCTGGGCACTGCTGAATGCCCAGGGCAGCTCAGGGACTCACCATGCCCTGCCTTCGCTTTGGCAGATCCCTCAAGGTTTCTAACCTCGTCTGTCCCAGCTCTCAAGAAACAATTAACCACAATTTACCAATTAACCACGGCTCCTTCTCATCCTGCAGCTCCCCTGCACTCTGCAGCCGGCACCGAGCACATCCCGGCCTCGGCACCTGCTGAAACCCTCGGCAAAACAACCCATGACAGCAACAAACCCACACCGCCCAGCTGCCCTCCTGCAGCTCAGGGAGGACCAGGCTCTGGGCTAAATGCTGGGGCAGGAAGGAAATTTGCCTGCCTGAGGCTGAGCCCTGGGTCGTGGCCAGCAGCCCCAGCTGTGGGCACGAAGCGATCGGGGGTCCGGCTCCCGGCCATGGGGTTCTCACGTGCTCTGCAGCTTTCCCATGGATATAAATCCATTAATAAAAGATCAGTTTGCAGACACAGCTCGCTGTAGATGACAGCATTAGAGGCACATCGGCTTCTCCTAAGCACCAGTCTCGTGCTGGGTTTATTTGGTCCATTTGTGTCAGGGGAAGAGTTGCTTTCGGCATTCAGAGATGTCTCGTGTCTGGGAGAAGTAGCGGGGTGAGATATATTTTTGGCTCTATTTAGCCACAAAAATTTGGGTTTAGAATAAAGAGAAATATTCCTGTTTGCTGCCAAACTGAGGCAGACGATTTCTTGTGCAAGCCTTCATTTGTTTGAGGACTCGGTGTCCTGTTGTAAAAATAAATGCTCTGATGGGAAAACTCTATCGGGGTGTGCTGATCACTCATTGGGAGCGGTGGGCTCGCAAACATCAGCTTCAACCTAACTGGCAAAGCAGCTCCCAAGGCTTTTGCAAATAGATATTAGACAGAAGGAGACAGGTCTTTGTTTTTTTAGTGAGTGAAGTAGTCACAAGCTGAATCTTTTCTGTGGGCACAGTTGCGCTGGCCTCACCATGGCTGGCGTGAATTTTCAGTGCCAAATACACTCAGTTTGCACCCAAACCAGGCTGTTTGCTCCTCCTGAGAGCCAGCCAGCTCTGACAGCCACAGGAACGGGGGAAGAAGAGAGGCTGATGGTGGAGAAGAAGCCCAGAATGTGGCTCCTGCCCAGGATGTTCCCGGCTGATGTCAGCACCCTCTCCCCATCCTGGGGCTGTAGGGTCACTTCCCTGCCTCGTAGGTGAGGCCAGACATAGGGACAAGAGCTCGCAGCAGCTTGGTTCTCCACAGTGAGAATTTCACAGTTGTATGCAGAGTTTTCCTAATGGATTTTTTTCCCTGTAAGTTTTTAAATTAAGCTTCTTCATCCTCAACTCATGTTAAATATATATTTTTTTCTCCTTTTGGCAGAAGAAGTATTATGATCAGGAGGAATAAAACTGGCTTTACCTGGAGCTGCCTTCATTTTATAGCAGATTAAAAGCAAGATACAGAGTCGATAATGCCAGGAAGGGGAGTCAGGGGATGAATACAGTGCTGTGCTGAAGGCAGCACTGAAGAGATTGGAATCCGAAAAGACAAAATCTTACCAGGATTGAGCCTCAAAAGCAGAATCAGCTCCTCTGATTATATGCATCACCTGGATTCCCCTGACATGCTGGTACTGCTGTAGAATGGCTTTTATGTATTGATTTAAGGGAAAATAAAGGTTAAGGGCTTAGCTGCAGAGGTGCTGTTCAGTGTGGGTGGGCAGAAATGAGCAACAAGGAGGATCTGCAAGGTCAGAAATGGGATGGAGATGAACCCTGACAATGATGTGTGTATGCTGGGGCTATGAGACCCCCAAAGACTGAAGCAGAGCCTCACTGAGGGGAGCCCACTGGAGCCCTGATCTGCAGGGTTAGCCCAGGCACAGTCATCCTGGGCTTAGCAAAAACCCAGATTTCAATCTGGACCTTTCCATCAACAACTCCGACCTTTCTCCCCATCTGGACTATCACTCAAAAACTCCCAGAAAGGACAACATGGGGCCAGATGGAAATGGTGCCTGCAAATGTTACGGTGCTGCTGGGACCAGGGTCACTGCCCTGCCAACCCGGGTGTGCAAACAGCACTTGCTAAATCAGCTGCAGGGGAGCGTTGTAGATTTGGGGGATAAAGGTTCCCTGAGCCGTGGAAAGGCCAGCTCTCTGCCTGGAGACCTCTGAGAGGGTGGATTTCGTGAGAAATGTTCTTTATTTACTCAGCCAGCCGCAGCCAGCAGCTGAGCTCAGAGCGGGTGAGTGTCTGTAGCCAGCGGCTGCGCAAGGCTTGCTGGCCACAGCGAGGTGTTTGCTGTTTGCACGGAGATTTGGGATGGTCCCGGAAGGCCCTTGGTGGGTAGGAGTGGGAATTAGCTTAATTCATTTGTTGTGTCCTCTCTGCTGGCCAAAACCACCCCTCACTTCATGAGAAACACAGAAGGGGTGGTGGCAGCCCTCACAGGTCAGGACTGGTGCCGCCAGCGGTTTTCTGAGGGATGCTGATGGACATGGTCCCCCCATTGTTGTCACACTGTCGTGATCTCGCTGAGGAGATGCCGTTTGAGGAGGAAGGAAGGATTGTGACATCTCTGCTCTTCTTTCCATCTCTGTCCCCACTAAAATACAGTTTGGGAAGAACCAAAAAGGGAAATGAAACGCTGAGTGGGCTATCCCCAGCTGGGGTTGGAGGTGGTGTGGGACCCGCAGTCCCACACAGTCTGGAGGAGGGGGTGAAGCTGTGGGGCCTTGCTGGGCCCAGCTCCCCAGGGTTTATCGGACTGTCTGTTTTCATCATTTCTCTCTGAGAAGGGAAGTGGACCACACAGCAGCAGAAGGTCCTGGAAATCTGTGAGGGAGACCGTTCCCAGCAGCCTTCCCTCTGCCGTCGCCCCAGTATAGAGTTGGCTTTGGAGGATGTATGGCTCTGTATTGCTCCACCTCAGTGAGATAATGCCTCGGAATTCAATTCCTTCCCAATTAAATTCCTAATCCCAGCCAGCATGTGCACTTTCCCAGCTCTGACCCTCTTGTCTCAGTTGCACACATGGTCTCCCTGACAAACTAAGTGGACCAGGACTGGGGTCACCTCATCTCAACTGCTCTGTCTGCTCCATCCCCTCCGCATCAGACCCTGCTGTCTCTCCTCTGCTCCCACTCCTGAGGCATCCTAAAGGCTGTGTGTGGCCTATAACTTTTCCTTTTCTTAAAAAAAAAAAAAATCAACAAAAAAACCTACAGTAGAAGCAAGGAGAGGAAATTACTTCAAGTTTCTTAACTATCTCATGGAACAAAAATGCTTCATGAGGCTGTTCAGGGAAAGAGAGGGTCAAATGTCCCTCATTAACGCTGATTTACTAAGAGGGTTGGGAAGTGGAAGGGGGAGACAGTCCAGCTGCCTGTCTCAGTGCACAGGGGTCCTGGTCTGGGATCCAGGCTGGGATGGGAGGGCTGGACCCCCAGTGTAAGATTGGGGTGGTGGGCTTAGCAGCAGAAGGTACAAAGGGGTGCAGGCTGCTGTGCACCCACACCAGGCACCACCCCCAGGGCAGACCTGGCCCGCACCAGCACGGCAGAGAGGCAGCGCACAGCTCCCTCGGCTCATGTAGCAGTTCGGAAATTTCATGGCTTTCTGAAGAAAAGAGCAGAAGTTGAGTCCATTCAACCCAATTAAAACTCCAGAGGAAGTGCAGAGAGGCAGGATGTAATTACCCGTGCTGGAATCCCAGTTCGGAACAGAAGGCAGAGCTCTCCGGATCAAATTAATCCCTGGTGTAACTCTGCCGAAGTTACACCAGGGCTATAATTGGCCTGAAACATTTTAACTATCTCATTTAATGTTATTCATGCTCTGCTGGAGATGAGAATGTTTATCCTAAATGAGGGACTCTAATGCTCTGTAGCAATAATAGAGTGTGAGGCTTATGTGGTTTCTCATTTACAAGGATGCTGGGGAGGCCAGATTGCCACAGAAGATGCAGCAAATCTGGATTCCCCAAATCTTTAGCAATTTCTATGGCCCCTGTGGTGGCTGGTTGTGCCACTGTCCTTCCTGCAGAGTGTTCACCCTCCCCACACCCAGGCTATTTTTCCATCTCTTGGAGAGAGATGTACCCCATACCCAGCCAGGGGCAGGAACAGCAGGAGATGCAAAGTGATATGAGAGGGAATGGGAAGCACTGAGAGAGGCCTTCCAAGATTAAATCTTCTACAAATGAGCAGCAGTGAGATTTCCCAGAGACAGACTTTGATTCCTGTGATGCTGGAAGAGGGGATTTCCATCAGGGAGGGCTGGCTCCCTGAGTCACGCCAGGGGAGCAGCCCCCAGGCTCCTGCAGAAGGAGCAGGGTCAGTGCTGCAGGCAGCTCAGCAGGCACACAGAGCACCACAGCCCCTGTTGCCAGCTGGACACCCCACGGACAGCGTTTCCAGCTGCCAGCCCTGGGTTATCCACCGGGCTGATCGCAGGATCATTTGAGCTCCCACGCCAGAAGAGACCTGAGCATGTTCCCTGCAGTGAGAGACAGCAAGGCACTGTCACCCTGCGTGAGGAACATCCCCCAGGAGTCATGACCTGCAGTGGCAATGCCACCAGGCAGCCCAAGCACACATCCTGCCACTTGCAAAGCAAAGCCTGCAGGTTACATTCCTCCTTTACCCAGCTCTACTCCGGCTGGTGCCTCCCTGCCAGAGATGCCATTGGGCCCAAATCTCTGCTGTGTGCCCTGGGTTCCCCCTGACCCAGCCCTGGCACGTACTGCTCGCTGTGGGCTCTGCACCACCATTACCAGGCTTTTGGAGATTGCAATTATCTGTCTTTAAATCACACTTCCAATACCCAGGCTGCTTTTAAGCCAGACCCCTGGTCCTTCCCTCTGCTCTCTTGCCAGTGGAAACCACAGGAAAAGCAGATCTGTTTGTTCCAAAGCAATTTTTTAATGCCCTGTAGCTTAGAAGCTCAAGCATTACAATTCATTCCGGCTCCTCTCTGCTCCTCAGAGGATATTAGATCCTTCTTTTGATACTTCCTCACTCTTTATAGATGTTACCCTAGTTTTTCAGGGCTTCCAGACTGTTTTTAACAGTGCTGAGCTTTCAAGTTGCTTCCTTCAAACTTTCTCCAGCCATGCTTTCTCAGAGCCTAAATAGCTTTGATTATTCCCAGATGTTTTTGGTTTGTTAACCCCAGAATAGTATTGTGTAAGAGCTTGGAAAGAAGACTGGCAGCAGGGGTCCTGGGTTCTCTTTCCTGGTTCACCAAATCACTTCCCAAGCAGAACATCTATGGGATTTAACCTACAGAAGGAATGTCATTAGCAGCAACAGGACTGAAGGTGGCTGAAATCCTGTTGCTGATAAAGATAACCCTCTGAAGGCATGGCTCATTTTCTTCACCCAGTTCCTCCTTATCCTCTGTGCTGAGATTTCCAAGCAGGATGGTACGCTGGACAACAGATCTGCAGGGAAGCCTTTGAGCAGGCATTCCTGAGGCTGCCAGGCTGCGCTTCATGGAAAATTGCTCACCTCCAGGCCAGGCTGGACTCAGGCTGTGGTCATCCCTGCCCTTCAGCCACCCCACTCTGCTCTGCTGAGGCCAAGTTTTCCTTGGCCTGAGAGGATGCGTGCGTACATCCTGACAGGCCAGAGAGTGGGGAGTGAGGAGTTTTACACAACTGGCTGTGCTCCTAACAAACCTCTGCAGCCCTCCTGACTCCGGCAACCCTGCCGCTCCCATGCTTGAGCCATTGCATTGCTAAACACTCATAAAAAACATTCCCATTCCCACCAGAAGAGAGCCAGGGTGTATCCGATCTGGCAGGAGATTCTTCTCAACCATCCATAAATCTTCTCAAGATCACCCCAAATTCCCCATATTTCTTGGTGCCTCCACCCACTCTGCTGGATCCTTGCACTTCCCTTTCTCAGCCCCATGCTCAGCTTGGCAAAGCCCAAGGTTCCTGGGACGGATGTGAATACATCCCATGGCATCTGCCTCCCAGATGCGGAGGACCACACCTAGGCAGGGCAAGGAGCAACAAAGAAAGAGGAAAACAAGAAGGGAAAAAGAATAAAAGCAGCAAGAGAGAATATTTTTTTTTAGCAAAGAGAAAAGCTGACGGTCAAACCAACCTACCCTGGCATGTCCCTGTGCCAGTGGTGTGGTACCCAGCCTTGCCACCTTGTACCAGCTGCAGCTGGGAAAGCAGGTGAGAGACAAACCACCACCATTCAGCCCTTAGACAGCCAAACTGACCTGCTGTAGGAAGACCCTACCCAATGAAGACACCCATGCCTCTGCCTGGGACACCGAGTGTCTCAAAAACCCAGCCCCACCACAGCTGGGCACAGCTTGTGCTGAGCAGATGTGCCTCAGGCCAGCTCTGTGTGAGCTGGTGGGACCAGGGCTGCACCCAGAGCTGCTCAGGAGAGCAGGGAGGAGGCAGAGGGAGGACAATCAGCAAGACAAGCTGTGAGTGAAGAGTGTCAGTGCTTGGAAAGCGCAACCAATTTGCTTTTAGTATAGTTCATGTCTCTCCAACAGTGCCTAGAATAACAAATTCCTTCCACCCTCCAAGCCTGAATGCTGGAGGAAGCTGCTGAGAAACTTAATTGATTAGCTGGATGCGTGCACAGAAAAAAATTGCTCAGCATCAAGGAAATCACTGTCTTGACAGTTAATGCAGACACTGGTGGAAGATTAGAAAGACCAGCTGCAGCTTTTTATCACAAACCCCCTTCTTTTAGTCTGGGAACAAGGCAAGATCTGTTTTGATGGGACGACCCATTTTGCAGTGGCGCTGAGGGGCTGGAGCACCAAGGCTGTGCCCCCACACTGTGCCCACCCAGGGCTCACTGGCCCCATTACCAGTCTTGGCATCTTCAGCTGCTGGAGGACAAGGAGACAAGTTTTGGGCTCCTCTCACCCCCCGCTCTCCAGCCCCAGAGGTTCCTATCAACCCTGGCAGCCTCTGAGCAGCAGGAAGAGATGCCCTGAGGGCAATTTCAGCCTCCAGGGTGCAGTGGACAGAGCTGAGCACGCCAGAGGAGCTGAGTTTCCAGACGCCCCACAGCATCCTCTCTAGCCCTTGCAGAACATATCCCCCTGTCCCAGTCCCTGCCTAGGCTTGCTGCTTTGCTCTCAGCATCTCCAGCTCCGCCCTGCCTGCCACAAGGTCACCACCTGCGATTCTGTCACCACACAGGATTGCTTTCTCCGTTTGGCAAAAGAAAACAGGAAGCCAAAGGCCCGCAGGGGCTGTGAACTTGCCTGTCATGTTCTCTGACAGTACCAAAACCTTTTGCTGCTTGTGTTTTTCCCAGACTGTCGCTGCTTGTCACACCCCTTGTTTAAACCTCTGATCCTGAAAGCTTTCCTGAGCCTTCGGCAAAACAAATGGAGAGAGCATGGTCTGTTCTCCACAGGGATCAGACACCACCTCAAAAGCAATGAGACTGACAGTGTCAAAGCTTCCCAGAGCAAGAACAGGCAGAGCCAAGCGTGCATGCCTGTGCTCAGGGGCTGCCAGAGGTGGGAGGAAGCAGCCTGCTAACCCCCAGCTTCCTCCTCTTCCTAAAACCACTCAGCTCCTGAGGTATTTGGCTCAGGGAAGGATGAAATGGGAATGAAAGGGCTCGGCCCTCCTGTTTGCTCTTTGCTGAGCAGAACTGCTCTCCTGTCCCCTGTTTCCCCTATTGCTGCTATTTGACCTGAGCAGCCCAGAGGAATTTTAGTCACGGTGCATTCCTAGCACAGCATCGGTTTTCTGGAGCAAAACGGGAACAGCTGCCAAGAGACAAATCTTCCCCTGACGCCTGGCACTCCTCATGGGTGGAACAAAACTTCTTGAAACCCCAGGGGAAAAACCACCAGATCTCAGCAGCAGCAAACCCCGTCCCACTCCAGCCCATCCCCTCCAGGGATTTTGCAGCATGAGGGGGCTCAGACAGAGACTGATGAACATCGTGATCACATCCATCCGGCACCACTTTGAGAGCTTTGAGTTAAAGAGGAGGTGAAGAGAGATCTGATCTTTAGCTGAAGGCAGTGCTGTGGGGAGCAGTGCACTCTGGCTGAACCCCCCAGCATCCAAGTCCAGCTGTGTCCAGCATCCTCCTACCTGCCCAGGCCTGTTGTCACTATTGTAACCGGGCAGGGTAGAGGCAGGTAGGTGGTGCTGATATGCAGCACGTTAAGTTCACACATGGCTTGCTGTGAAAGAGTTTTTGAGGCTTGTCAGGGCTAAGAGAAATTTGTCCCCGAGTGCTGTGAGAAAATCTGGGGCTATCGGAGTCAGACTGGCGAGGAGGGAAGTACACAAGGGGTTGCATGGGCTGAGCATGGATTGCAGGTGGAGGTATCTGTGTCCATGGGATTTCTGTGTGCCTGAACAGCAGAGCTCCCAGATGAACAAAACCCCTTTCCCCATGAAGGTTAATATCCTTCCTAGTTATTAACCAAATGTGGGACAGAGCCTGCAACAGTCTCCCTGCCGTGCTCACCAGTTTCTTCACAGATTGCTGTGGTTTGGCAGGGTTGGGAGCAGGGAGATAGTCAGAGATAGTCAGAAGAAAATTGAGGGAAGTGTCTCTGGAGGCCTGGAGCCTGCTGAGCCACACAAGCAGCCTCAAAGCACATGGCTTCTTGCCCCTTTCAGCTGAAGGAACAACACTTGCTCTGTGTTCACTCATATCTTGAATATGATAGATAGAATAAGGACAGAAATATTGGCAAGCCAATTCCTTGGAGGGCTTATGCCAGCTGACACCTGCTTCTTGCTGATAACAGGGTTCCACCCTCAGTCATGGTGCAGAAGGCAGCCTTCAGACAATATGAAGGCAATATGTTTTTCTTGTTCACCCTGATTGAGACTGAGGCTTATCTTGAAATCATCCACTGCAGTTAGTGCTCAGCAGTCTCAGTCTGACAGAAATGGGTCTGATGGAGGTTCAGCTTCACCTTCTCAGTGATCATTTTAGCAGGATATGCAGGAACAGGCTCAGCCAGCAGCACCTCTGGTTCATTCAAGTCAGGGCAGTTTCTCTGGCCACGAGGATTTTTAGGCATGAAGCATGCAGAGTTCACAGCTAGGACAGGTGCAGCGCTGATCTGCTAAAGCCTAAGGCAGCAACACCAGGTTACCCCCACTTAAGATGCATTAAGGTTTTCTGTGAAGGTAACATGAAGTTCACATTGCAACACGCATCACCTCCCTGCTCACTGAGATTCCCGGGAGACTGCCGGGAGTGCTTCAGAGTGACTGGAGCTGCTGACTGCAGGCAAGTCACGACAGTGCTTTAGCTTCTAAGCCGGAGATGACAGAGAAGCCCAATCCTTGAAAAGTCAAGAATTCCTTTGTGATCCAGGCTTTCAGGCCAGGTTTACACAGCAAGCCAGTTCCAGCAAGCCTAGACTGCAGCTTCTCCTTCTGTTTCTTGGCTAGCCCAGGCCATTCCGCTACAACAACACAAGCAAAGTCCACTGTCACAAACACCATCTGCTGAAGAGGAGGAAGGTTTCACACTGTGTCAGTCTCTTTTATCTCAGTGTAGGCTCTGCACAGGAGCTGGCTGAAGTTAGAAAAGCAAAGGAGACCCCAGCAACAGCTTTTCCTGGTGCTGTCTGTGGGCAGTTACTGATTTGAGCAGAAGAGGACTCCAGGGAGGCAGGACAGCACACAAGCAGCTGGTCCATCACATCACTCTTCAGGCTTTGGTTGAAAATAGCATCAGTTTTCCCCCCCTAAACTACATGAAGTCCCAGGCAACAGGAGCAGCCCTGCTCAAGAGCTAAGCCAGCCCAGCTGAGCTCAGTCTTTCTGTTTTGGATCAGGTCACTCCAGAAGCAGAAGCAGCAAGAGCCAGGCTGGGACTGGCTGTAGGAGGAACCACCGTTTACATCCTTCCCCCACATCTACAGAGGCACAGCCACACATACCTCAGCAGCAGCAAGGTCAGCTGTCAGCTTCTTTAGCCACCCAACAGGTATTTGAGCTTCTCTGGGAACAGCATCTTCAGATCACAGCCCAGCACCATTGTCAGACTGAACAGCTGAGGCAGAAACGTAATTCTAGAGGCTGTAGAGCAAATACAGGAGATCAGAGCACATTTCTTTAGCATTCAAGGTTGCATACACTGGACAAAGCAACTCAGAGCAGAGAGCAGCCACCCAGCCCTGGGTGCTGAGGGGATCTATACTCCACAGCTCAGCGTGGGGCTGAGCAGGATTGGGCCAGAAGGACACCAGGGCAAACACAAGAGTGAGCAGGAGCACAAACTCCTTCCCCAGCTGGACAGGAGCAGAGCAGGTAGGACTGAGTAGAAACAAGCCCTGGCTGAGGGCTGGGCACAAGTGAGTCCTTGGGCAAGTCCTGAGACCTTCGGCAAGTTGGTGGGGAGTACAGTCCTCCTCTGCTCCCCAGGGACCTGGTTCTCGTATGTCTTCCTCATGGATGAACACTCTTTTTCCCAGTCCAAAGTCTCCCTCATGCTGAGCAGGATGCCCTCCTTTCCCTGAGAGCCCACACTGATGATGGTCCTGCTCCAGGACTGATGCTCCAGGATTTGGGATCTGAGACCCAGGGCTCTGCGTGGAGGCTGCAGAGCAGCCACGGATCTCCAGCAGCCCACAGCACCCAGTGCTTCAGATCAATTCCCTCTCAGCCTGGAGCCAAACCAGGATGCAGCTCCAGCTCTTCAACAGCAAAAAACTGAATTAGTTGAAGTCATGGTGCCAGCTGTGTGTTTAAACAGGAATTACAGAGGGTTTCTGCCGTGGTAATGCAGCAGGTGCCGGCAGTGATGCTGAGACAGATGAGGAAGGAAGGGCAGTGGACTGGAAACTGGGAGAGGTGCTCAGGGAATAGAGGTGCTCCTGATTCTTGCCCTGCTCACATGTAGGAAAGATACCCCAGCACTCAGCCAACCCACAGCACCTTGCTCCTTTGAGCTCCCTGGCTCCTGCTGAGCTTCGACCACCATAAATCTTAGGTCTGGGAAAGACAAACAGCACTGGGAGCGAGCGCTCACAGCCACTGACTCCTAGCAGAGGTGCCCTGGCCGTGAGCTGTGATCCTATGGCATGAGGCACTGACCAAACACAGACATCAAAGGTGGTGTCCATGCCAAACTGCAGCCTCTTGGAAGAAGGTATTTGGGAAGTGATTATGAATTTGGAGCCTCCCAAAGCGGGCTAGCAGCTGGATCCTCTGGATGAATAAAACCCTGCCAAAAATTAAGATCTGTTTCTGCAAAGCTGAAACAGCAAACTTGTTTGTCTTTCCTCCTTCCCCTCACGACCACGTTGTTTTAAACATTTACAGAGACCTTTATACTGTTTAAATAATGATTGGGGTGGAGGGGGGTTGTTTCCAGTTTTTTTGCCAGCTGCTCCAAGTCAGCAGCACTTCACATGCAACTTCTGGAAAACCAGGTGCTGCGGTTTGTGACCGTACCACCCACGCTGTCCTGGTTCCCCCTGCCTCACCTTGCCTGCCCCACAGCTGCTGCAGCAGAAAGGACCCCTGTGACCCCCCTAAACCTCAGTCCTGCCCCCTCCAGAAGAAGGGGCTACCCTGAGTCCTGCTGCAGCAGTTCCCTCCTCTCTGCAGAGCGCGGGGTGCAGCCCCTGGTTTGTGGGATAAAGGAGTGCACGTCCAGCTCCCCCCACAGAGCCCCCCAAGCCCCCAGCAGCACTTCCCAGGCCGCAGAGCTCACACGCTGGTGCCAGGCAGCCACGGTGGGGCTTTCTCCCCCTGACCTTGGGAGGAGAGCCGGAGGAGGATGCCGGAGCAGCTGAGCGCTCCCCTCCCCGAGCACAAGCGCCACGGAAGATTAGCCATCTCCCGCGGTGCCTGTTCTCCCGCCCACCTCCTTCAGCAGCGAGGAGATGACAGCTGAGGGAAGAGAGGAGAGCACTCGAGATGTGCAGGGGGAGAGATGGCTGAAGGCAGAGCGACCTTGCAGCAACAGCAGCGCAGCAGTGTGGCGGCGGCTCGATCAGAAAGGCGTGTGAGCCTCTCCCTTGCAGGCAGGTCTCCAGGAGTCTGGGGGTTGTGTTGGGCTGATTGAGTTTTATTTGCAGCCTGTGGGGAAAGGGAGCGAGGAAGGCTGTCCAGGAGAGCTGGAGGCTTTCTGCAGGATGTTTGGACTGAGTGAAAGGACAGAGAAGTGAGTACGAGACGTGTCGTGGAAGCAGGATGTGGGATAGAGAAAATGTTTATACAGTCAAACTCAGGCTAATCCATGGGAGGCTTTAGAGACCATAAAAGCCATCTGCAAGTGGATAGATCACATTCTGGAGGAAAACAATTGTTTGAAACAGCACTACCCTCTTTGATCTACTCTGAATAGATCACACTTGTGAGCCTGAAGACAAGGGTAGGAGAAGTAGACCCATGAGTTCTGCCTGCACAGTGAGAGTGGGTAGAAAAGGCCGTTTATGGTCTCTTCCTGTACAAGAACTTGGGGCCACCAAACAGAACTACCAGAAGCCAGACACGGAGCAAACAGGAAGCTGGTCCCTCTCCTCCCCACAGGAGGGAATGGCTGTTACAGATTCACAGCGGGCTGAGCAAGTTCATGGAAAACAAAGTTACTTAGATCTCCGTTCCAGAGAACACCCATTAGCAGGGGCAGTGAACTGACCTCTAGCTCTCAGAATCTGCACCCCTCAAATGGTTGGTGGCTGGAAAGGTGCTGGGAGATGTACTGTCAGTAATCACGCTGCTCCTGCATTCCCTAGGCATCCATTTTGGACATCTCTTGGAAAAATGACATGAGTCTGGGTGGCCCTTGGGCTGATGCCCTGCAGCAGGGCTGCTTCAAGCAGATGTCACTGGGAAACTGTTCTCAACAAACCTTTTCACAGGCAGCAGGAGGAATAACCACTATCCTTTAACCAGCTGCCCTCTGTCATCTTGAAAAGCCTCAGTTTACTTTCAGACTTGGTCAAATTAGGCATTAGGCCTGCTTTCCCTGCACAAGGGCGAGAAAAATTATCCAAAAGGTCCTGAAATAATGTGACCTTTCATCATTTAAACACATTCTTTCCCATTAAGCCATGAAAGCAGCAGAGATGCTATTCTCAAAAGGAGCTCAAAAAATTTTTCTCCTCCCTCTGGAATAAACAGTGGGAAGCAAGAGGTGAGCCGGAGATACGGCGTTTGCAATTCTCCATTTTCCATCTGCAGTAGGAAGAAATGTTGATTTGCATTGTGCTCTGACACAACTGCTTGACCTCAGTGCAGCTTATGCTAATTACTTGCAAGAAAATGCTTGTTTGCTCCGTGCGTGCCCAGCATGTTTCTGGTATCTGAGCCTGATGGATGAAATATTGCTCATAGGACAGTGCAGATGGGGATGGCTGAACCAACGGCCGAGTAATCCAAGCAAACAGAAACGCTGTGATAAAAGAGGGCCTGAGGAGTTTCCCATTAATATTACCTGGGTATTTTTATACCAACTCACTCCCTTTCTGCTTGCTGTGCTGTAATCACTCAGGCTGACACAGAAAATAGAGAGTGGATCCATCTCTTTGCCCAAAGCAAGGACAACTCTCCTTTCCTTGCTCATCTAACTCGGCCTAAAAGGAAATCTCTCTCCTGTTCTCAGTAGCTTTACAATGTTAAAGTTTTCCTGCTACCTTTGGGTGCATTTGTGTAGCTGTACACATCTCCCATCTCTGGGTATGCTCGGAGGGTGTATATTTCAGTTAAACATACTCATCCATGAAGAAGCTGGATTTCTGCTGCTACTGTTCACCAAAGGCACCAGTCTGGCCCCAGGACTATCTGTGCACGCACTGCCATTGGAACATTTTGTGTGTGCCCTCTGTTTTGGTCGCTCCTCCAAGGAACGGAGCTGGGAATGCAATCTGGCGCGCTCTGACGAGACAGTCACTTTGCCTGGCTGGGACACAGACCTAAGGGATCCAAAGTGTTCATCAGCTTGTCTCCATCCCACTGACACAATCTCCTCAAGATCCCTTCTGTGTTGTGTTCAAAAAACAGTACCTTGAGATTGGCTTTGCTGCACTGTGCCCAAAACTCAGTTGAGAAAAAGGGGAAGAAGCAGGAGGAACAGCTGGGTGGCTGGAGCTGCCATTTCTTCTGCACCATCAGGAGAAAGGGGAATGTTTTCTTTTCTCAACCTGCAGAATCCATCCCAGAAAAGCCATCCCTTCTTTGCACAGCTGTTCTGTAAGCATAAAGCTCTTGTTATTCAGTGCACAGGCCTCCAGTTACAGCAGAGCATTCCTGAGCCCGCTGAAGTTCTACATAAGCACACGAGACATGCTGAGGAGGAATGGGCTTAGGTTTAAACGTGTATTTAATATTAAATGAAGGCTTAAGAGCTTTGCTGCCAGGAGCAGGGAAGGATGTTTTGTTTGCAGTGTGCCTTGTCCTGTGTGGGAAGACGTTGCTTGTCTGCTGCTGAGCTCCAAAGAGCCTTTCTGCCATTTCAGGGGACTGATTTGAAGCAACTGACACCAGGATCTAGGACCTTGTGGCAGGCATTTTTTTTTTAATAGTACAGCTTTTTTCTCTCAAAAGTCTGAAATACCAGGAAGCAATCTCCAGCCTTACCCCAGGGGACTGTTTTTTCTTGGGCACCCAGCATTTCTGACAGAGACAAGCATCAATCCCTGCACCTCAGCAGCTCCTCATGCTCTGTACACTGAAGCCTGGCAGGGGGCTGGGGTCTGCCAGGGGGGAGCTGGCTTTTTAATGGGTTCAAACACCCTGGCTGCTTCCCCCTGCCCATATGTTGAAGATAACCACAGCAAAGCATCTCTGAACCCGCAGATGTTTTGTTTCTCCAGGTTTTGTGGAGCTCCGTCTGCAGGGTGGGACCGGGGCAGGCAGAGGGGAAATCAGGATGAAATCAAATTACTGTCAATAAGCATGGAGAGTTTCTCCCTCGAGGGATTTACAGGCAGCTAAGAGAAGAAATGGGTGGAAAACTGAGAGGTGACCTTGTCCTTCAATCTGAGCATGGGATCAAAGCCCAGCTGAAGGTGGAGTGGTTCTGTCATTGGTTTCCATTTGTTTTTCCATCCTTCCCTCCTCTGTCAGATATTCAGCCCATTCTCCTGCTATCTGCCCTGGGGATAACCAAACACCTCACAGCTGAGCCCAGACTTCTTTGGAGAGGGTAATGCTGTAGCTTTGCAGGACAGATACTGATCTCTCATATGATTTGTGAGAGGAAGCAATCCCCTCCAAATCCTCTGCAGGGAGATTGAGAGCAGCCCTCAAAAGTTCACGTGTAGATCTACGTGCCTGTTTCATAGCTCTTCTTGCTTGCTCAACCTTTCGGAGACTGGAGCAAGAAAATACCATAACTGATGGAGATCGGCCACAGGAAATCTGTCCAAATTATGTCCATATTGCCCTTGGGAGCAGCACTGCCGCTGCCTGAGGAAGGAGAGTATATTCAGAACCATCAGAGCAGGCTGTAACTTCCTTCACATCTCGGAAGGTTCACAGGCCCTCAGAAAAGCCACCACATCCTGCTGACCTCGGGGAGGCTCTGCCTCGTCCTGCAGCTCCCGGTGGAGGTTCCAAGCCGGAGATCTGTGGGACATGGTCGCCCTCTAAAGGGAAGAGCTGAGAAAACTCGATTAATTCCCACACAGGCGAAGTTGCAGAGAATTAGGAAAGCGTGGACATGGGCGAGGCAATGACAATCCCTCTTCACCCAGAGTCTTTGTTCTGACTCCAAGATATCCTTGGGAACATTACCCGTGCACTGCAGCCATGAATAATTACGGCCAATCGACTGCGCACTTAGCTCATGCTGTCCTCCCGAGCTTTTAATTGTTGAGTCCATTCATTACTTGGTACCTGGCAGAGCTTATCCTTTTATAGGCACACACGGGCTCTGTGGGCTGAGTGGCTTCCACCCAAAAATCAAGACAGTGGCAAATCCCTCAGCACATCCGAGTTACATCTTCTCTCCTTCCAGGATCTGAACTCTGCACAAGGGGGAGTTCTGTTGCTTTATTTTTTAAAACTTGCCTCCCTTGGGGCCTTAAAGGCCTAATTCTAGTTGAATTAGATGGGTTATATTTGCTTATTTAGGAAGCTAAAAGCAGCCAGGCAGATCGCCAGCCAAATCTTCGTGGAGCAAAGGCTGCTTCAGCAAAGGCTGTGTTAATTACTGCTGCTCTGCACCATCATCTGCCTTCCTACCAGGCCAAACGCTCATTCCACAGGCTCCTGTGGGGCAGGAAGACCCTTGTGTCCTCATATCAGAGCCCTGGACTCTGTGCAGGCTGCTCTTCCCTGCCAGGACAGCATCCAGGCTTTCTGCATCTAGCGAGGGGCACAGAGGGCTGGGGAACACCTCACAGCCAGCTGCGTGTGTTGGAAGCAGCTTATTTATACCAGCACGTTGGCATCTCTCTACAGACTTCCTGCACTTTTTTTTTTTAAAGCCTCCTGCCGCCTGTTGACTTTTTAAGAGAAACGTTAAGAAATAACATGGGCCGTTCTGGAGAGCAAAGGGAATGTGGGAACCTGGCAACTTTCCATGAGCACACCTTTGATCCAAACACCCCGAGGGACCGTGAACCCCGCACTTCCAGACATTTCAGGGGTGACACTGGGGCTGTCATCTGTACTCAGACTTGGCTGCTTTCAGATTCCGGTTTGTTGGCTTTCCGTTCCCGTTCAGGGGTGACACTGGGGCTGTCATCTGTACTCAGACTTGGCTGCTTTCAGATTCCGGTTTGTTGGCTTTCCGTTCCCGTTCAGGGGTGACACTGGGGCTGTCATCTGTACTCAGACTTGGCTGCTTTCAGATTCCGGTTTGTTGGCTTTCCGTTCCCGTTCACTGGAGCTTTTTACCACAAGGGTGGATAAGCCTTTGGGGCAAGAGAGTTGATATTAGCAGTTCTTATTTTTCTTCTCCTTGGTTCTGTCTGCACTTTGTTAATGCTCACACAGACTTCCTATAAAAGCTAAATAGAATCATCCATAGTTTCATATATAAGTTACAATTTCATTTATAGTTTCATATACAAGCTAAATAGGATCCCGTCGATTTCACATCAGGTTTTAACAGCAAAGGACAATCACAGCACATCCTGGAAGCATCACACATTACAAGCGTGGCAGATACATTTACTAACTAATCTCTGACTAATCCCTGATTTCCAGCTAATTAGCCCCTTCCTCCATGAGCTAATGCATGTTCAGCCTTTTGAAGCATTTGGCGTGCTAAGCAGAATCATACACAACCCTAACCCTCCCCTAGCGAAGAGGGGACATGAAGAATTAATAAAGAATTAGTAAATGCCATTAATGAGTGGCATGAGGGGGGCAGGAGCTCTGTTTACTCCTGAGGGACGGGACTACACTTCCCGTCAACCCCCGCGCCCCTAGGGAGCCGGACTACAGTTCCCATGCGCCCTCACGGGTCAGGACTACAGTTCCCATGAGCCCCCGCGGCCCAGCCCCCCTCTCCCCGCGGTCTCCGGGACAGCATGGCGCTGGAGCGGCGTGTGGTGAGTGGGCCCTGCCGCCATCGGCCGCCATCCGCGGGCACGGCGGCCTGGAGGGGCGCGGCGACGTTGGGAGGGTGCGCGGGGAACTCCCGTGCGCCGCTGGAACCGCCCGTAGGGCTGCGGCGAGGGCTCGAGGGGTGCCTGGAGAGGCGTGATGGTGGCCCGCCCCCCCGCCATAGTGGATGGAGAGAGCAAGGCCGGGGGCGCTGGGCCCCGCGGGTTCCGGCCGTGCCGTGACGGGGCTGCGCCAGGTACCGCGGGCTGCCCCGAGCGATGCTCAGCTCGCAGGGTTTCGCTCCGCTTGTGCCGATTCTTCCCCAGCAGCGCCTGGGGGAGAGCGTTTCATGGGTAGCGGGTGCGGCTCAGCCGGGGCGCTGCTGTCGGGGTTGTCTCCCAGCACCCCGAGGCGGGGGTTCAGCGGGCAGAGCCCCCTCGCACAGCTGGGGCTCGGGAGCCACGTGTACCCGCAGGTGTCGGTGCCACCCGGGTGAGGAGCGTGACAGCCACGAGGGCAAGAACAGATTAGCGGTTTGGGGTGGTCCTGCACGCTTTAGCTGCTCTGGAAGCTGAGCTAGTGATGATAAAAGTTATCCCTGTCTGAATTTGATCTTTCCCCTGTGGAAGCGTTAACTCTGAGGCTCAGTGTTAGAGACACAAGGTGAAGGAATGGTTTGTTACCTGAACTAACTCTGGCCCCTTTCTCGGTTTCAGAGCACGACACCGTGTCAAGAAGGGGTAAAACCACTCCTCTGGCTGGGGAGCTGATTTACCCATTGGACTGACAGTGCACCGGCACAGTGGTAAGAAACAGCAGCATCTATCTTGGCATAGTGTGGGTTTTTTCTCCTCTTGATGGGTTATGGAAGAAAGACTCACTTTGCTGTGTCAAATGATATCCTCCTGCATCCCTGGGGCTCCTGGGAGGGGATATAAAAGCCCAACGGCTTGGTGAATGTAATTAAGCCAATCAAGGCTGTAGCTTTGTCACAGCTGCCACCCGAGTGTGCTGCCCTTTGCTGCCACGGAGCACAAGCTGAAAAGCAGCACGGGATGAATGGGAATTTTACTGGTGTTGATGCCCAGCAGAGCCCCTGCTTGTCAGCATGGTCAGAGATGAGCCAGAGTAGAAAGATTAGAGGTAGGAGGGATTGGGTGACAGCCCATTATGGAGACACTTGACACAGCTCATCTCATAACTGTATTTGTCACAGAAATAGACCTAGTGACAGAATAATTGCTCTCTTTGCCTACCTGGAGGTGCTCTGGGACAGTTTCAAACTTGCATCAGGTTGCTGGGGGTGGGGAGGTGCAGCTCTCCTGCCCCAAAGGGTCATCCCGTGAAGGACACACCCTGAGGAATCCTTTACCTGAGGGGATGTGGCTGTCCTAGGTCTGATGAATGCATTTCTCAAGATAAAGCCATAGAGAGATCACACCATGGACAGATGGATGGATTATTCTCGTGTGCAGGGAACGAGTTGGATTGAGAGGTTTCTGGAAGATGATGAGGAGAATGTCAGGTTGAAACAGCTTAAAAGGGTCCAAGCCACCAACGTCTCAGAGCTGGTGGGGTTTTTTCCTAAGCAAGGATTTAAATAGCATCCACCTCCCAAAGTTTCTTGTCTGAATGAGACAGCCCCCTGGCAAACATGCTCCTCTGTGTCTTGAGGGACAGGTTTCTGCTCTGCTAAGCCTGTGAGACCGAAATCGCCTGTCTCTGAATGGAGAATTTCTGTCTGTAGTTCTTGCTCTGTGATCCAGTGCTGGGATTTTTTTCAGAAGAGGTGAGGAAAAGAGGACAAACTTTATTTAAATCACTTCTGCTAACAGTGTTTATTGCAACTTGTATTTAGGAGGAGATGGTCCTGCAGAATCCCGGGGCTGCTGTTACCCAAAGACAGCTTTGGCCAGAGGGCAGCTGCTACGTTGGGCTTCAGGCTGGTAAGAGAATTGAATTCTTCGGTATTGTGTGGTGTTTGCTTTTAATTCATTAATTATATGCCAGGCCTGTAGGCACATTGAGTCACCCTGAGCCTAATCTCTGAAGGTTTACCAGGAAAAATCCCAGGGAGAACAGCTGGGTGTCTGTACTGTGTGTGGTTTTGGGGAACACGAGGGGTTTGTGTAGCCAGGGGTGGGACAGACACTGAGCCTGTGATGTGCTGTTATCCCTGTCTGACACTCAGCTTGAGGAGGAAAATGCCCACTGAGGCTCAGCTACGTCCCTTAGTGGGTCCCCTGCCCCTTGCAAAGAGCCCACAGGCGTGAGTGGCACCAGTGTGACAGAACCTGTCCCCTGTCCTGCCACCCTGTGACGTGTGACAGCAGCCAAGCGCAGTCCCAGGCGTAGCTCCCCCCAGCCCAGACACAGCTGCGAGCTGAGCAGAGCTGCTGTTGTCATAGCACAGTTTAGAGCCGTAAAGAGCTTTCAAGTTCCTTATGCAAACAGTGACAGGTTGAAGGGCAGATAAGAAATGCATTTTTTATCTTGCTTGATGTACAATCACTGAACACACAGGCTGGAACAGCACTTTGTCTTGGGCAGCTGACAGCTGCCTTCTGCTAAATGATTTTACGCTTTATTGAGCAGAATTTGGCTTTGTTTGCAGAAGGTCAATAACAGCTTCTGACAGGCCGCCCGGCAGAGCTGGTGACAGGGAGCGTCGTCAGGAGGCAAGGTTGGTTTGTGGAAGGGGAGGGAATGGCACCTCAAATCAGGCACATTGGGTGCTCTGACGGCACAGCTGTATTCCAGGCAGGATCAGGCACTGGGACAAGCACCTGGAGCTTTTGGCTTCCAAGGTGTAACAGGGAAAAGAAAGTGGAGAGGCAGCCTGATGATAAATGGGAAAAGGAAAAGCTGCTCAGTGCTTTTGAGACGAGAGGGGCAGGAATTGTTTCAGAACGGACTTTTTTAGGAAAACACTTACAGCCTTGGTTTGTGGTTTCTCCCAGCTCTAGAAGGAAGATTGTTCTGGACTGAGTGTCACAAATGACTGCTGCTATGTCATGTGAAATGGCCACTTCTGTGTAGCCACAGGTTCCTCCTCACTGCTCAGTGGTTGCTGCAGACACACCACGGGTAAGTGACCACTGAAACCAAAAAGGATGTGGGCACTAATGCCAGTGGTTCGGGTGGGAGCAAGGTTTTCTCTCCTGAGACCTCTACTCCAGATTAAATAGTGCAAATCATGAACTTTCCAGCTGCTCTGACACCGTCTTGTTTTTTGGTTTTTTTCTGCCAGGACCTGAGCTACAGGTAGCTACAGGAAGAAGTGGTTCCCTGCTTTCTTCTGTTCCAGAATAAAATAAGTTGTGGAAAATCTTATGAATTGAAGTTGGGGTTTATTTGGTTATTTTTGTAAAGGTTGGAGTCCATGCTCTTAAAGATGTTTTCCAATAAAGGTGTTTTCCAACCGTAATGATTCTGATCCTTCTTGGGCAGAAATGGTTTTGTGCAGGTAGGAAGGATTTGGGATTAAAACACTTCCTGAAGTGGCAGTTGTGAGCTCACCCTTCATAGCAAACCCAAAGCCTTCAGTGTCTGCAGATTCTGTCCCAGAAGTAATTCTTGGGAACAGTGTGACAAAACTAACTTGTGGTTAAGGTCTGGTGCCAAACAGTTCTTGTGGTGTGCTTGGGAGTACAGCCATGAGTAAGCCCTTAAAATGGAGTTAACTCCAGCACCAGGCTCCACCCTTGGCTGGGAATGTCCCTTTTTGAGAGGGGAAAGGACGGTGCACCTTGCAGTTCCCAGTGTTTAGTTCCTGCTGCGGTGCCTGTGAGCTGGATGATTCCAGGACTGCAGCACCATGACAGCACTGTCCTGCTCTTCCTGCCCTGGTGGCACCTGTGGCTCGGCCAGAGCTGGTTTGAGGAGGTTTCAGGGTCTTGGCCGGGGGATGTGAGGATCAGGCTCATTCGTGTCACGAAAGGTTTTGCTGAGTGTCGGGGAACACAAAACAGGCCTGACAGGTTGCCATGGGACCAATGTAAGGTGGCTCTGATGGGAACAAAGGTTCATTTGAGACGTGGGAACACAAGATGGGCCCCAAGCTAGAGATTACATCTGGAACAGGCTTGGAGCCTAACCTGTGTCTGAACCGGCTGGAAGCAGCCTGCTGGGAGCTTCAGGGGGTTTGGAGGTTCCCTGGCTCAGGGCCAGGGTATCTTTTGCCATCTCTGTACAGCAACCTCGTACAGCAAACAGCATTCCGAGTGGAAAAGGGCTGTGCTCAGAGCTAACAGGTCTCCCAGTCAGTCTCCATGATTTAAACCTGTTTCCATCCCCATCTGCCTCTGGAGCTGTTCGCCAGTTGAAGTCTCTACTCCATGTTACTGTTCCTCTGCTGTGGGAGGTAAAGGATGGAGGGGGGGTCTCACCCCATCCAGTTCATCAAAATGACAGAAACAGGCATTAAGGAAAACAATCATTCAACATTTATGTAATTACACAAAGTGGGAAAGTGTCTTGGATTGCACTGCTCTGTCTCCACCCTCCAGCCCCCACCAGCTGGAGAAGCCTCCCCGGGTGGGTCTCCCTGAGCAGTGCTGGTGTATGAGGGCCAGCTGAAAGGTTCAGGACCCTCCCCTCCCTTGGGATTTTGGGAAGGAAATTAAAAGTGACGGTCACTTTTATCACTTTGACCCACCTGGTGTGGGGCTGCCTCTCAGAGGCCACCACAGAGTCCCTGTGCAAGAAAAGCCCGACAAACCCAGTGCCACACACACATGGCTGAGGCCAGTGTCACCGCCGGGCTGCTCAGAGCCTGGACGTGTTCCTGGTGTCCTGGCTGAGCTGCTGTGACCCTCCTTGTAGCTGATGGCTTTTGAGCCCCTTCCTTGTCAGAAAACACCAGACCTCGAGAAGGGGACAGTGACAGGGCCCCCTGTGTGTCTGTCCTGCTGTCTGTGCCACTGACCAGGGAGGCAAACAGATCCTTCTGGAACGTGGCACACATCCACACAGCTGGCTGGAGCTGGGACTTTCTGCAGTCTGGGAGGGAGGTGTTCTCCAAACGTGCCACGTCCTGTCACTTTGTCTCCAGCGCAAGGATTTATCCTGCCGGCTGCGGTCCCACCGTGGTGATGAGCATTTAAGGTGAAGGGCATTTCCCAGCATCTCCAGCATCCTCTTCCAGCATCATCCTGCCCCTCCTGTGCTCCCCAGGGGCCACTGCTGCCCCATAGCCACGTTCATGGGTCTGGCAGGGCAGAGCCACGTGCTGTGGTGCTGCTGGGTGCCCCAAAGGCCACGTGCAATCACACTGATCCCTGAGGAAATGCAACGTTCCTCCACCAGCTTCAGCGTCCCCGTTATCCTCACACCACTGCTGCCTGTGGTGCAGCAGGTCTGCTCCGTGGGCTGGCTGGCCAGCTGGGAAGAGCCCTCAGGAGGGAGAAGGTGACCCTCAGGAAAAAAGAAAAGAGCCACAAGAGTCCTTGGACTTGGCCCTGTGGGCAACCTCCCAGCCTCAGCGCTGGTAGAGGGTGATGATCCCCGCACGGTGCAGGCTCCGCCACAGCGCTGCTTCCAGCATCATGTCGTGGTTGGCATAAAACACCAGAGGTTTCTTCTCCACCTCGTAGTAGTGGTCTGAGAACTGCTCGTAGTTGGCCGTGATGAACCCGTAGGCGCTGACCTGTGGGGAGGGAGGTGGGGCAGACAGAGGATGGGGGTCAAGGCTTCACCTCGGGTGGTCCATCACCACCACCACTCCCTTCAGGGACAGGGGACATGTAGGACAGCCACCAGGACACACTGGAGCCGCACAGCAGCCAGAGGGGGGATTCCCTTCTCCCCAGGAGGACAGCGGCCCTGTGGCCCCTTACCTGGTCGCAGGTGTGGAGCGCGGTGAGGAGCATGAGGGCGCCGGTGCTGGGCATGTAGAGGGAGCCGTACTGGGTGTTCAGGAGCTCCGACCGCAGGAACCTGAGGGGGACACGGCGGCTGTGGGGGCTCGGGGCTGGCACAGCCCTGCAGCCCCCAGACCCACACCCACCCAGCCCTCTCCAGTGGTGCCCAGTAAGGCAGGAGCACTGAGTGAAACGCAGGGCTCAGGTGGGTTCTCTGATGGCTGCCCTAAGGATGAGCTCATTTGCACAGGGGTTAGTAAAAGGCACTTCTCTGCTGTTTGGAACCACCCCAAGCCAGGCACCTGCTTTCATAAAAGGCAGGAAAAGACCATCCCGTTGGGCCCGACTTTGCTCCTGTTAGACTGGGACAAAATGTCATTTGTTTTGGGGGATGGGAGCAAGGTGAGCACAGGGAGGTGTAGGAGGGATGTGAAGCTGTGCTGCAGTGAGCAGGAATGGCAGGGGAGAGATGCCTCTGCCTTGTGTGCAGACAGCAGGGCAGGGGTGGTTCCAGTGTCTGGGGGAGACTGGGACTGCACATGGATGCTGGGCAGCTACTGGTCTGTACTGGAACGAGCAGAGGAGGGAGGCAGGCGGTCTGAGCCCAGCCTGGAGCAGAGCCAGACGGTAGCCACAGTGCTCATCACCCTCACCTTGCTGTCAGGTACTGCAAGAAATCAGGATGCAGCAGCTTGAACTTCTCTGCAGATGCCTCCGGTCCAAAATACTTCTGCGGCCTGCAGCAGGGCAAGGAGAAAGGCAGAACTTCGTCATGGGAGTCCTGGAGCTCCTTGGGGTTTATCCCAGTAGGGACAGATGTGGGGTGAGGACAGGCGAGTGATGCTTGCACCACCAGGGGTGCTGGGGGATCTTGGGGAGCTACTCACTCGTCCCCCTTGTCCGAGCCCTCGGGCACTGAGCTGCCCTGGATGGCCGATCTCAGCATGACGTAGTCACGGACATCCGAGGGGATGAAGATGTACTTCAGGTCCTGCAGCAGGGACACAGATGTTGCAGGGGGGTTTAAGGACACTGCCCACGCGTCCAGGCGAGGACTGAGGGCTCCCGAGACGGGGAGAAGGTCTCAGAAGCAAGCCCAGCCTGAAGGGACAATTTGGATCAACTCCCCAACAAGCCCTCAGGGTCTCACCTTGCCCTGGGGGATCTGGGTGAAGCCGTACTCCTCGTAGGCAATGAGGGAGTTCTTCATGGTGTTCACCGTGAAGCCGTAGAAGGAGACCTTGGTGCCGACATCCTCCTCGAAGCCTTTGATCACGGCACCATTGAGCCTGCAGGAAAAACGGAGAACACGTGTCCAGGGCCGGCATCTCCCAGCACCCACGGCCCCATCCTGCCTGGGATTCATCTTCACCTGAAGACCAGGTCGTGGCTGTCGATGGCCTTGCCCTGCCGCGAGCCGTTGAGGATGCCACCGTTGCCCACCACGGCACAGCGGACACAGCCCCCGGGGAAGGCGGCCCTGTCGAAGAGGTGCCGGTTGGCCGAGGCGTTGAGGAGCCGGAGGGTGCTGCCCACCACTGGAACGGAGCAGGATGTGGCCAGTCAGAGGGGAAGAGGTGTGGTGTCAACCCACGTGAGCACGGGCAACAGCACGCACAGAGCTGGCACGGCACAGCCCAGCCAGGAGCAGCACACAAGGAAACTCACACCACCCCCGCGCAGGAGAGGTCTGCAAGTGGGATATGGGGACACCAGACAGTCCCTCCTCTCCCAGCTTGGTGCCACCTCCTCGTAACTCCCCCTGTTCCTAACAGCGGCCACCCAAGGCTCTGCAAGGCACAGGGATGCATCCGGACATCTCCAGCCCCAGCCCTGCAGATGCTGCTGCCTGTGCTGGCCACGTCCCCTCCTGACAATGTCTCTTTGCAACGGCCACTGGTTCTCTCCAGCTCGCCGTTCCCAGCACTTCCCAGCCCAGGGATTGAAGCCGGCGGCTGCCAGGGAGAACAGAGAGTGGGTTTGGGGTGGGAAGGGAAACAACCTCCAGGCACAACAATGGAGCGAGTTGTCCGAGCTCCTCCAGCCCCAGTTAATAATCATGGACACACTGGAGCCTTTATCCAGGGAAAATGTCACAAGATGCAGCAAGCAGCATTTGCAGAGCTGCACCCTCCGCCCTGTGCCCCAGGAGGTGGGC
Organism: Eulacestoma nigropectus; assembly: GCA_013397775.1. Taxonomy (NCBI): domain Eukaryota; kingdom Metazoa; phylum Chordata; class Aves; order Passeriformes; genus Eulacestoma; species Eulacestoma nigropectus. The sequence continues at coordinate 282,097 of VZTE01000671.1, read as the reverse complement.
TGGGAAGAGATCAACATCCCTGGCTCCTCTGCAGGGCTCCTCTGCCTGTCCCACATCTCCAGTCCCTTCTGCTGGGCTCCCCAGTCCCCTCAAGCTGCCCCACATCCCAGCTGGGTCTGTACCTGCGAGGGACAAGCCTTGCCAGCCATAGGGGACGTGTCGTGTCTTCAGCCTGTTCCAGGTCTCCAGGGTGAAGTGCTGGTCCCACATCAGCACGGGGGTGTTGAAGCGGAAGATGTCCCGAAACTTGGGGTCTGCCTTTGCTCCGGCCATCACTGAGCGGAGGCAGGGGCTGGGCTGGGAAGGAGGAAGGAGGATCCCAGCTCAATCTCCAGCCTGGGTCTGCCTTCCCTGTGACACCTCCACCCCTCAGCAGGCACCAAGGCGAGAAAAACCCAGGGACAGAAATGCTCCTTGTCCATCACACGTTCTGCTGGGTCGCCCAGGCGGGGCACTGCCTCATGCCTTGGTTTCGTGTGGCAAAACAGCCTTTGGCACCAGCTCAGCGGGGCTGGCAGAACCAGGGCTCGCAGAGTCACCTGAGAGCGTGAAAAGTTCAGCACCTTCAGGTGTGGGCACCCCATTAAAGGGCTCTGCTCTATGAGAACAGAACTGTAACAGGCCCCCCCCCAGGGCCTGGGTCCACCCCCACAAGTCTCCAGCCTGGATTGTTGGCCCAGGAGCCCCAGGCTTGGAGGGAGTGGGTGATGCTGGCTCCAGCCTCCACACTGGGCAATGGCAGCAGGGCGGCCTGGGGAGAATCACGTGTGGATGCACAAGGTTGCTCCTCTGTAAACCCCTTCCAGAGAATGCTGCTCCTCCTCAGCCGCCCCACAAAGCCCTTCAACCAACAAAACCCAGCACAGAGAGGCACCATGGACATTACTGTGCTGTGCTAATGATTACCTGCTTTCTGCTGGGCTCCGGCTCCTCCAGCTCGGCAGAGGGCTTGAAGGAATTCCCACTGGGATGGGGGAAACACATGGCAGAGTTAAAAATCCATCGCTTGGGCACTGGGGAACCCCACACTGGGCAGGGGCCTCCCAGTTCCTGCCAGGATGGCTGAGCATCTTCCCTCCTTACCTGTCCAAGCTGCCTCCAAGAGCCCACCTGCGGCTGCCGGTCCCGCGTGGTGTCCCTGAGGGAGCCAGGACCAGCGGCTCTGGCTGCAGCAAGCTGGGAGAAGACAAGTGAGGGCTCCGCTGAGGAGGTGACACTGAGCACCCTGACATCCCCCCACCTGCGAAAGCCACAGGGCAGGACCATGACCCACTCCATCTGTCTCCCCTCCACTGCTGCCTGTGCCCACCCACCCCCATCTGCAAGTGGAGAGACGAGGATTTGCAAAACACAGGGTTTGTGCAGCCACCATCTCCCGGTGGGTCCCACCTCCAGGACTCCCACATTCCAAAACCCACGCCCAGCCCAGCCTGCAGCCTTGGGGGAATCCTGCTGACACCTCCCTGGCTCTTCCCACCGTCCCACCATTCCTGAGTCCAAAGAGGACCAGGCTGAAATAAACTGGACAGGCCAGCAGGACACATTTTATTGTTACGCTGGAGAAGCAATCAGCAGCTGGGGTCTGGAGGCTCTTGGGGTGCGTGGGACCCCCCTCTGACATGGGGGGGGCTGAGGCACGGCCCGATCCTTCATTACTGAGCAATTTGGGGTGCCCTGAGCCCCACGGGGCCAGGCTGGGCTGACCCAGCCCCTGGAGGGGCACTGGGGCTGGGGGTGGGCAGGGTCGCAGCCTGGCAAGCAGGAGTGGGAGCCCACGGGAGGGGAACAGGCTCCCATTCATCCCCGCACAGAAAGGCCCTTCAGAGCCCCCCGGCCAGCCCAGGCGGCAGGTGCTGCGGCCAGAAGGGGGGGCATTGTGGAGGAGACAAGGGCTCCTTGTTACGGGATCTCTGCCTGGGAGCCTGGGCACAGGTAGAGGCAGGTGGGGAGCGGAGCTTCACCCCCCGCCCCCGGCGCGACGCTGCCTGGCACAGGGGCACAGCGGGTGTTTGGTTTCTGTCCCTGCCACGGCCCCTGTCAACATCAGCAGCGCCCACAGCCCTGCCAAGGAGCGAATCCAAACCCGTTTGCCACCCAAACCCCGCTCTGTGCCACTCTGGGGGCATGGTATGACATGGGGGAACAGCCCAGCGCCCTGCCTGGGGTCTGGAACTGGGGGCTGAAGCATCTCCCCAGGCGTGGATGCAAAGGCAGTGCCAAGCAGGTTTTAGTCCCAGCACCTTCCTTGCACCGTCCCAGCGCTGCCAGCTCTGGGCAGGGGATGCTGAGGGTGCTGAGCCCCAACAGTGGAGCAGGGCAGCTTTTAAATCAAGCCTGTGTATCTTGCCTTGGTGTCCCACGGGAAGTCAGGTTCCCAGCAGGAGCAGAGCCCTGGAAAGCCCCCATCACTCCAAACACAAGGGTATAGCCCAGGGGTCAGCACAGCATGGCCCCCACCAGCTCATCCCTGAGGCTCATCCTGGGATCACCTGAGCAGGCAGAGAGGAGGGAGGGAAAATCCCCAGGAGAGTCCACCAAGATGGGACTGAGCCATCCCAGAGAGATGCAGAGCTGCAGCTTTCTGCAGGGCCTTTCTGTTATCCCTGAGAGCATCCAACTAATCCCAGCCTGAGCAGACCTGCCTGTTCCCTTGGGTCGCAGGGAGCAGCTCAGGGTCTGCACACAGCAAGGGCAAGGCCACCAAAGGCTGTACCAGACCTGGTGGTTGCACTGGGAGCTGCTCTTTCAGCCCAGGCACCGACAGCACCCCCTTCAGAGCAAAGCTCCCCCACACAAGTGTCCCACAGCCAGGAGCTCCGGACACTGAGGGGGCTCAGCCCCGCTGAACTGCCCCAGGGTGCAGGGAGCTCACCCCAGGGAGCTGCCCAGCCCCACCTGCTGCCTCCATCTCACAGTGCAGGTGATCCCCAGCCCATGTGCCTCAACATCAGAGCTTATCAACACCTCCACCACCCAACCCACCGACAGACCAGGGACTGGGGAAACCTCCCTGCTCCAACCCCAGAGCTGGCTCCTGCAAAGCACTGAAGTCCCCACGTGCAAAGCCCCTGGGTTGGTCACCCACCCATTTTCTGCCCACAGAGGTGCAGCCCCCCCACCAAACCCTGAGGCTGTCACCCTCACCCACCATGGCCAGGCTTGAGCTGCATCCAAGCAGCCTCTCCCAGCCCCACCACCTCCCCAGCCCTTCCCACCATGTTCACAAGCCCCAGCTGCACATCTCTGCCCACCCAGCCCCTCCCCAGCTCTCCCATTCTTGTTTCTTCCCTTCCCCTTCCCCGGCTCATCCCAGTGCCTGGAGCACAAGGCAAAGCCCTGGGCACTGGCAGTGGGAGGGTGCTGTGCTACTTTCTGAGCTGCCAGGGATGCTGTGGGAGCCCCAGGGGGCTCAGCCTGGCTGTGCCCAGGATGGAGGGAGGTGGGCACAGGGAGCCTGGCAGGTTGGCTCCTGCTGACCTTCCATGGGTGCTGGGCCCCACCTCCACCCATGGCCGGACACAGTGGGTGGCACCTGCTCATCGTTTCTTCCAGGATTTGTGCTGAACTGATAAACCAGTGCCAGCACCTCCCTGCACTTGCTTGCCAGCTGTGGGTGCTGGAGCCAGCTCCCCAGCACTGCTGCTGCCCAAACCCTGCCGGGAAGGGCGTGGGGCAGCTGGCCCCCCACCAGACAGCGGCTCGGCAGCGTGACGGGGAGCCAAGCGCTTTGACGTCACCTGCCAGGATGTGGTGAAGCACCTCGTGCTGCTTGGTTGACTCAGAAGATGACAACCCTGCCCGGGACTGACCGATGCACAATGGGGCTGCGGGAAGGAGTGGCTGTGGCTGCCCGGGCACCAGCGGTGGCAGCAGAGCCAGCCAAGCCTGGGTGCGCTCCCTCACCACCGTGACACTCACACATGTGACGTTTCTGGTCCATGGCCATCCCTCATTTCCGGAAGATAATGCTGTATTTGAGTGTTGTGAGCACACACTCCGGTCTTATCTTCAGCAAATACTCCCAGGGCCCCACAGAGACATTTGAGGGAGCCAAAATAGCAACAAGAACCTGCTCTTGCTCCATCTCACCGTGAAGGGCTGAGCTCCAGAAGCATCTTTCCCTGGTGCAGAGCCGGAGTGGCACAGCGAGGCTGGGCAGAGCTCCGTGCTCATCCCATCTGCCCTAATAATAAAGCCATGAGGGGAGCCAGCAGCTCACCAGTGGGGTTTGGGAGAGATGGATAGGCAGGGAGTGGGACAGGGCTGTGCCCAGCTGAACCCCAGGGGATTTGGCTCCCTCCATCCCAGCTCTGCAGGGAACAGAGCATTTTGCCTGTTTCCATAGCACCACCACCAGTGTGGAGCTGGAGGGGGACTCGGCATTGCTGTGGGGATCTGGTCCTGGGTTAGGGTTGCATCCATCAGGGGATCAGCTTCCCTGTTGTCCCCCTGTACCTCTGCATGGAGACACTGCTCACACAATACTCCTGCTGAAACGGAGTCCCCTGCACCCACAGGTGAGGACCCTGCCCCTCCTGTCCCCACTGGAGAGTGGGAAGGGAGTGCCCTGTGATGGCACCTCAGCCGTGTGAAATGCCGGCCAGCCCAGTTCCAGCTCCGGACGCAGCCCCACACTCAGGCAGGGCAGCACCGATTCCTCCAGGGACACAGCTCCATCTGGATGAGCAGCACTCATGGGGTGCCATGTTTGTAATTCAGGGAATCGAAGCCAACAGACCACACTCTGCTTCGGGTTTAGCTGGAGGGGTTGAATTAAAGCCAAGAGGAGAGTCCAGGAGAGCTTTGCAGCGCAGGTCAGCTCTGTGTTACCTCACTCTGGGCCTCTCTCTGGGGCTGCACAAGCTGACCCTTGGTCGCATCAAGGGGCTGTAGCCTGGGCTGGCTTTCCAAGGAAGGTGACCTGGGGCTGTGGCAGGTCCAGGCAGGGTTAGCCTGACATGTGGTGGGAGGAACCTGCTCCCTGCTTCCACCCCACGGGTTCCCTCCACACCCTGCTCTCGGCTGGGCCATAGACCCTGTGCCAGAGCACGGCTGGTTTCCATTCCCAGCTCCAGAGTGGTCCTTGGGCACCCTTCTGCTGCCCTCATGGGCCCCAGTTTCCCCTCTGGTGGACATCAAGCTCTTTGTGGGGAGCTGCTTCACACCGCAGCCGTGACTGCCCCGAGCAGTTCCGGGTGACGCTGCCGCTGGCACCGCTGCGCACCGGGCACGGCCAGGGTGGAAAGAGCCGACAGCCAGCCCGGGCTGCTGCAGATACTCCTGATCCACCAGCCGGGCAGCAGATGAGATCTCTGCCTTGGGCACGATGGGATCGGGCAAGGAGAGGTCCCAGCTGGGGAAGAGAGAGGATCTGAACCCCAGGGCAGCCCAGCCGGCTGCATCCCCCAGCAAATCCCGCTGCAAATCTCACCCTGCCCAGGACCGGCTCCGGTCCCCACAGCATCCCCCATTCCCGGGTAGCTGGGCTCTGTCACACCGATGGCACCCAGGGGCACCCAGGAGGAGGTGAGGGACACCCACAGCGCTCTCCTGGCCCATCGCCTGATGTTTGCAGGGGACAGGGCAGCTGGTCCCGCAGCCCAAGCGCTGGGCGAGCTCCTTCACCCGCCCGCTCATCCGCACTCCGCGGGGCTCCCCGGGGCACCCCAGCACCCCCTCCCGCTTGGCACGGGGGAGGCTCAGGAATGGGCTTCGGGAGGTTCGGAGCATGCAGGGAAGGGAGACGAAGGGGGAGTTGCAAATTGCCGGAGTTCGGGAAACGCTGCAGCCCTGAGTTCGCGAGCGGTGGGGGCACTCCGGGGGATCCAGGAGGGCAGCCCGGGGGATCCGGGACTGGAGCAGCCGTGTCCTGCCTCTGCAATGGGCGAAGGAGGGGGTCGGTGCAGCTCCATGGGGCCAAACCTCCCCCAGGACAATCAGCCGGCTCCGATCCTGCACCAGCCCGGCGGAACACGCGGCGGCTCCGGCCGGCAGCTGAAGGGGGTTTGATCCTCACCCTCAGCCGTCCCTGGACTCAGCCATGGTTTCTTCGCACTGTGATGGGCTGAACCCACGCGAGGACCCCTGGAGACCCCCCCATAGCCTCGGGGTCCTGCTCTGGGCTCGGCTAGTGGCCGTGAGCAGGAGCCGGTGCCCAGGACTCAGAGCGGGGACAGAGCCTGCTGCCAGCACATTTTCCAAACCAGCCAGCGGCCGGGGGCAGAGCTGGGATCACCTGCCCTAAGGGGCCCACACTGACACCCCGATTCCCCCTCCCCCTCCCAGCGCACGGTACCTCATGCTGGATTTGCAGATCCCTGCCTCCCACCCCTCTCCCATCCCCGTCCCCCCTTACCTGGCTATGATCCTCTGGCTGGTGGGCGCCTCCACCGTAGCGTAGTAGTGACTGTAGAGGAGCAGGGAGGACGTTAAACCTGCCAGGAGCAAAAGGCAGAGCCTTTTCCAGTGCGGGGACCCCATCCCGGGCAATTCAAGCACTGGAGCCGCGCAGGCGAGCGGGAGCGTGGCAGCCGGCGCCGGGCACACAAACTTCCCGGCCCCTCTCCTCTCCCAGCCCGGTGGGCGCGGACACCGCTGTGGGCTGGCTCCGTCCTGCCCCGGGTGCCCAGCTGCGCTTTGGAGCAGGCTGGGATATTCCTCCGGAGCGGTGGGAGGGAGGGTGTGAGCCGGAGGGAGGAGGCACCAGGCTGACTGGTTCAGACTCGCTGAGAAAAATAGCACTTTTGAGCTGCTTTTTCTCCGAGCTGGGGATTAAACATTTACCCAGACCTGAAGAGAAGTGAGATTTTCTTTTTTTTTTTCCTTTTTTTTTGCCTCCTTTTCACGCCACCCACCCACCGCTCACAGACAAGGGTTCCCCTTTCTGTAACTTTCTTGTCCGGCTCAAATACGTGCGCTCACCGCCGGCTGCACCCACACGGACACCCGGCGGCCCCGCGGTGCCACCCCCGAGCGTGTCCGCAGGCGCCTGCGGTTATTTTATGCTTATCAGAAACTGCGGGCTCTGAAGTCGAGACGGACCTTGGGGTGCCCGATAGCAGCACCGTGTCACGTACCCGCAGCCACCCGCTGAACCTGCCAGGAGGGCGCAAATGTGGGGGAAAAGGGGACAAGGGGGGACACTGGTGGGGTGCTGCCACCGAGGAGGAGGGGGGATACGGTTGGGGTGCTGCCCCCGGGTCCCCGGCCACGTTCCGGCTGAATGGATCGCGTGCATTTGCGGCTAACAAAAGCTTTCGGGGCTTTGTGGCAAGCTCGACAAAGAGTTTAGGTTGGAGGAAAGGAAAAACGGGTTTGGGGGAAAACTTGCATGAATTATTTTGGTATTTTCGGAGATAATGTGCTCCAGTTTCTTTTTTGAAAGAATATCTTGGTGTTATTTTAGTTCAACTCTGAAAGAACCAGCCTGTGAACTAAAGGATATGCATACCAAAATGTTTGTTGCAGCGGGGGAAGGGACTCGGCAGGCAAACAAGCCTCTTCAATTGAACTGTAGGGATTTTGGGAGGTTGGATTTTTAGGAAGTCATCAGACTCGGGCAGCAGCACGATGGTGAGCTCTGCTCCATCCAAACCCTGTGCCCGTGGCTCCCTGAGCACTCTTGTATTGTTCCAGGCTGTCACCCACCTCCAGCCCCTCCACAAAAACCCCCTTTCATTATTCAGCCCCAAAACCTGGGGCCAAATCCCATCCCTCCTCCTGAGTCCCACTGAGCACCCTCAGGCCGGTGTACTCACTGTGGCTGCATTTTCCCCGACACTCAGATCCAACCACTCCCCGCTTCCTTTCCAGCCTGCCCAGACAGGTTCAAAGGAAGATAAAAGCCAAACACATCTTAACAGGAGCTTGCTTCAATCTCCACTTGCTTCCATTACTACAGACTCTCCATTGCCAGCCCTGGTCCTCTGGGAATTCTGGCTGTGTGAGGATGGCACTGCATTGGCATCCACAATGTGCCCAGGCTGTGGTGTGAACACGGGAGCAACTCTGTGCCTGAGGCTGGCAGTGGTGTCAGCACTGGCCTCATCCCACTGGGAGAGTGGACACTGGACCTGGGACACCACAAAGGGACGGTGGCCAGGCGGATTTTAAAGAAAACTTGCGGGAAACCCCCCCTGCTGTTGCGCAGGGGAGCTGTGGCAGGAAGGTTGGCTGGACACGGGTTGTCTCAGGGAAGGAAAGAAGGCAAGAAGCTGGAAGGACAGGGCAGATCATCACCACTTTGACACACAGGGATGAAATCGAGCTTAAAGCCCAGCTGGAGCTAAAGCTGTGAAAGGACGGGCAGGAAGAGGGGGTCACACCTACCCCAGTAGCAAAAGGCAGCTCAGAGAAATGGGGGTGCATCGATGCAGGGATTTGATGCTTTTTTGCCTCTATCACGAAAAGCTGCTCCCAGCCCCCAGGGGTACAGGCATTTTCTAGAAGACTCAGAGCCAGCAGAGCGTGGTTAAGAGTCTGGGGTCCTGCTCAGAGGTCCCCCAGCCTGGAGCTGTCCCCACCTGGTGTGACTCAGGGTCTGCCTTGTTCGCTCTGACCTGCTGGATGCGCTCCCTGCGATCCGGGGCCTTTGCTCACATGCTCTTGACTCTGGCCCTTCGTTAACCACAGCTAATTATTACCAACTGCTCAAGTAAGTCACCAGGGACATAGCAAGGCTTGGCTGCAGATGGATGATCAATGGTCCAGAGGAAGTGACCTGGGGAAAGTCAGGAATTTGCCATTTGGAAACATTTATGGCCCAATCATGCAAATGCTGGTGGAGGGGCAGCTTCAAGGGCTGGAGGAGCTGGTTTCTTCACAGCTCTCTGTTTCCATGATATATGGTTTTCTACTGTTGGTTTTATTTTCAGCGGGGTGAAAATGAGATGCACAGTTCTTCATCTGCTCTACTTGTTTTGCGCTACAATGAATTTTGGACTATGCCCCAAAATTAAGTGGTGCTTAATTTAGAAGTTAAATAAGTGTGAAAAGCCTTTTAGGATGGTAGTTGCCAAATAAAGATTAGGAAAAGAACATAAAAGAAATGACAATGAAAACCAGCAAGCATCATTTTTAGCCTGGGCTTTTTATTCCAGTGATTACTTCTTGGAAACAGAGCCCAATCCCTCCCCATGGCTAGAGAGCACGAGAGGAGAATAAACACATTTTGCACCAGCTGGCTGCCAGCCACAGGTTGGTGGAGGAAAATCTCGTGGTCTTTGCCATGATGAACTGTGCAGGTGGGAGAATGAGATCTCCAAAAATCTCCTGGAAGATTTATATATCCAAATTCATTCAGCACGGGTCAGAGGTACATTTAAGAAAGTGCCAAAAATCTGCTCATAGAACAGGTCCCTGAAATGCAGAGCCTGGCTGCCGGAGCGGGTGGCTGTGTCACCCCCGGAGAACGCGGGGCCATATGGCTGCCTGCGGAGACACGGCCATGGCAGCATGAAAAATTCATCAGCAGATGTCCCGGGAGGCTGACGCACGGCCCCTGCCCGGTGGGGAGGGGAGGGCAGCGGGAGCAGCTCGGCCACAGCTCCTCTCGCCAGGCTCCCTGCCCAGGGAAATGGGGTCAGGCCAAGCGCCCGCTGAGGATGCTCCCTGACACTCCATGCTTGGATTTGTGGGTGTTACTACAACCAAAGTCAGGAGAAGTGACCACATGGAGGATGCCTGGAGATGGGGGTGACAGCAATGTGGTGGCTGCGCTTGGCTGCGGGACTCAGGGCTGTGCTCTGCCCTTCTGCCCACACTCCCATGCTGCAAGTGGGGAAAGGGGCTCGGGGGTGCAGCAAAACTGCTCAGAGAAGGGCAACGAAGCTGGTGAAGGGTATGGAACACAAATCCTGTGAGGAGAGGCTGAGGGAGCTGGGGTTGTTTGCCTGGAGAAGCCTGGAGAAGCCTGGAGAAGAGGAGGCCTTACCACTCCCTACAGCTCCCTGACAGGAGGGTGTTGTCAGGGGGGGATTGGCCTCTTCTCCCCGGCAACCAGTGATAGGATGAGAGGACAGGGTCCTGTGCCACAGGAGGTTTAGGTTGGACATTAGGAGCAATTTCTTCACAGAAAGGGTTGTCAGGCATTGGAATAGGCTGCCCAGGGAGGCGGTGGAGTCACCGTCCCTGAAAGTGTTTAAGGAAAGACTGGATGTGGCACTCAGTGCCATGGTCTAGTTGACAAGGCGGTTTTCAGCCAAAGGTTGGAATCAATGATCTCAGAGGCCTTTTCCAACCCAGTGGATTCTATGACTCTGTGATCTTTGTGCCATTGTGGCAGGATGTGGCCCATCAGGGAAACATCCCCTATAGTCTCCTCCTGCTCTTCCCCAAAGCAGGAAGGTTGTTGGGACAAGCCATAGGCTGAGGTGGCAGGTCAGGACCTCACATGCAGTGGCACATGTTGGCAGCCTCACAGGCTGGCTGACGTTGGCACGCTCCCCGTGGCCCTGCTGGCCCAGCCCGGCTCTTATCGCAGGTGCCTGGGCATGGCAGAGCCCTTGGTCAGCCTTGGACCACTGACCAAGGCCCAGATAAGCCAAACACACATTTCAAAGGCCATCCCCTCTCCACTAGCATGAGGCAACCTGGGAGGCTCTGGGCTATGCCCTGAAGGGGTGCAGAGCTGGGAAACAGCTCTGAGAAATTAGGGTGACAATGCAAACCGCTGCCTTCCCCCTTCTTGCCAGCTCTGGACCAGGCAGAGCAGATGTGAGCTGATCCTCCAGTCCCTGAGGTCTGCTCAAAGGCACATGTCCCTGAGGTCAGGCCAGGCTCTGTCCCCAAAGCTGGGGAGAGTGGACACCATGTTTGAGTGTGGGGGGGTGACCCAGCCCCTTGTCCCCCCAGCTGTGAGGTCGCATCTGACACTGCATGGCTGCCATGAGACAGATGGAGGGAGCCTTGGGATGTCTCCAGGACTCAGAAAGTGTCTTTCCAGAATTTACCACCCCAAGGGCTGGCCAGGCCAAGCTGGGAAAACCCTGCAGCACCCAAGGTCCTGTTGCTCAGCCTGGCAGAGGAGCCCTGCTGCACCCCCTGCAGCTGTTTGCCTGCAGGGCCCTGCTCCAGCACCTGGAGCTGAGGGCTCCTGGCAGGCCAGCTGGTGCTTTTTGCACAACAAAGCCAGGGGCTGCTCCTTTATCTTGTTCTCCCTCCCCTATTATCAATAGTTTTTCTGGTCCAACTGGATTTACCTGCTACCACATCCCCAAGAAAGGGAAAAGGTCCACACAGTGGAGGTGAGGAGGGGGAACCTCCCACCATCTGCCCCCAAGGCCTGCCCTAAACCTCACAGCAACTGAGGAACATAAACAGCACCTGCTAAGTTCCCAGCACAGAGGTTTTTGTGCTGACCTGGAGCAGGCACATACCTCTGCCGCCCTCCCACAGCATCCAGCCAGCCACAGAAGCTCGAGATTAACATATCCAGAGGGAGCACCTCCATGCTGGGAAGCTGGGTGCTGTTACCCAGCTCTGGCTGCTCTGTGCCTCAGTTTCTTGCCTGGGAAGGAAAGAGACAGGAGTGACAGTATGGATGTGCCACCATGGCACAAGGCTGCCTTGGAGCCGTGTGTGGCACACACAGTGGCTCCCTCCAGCACCTGGCTGGGTTTGGGGTTGGCTGCCACCTCTAGAAGGTACCTCAAACACCAGGACATGGTGCAGAGACCACCTTGTCCCTGCTCCTGATACTGCCAAACCCAGACAGGATCCAGAGAGCAGGGCTGGACTGACCAGGAGTGGGGACGAGATGGGCTCTGCACCACTCGCTTGTCCCCAAGATGCATCCCTGTCCCCCAGCAAGTTCATCCCCAATCGAGGAGCTGTGTGAACACAGCAGGACAGGGTGGTCTCTGCTTCTGCTGTACAGGTGAGCAGTCACACTGAAAGAGGGAAGAAGTGGAAATGAAGCAAAAAATTTGAAGCCCTGCCAGGAAGGTGACACCACAAGAGCTTCTGGGTGAAAAGTGGTTTTGGTTTCTGCAGCCTGGTGGGGAATATTTAAAGGCTCTTGGGGAACTCCAGGAGGAGCCTGGCACAGCTGTAATAACAGTTCATGGTACTTGCCAAGAGCTTTTGAAAAAAGCAGGGCTGACAAAACAGCAACTACTGGACATGCTGAGGCACAGGGGTGGATTTATCCCCCAAATCAAATATCTCTGTTCAAATCCTGCAGCCCCCAGAGCTCCCGACTGGCAGTGGGAAATCCACTGATCGCTGGCACTGGGTACTGTGTCCGTGCAGGAGGAGGAGTTGCTGTGTCTGAGCATCCCTCAGGATATCAGACCCGATCCCACCATCAGTCCCTCTGCTTGTGCTGCCTTCAGCTCCATACCATGCTGCAGGAGCAGAGGCCACACCTTTGCACACACCTTGCGACTGCAAGGTACCGAACCTCTGCTCCATGTGTCCCTACACACCCCAGGGAGCCCCCGGGCCATAAACCCCAGGCGGCTGCAGCGCTGTGCCCAGCACCGGGACACGGTGGCACACCAGGATGTGCCAGACCCGGCACAATGACAGATCCCTGAACAGGAGCTGCCACCTGGTGGCACAGGGACAATCCTGATGTCGTGCCAGCCATAGAGACCTGGATTTTGGGGTGGCCCTGCACCATGGCACCGGCTCTGCCCAGCGGCACTGAGCAGGCTGGGGCTACTACGGCACAGCCCGGCAGTGCTGCTTTCACCCTGGGACACACCCTGCTGGGAGCTTGCCCAGTCCTGAATCCTGGCTCTTGCCAAGGGTGCTCCAGCTGTAGCTGCTCTCCACAGGCTTCCTTCCATTAGTTTGTGCCAGGCTGGAAGCTGGCCGGGAAATGCCACCTCCAACCTCGCTCAACTTCCTGTGGCCACTCCAGACCCGATGGCACAGGATCAGGCGTCTCTGGTGTGCTCCAGGGGGTGTGTCCCGGTGTGTGCCACACCTTGGCCGACCCCCAGTGGGATGAGATGCCTTGGTGCAGGGGGGACAGGAGCAAAGTGAGGAGGTGAGGGGGACCATCAGGTCAGAGTTGCTTTCCTAGGATCAGAAAGGATGTGGTTTTGAGCTTGCTGGGAAACTCCAGACCACAGCAAAGGCCCTTCTCCAGCCAAGATTATCCCTGGTAACATCAAACTTTGTCAGCTGCGTTGAGAGAAAAGCCTGGAGGGAACAGGCTCTGGCGAAAGCCTCCTGGGAAATTTCCTTCCCTTGACTCTGGGAAGCCTCAGCACTGGGCAAAAGCGTGGGCTGGGGGCTGCCAGCCCATCTCCAGAGCCTCTCACCCACTGGGGAATCCTTGCTCAGTGGGACTCAGCCCCTTCCTGCTTCCCAAAGGACAGAGAAACAAAAGAGGAGGAGGGGGAAGGGAAAGGTCTAAGAGAAACTTCTTCCAACTTCTTGGGAAGAGAAAAGCCCTATTCAGGCAGGAAGAATACCCGGTGGAGCTGGTCACTAAGCAACCCACAGTAATGTGGTACGGCCTGAGGGACAGGCAAGGAACAAAACTGCCTCACTGCCCACCCACAGCCCATCAGGGAGAGCCTGCAGGGCCTGGGGACAGGGGACACCCCCAGGGACACCTGGGGACAGGGTGCACAGCCAGCACGAGGGGCTGAGACACGCAGCGGGTCCAGAGCTCCTGGGTGCAGGGGTTTCTCCTCAGGCAGCTCTGGATGGTGACCAGCCTCAGTCAGGCTTCCCTGTTTGCTGCTCAGGAAAGATTTCTGGTCTGCTCCAAAGCCCGTGGCTCCCTATGGGCCTGGTGTTCCCACAGGGCTCTATCATTCCCAACAGAAGCACGGTGCATTTTGGACAACTCCCTGCTCCACCGACACTGCGGGCTCGTATGGGCAGAGCAGCCAGGCACAGGCTACACCCTCTCCAGAGAAGCTGAATTCTGCATTTAGATTCTCAGTGTGGGGGGCTGTCCTTCACAAACAAGTTCAGTGAGACATGAGAAACTCCCTGGCCTCTCTGCAGCACAAGGAAAAAGGGACAAAGGAAATCAAGCCTGACAAACCCTGCTGACAGTCCCGGCTGAAATGCCTTCCTTGGAGCCCACAGAGTCCCTGGAGACGCTGCTGCCCCCAACAAAAATGCTGCAGAAATGGAAAAACACTCACAACCAAAGCAGGTCCAGTGAGTGCGCAGCTGGTTAACCCCAGGGAGATGCACTGGACCTACTGGGACACTGCAGGTGGCTTTTGGCCTGCATAGTGTCATGGGGGAAACATCCAGCCCTTCATGCATTTGCCTTGAGCATCTGATATACTTGGAGAGCAGTTGCTGGGACAAGGAGAAACTCACCAGGTGCTCATCCACTTCCTCAGGGAGGTGTTTGGCCAGTGCTGATCCCTGTCCTGCAATAGCAAGGTGAACAGGTGGGGGATGCTCAGGTGTGTCCACACAAGCTGTAGAGCTTCTCCAGGTGGAGGTAATCTCATTACTCCTCAGTCCTGCCCTTTTCTGGCTTTGTCATCTGCTGTATCTCAGCCTTTAAAGCATCAGTTCTGGGGGCCCTAAATAACCACAACCCATAGGGCTGCACGAAAGATCAGCTTGGCCAAAGTAGTGCCATTTATTTAGCTTACAAAACCCCTTCCAGGAGGACAACACACTCCAGGTTTGCTGGCTGTAACTGTAACTCTCAGCACCATGGGTGACAGGCACTTCAGCCAGCAGCAAGGACAGACAGCATCCACCCCTGGACTTGGAGAGCTCCCACCTCTCCTGGCTATAGGACAAACACAGTGCTCTGGGCACAGCTGGGAGCCAAGAATGATGAAGTCAGGCTACTCAAGGACTTGGCACATAAGGTCCATGCCACAAAATTCACATTTTGTGCAGCCAGGGGAGCCCTGGGGCACGAGGCACCAGGTACAGAAGGTCTGCTGGCACCATGGAGAGCAGCTACCTGCCCTCGAGTTGATGGCAGTGCTCCTCTGGGAGTGTCATAGCAAGGCCACACTGGGGAGCAGAAGTGAAACTCATTCTCTCTCAAATTAGTCACCTGGAGGTGTCCAGTCCATCCTTTTTATCTGCAAGGAGCAGAGTGAGAGCAGCCCCCACAGAAATTAAGTCGACCTGAGACAGGATCTGTGTGTCCACCTCCATCCTTTCCAGCTCCTCAGGGAGTTTGTTTAGACAACACCCACCTCCAAAATGGGCATTGCTAATGGAGAGAATCCACCCAGAAGAGAAGTAGCCCCAGCCTGAGGAGCATCTCCTTGCAAAGAGAGAAAACCTGGATTAAACAAAGGACACTGGACCATATCCATCCTGGATTCTGCTCTCCTAATACCCATGACTACAACAACCAGCAAGAGTCAGACCGGAATTTGTTGGCACGCTGCGTTTTCTTGTTGGTCTTTGGGTCTGCAGCACTCACACATTCGTTGAAGTGTTGTGAAATAACAGAGGTGCTGAAGGAGGGCAATGTCTTTGTGGGGATGAAGTGTACCTGGCAGCCCAGAGCTAACCTTGGCTCTGGGGGGTCCCCTTCCGTTCCCAGTGAGGTGTTGTTGAGATTTCCCAGGCAATGGCTCTTGCCACACAGTCAGGATCTCTGGTAAAGCTTCATGATATTCTCATCATGAAGCCTTTTCCACACATGCTTCTCCAGGTTGAAGTCATGGTTAATGTAGAAAATCAGACGTTTCCACTCCTTGTCATAGTAGTGATCCGAGTACTTCTCGTGCCCCTCCGTGATGTAGCCATAGGCACTGACCTGGGAAAGATGCAGGGGTACCAGGGATGGAGGGAACAGGTGAAATACAGGACACAGCTCCCAAACAGGGAGTGAGCACAGGACAGAGATGCCAGGTGGGGCTTCTTTGGTGACCCTGTGTGGGGGTCCAGAAGGACCAGACTGTGAGCACTGGCTCCAGAGATGCTGCTGTCCCCTCACTGCCTCCCTGGGAGATCATATGCTCTAGGTCACAGCACGGTTCACCACCCCTATGGGAGCTATTTTGGGGCTGTTTCTCGTCTTCAGTCTGCTCGGCCACAGCTGACACAAGCCCATCCATATACTCTCAAGGCAGATAGCAGCCACCCCTGCTCTCCTCTGTCCCCTGTTTCCACTTCCAGAGAGCTCTGGGTGCAAGAATCACAGTGCGCTTACCCGGTCGCAGAGATGGAGGGCAGTCAGCAGCAGGAAGGCCCCTGTTGTGGGTCTGTACAGCCTCCAGTAGTGCTTTTCCAAATTTTTAGACTTTAAAAACCTGCAGCAGGAGAGAAGAAAGCAGAGGAGTTGCTGGCTGTGGTGTTCCAAGCAGGGCACACTTCGTCCCCCTGTGGCCCATGTGGCATCTTCCCTCCTTGCAGCAGCTTGGGGCCATATGAGGCATTTCAGAGAAGCCACGAGTATGCCCAGAACTCTCCACCACCTGCACTGTGATGTAAGCCCAGCTCTGCCCCAGCTTTGTGGAAGTGGCAGGTCTTGAAGCAGTGGGGATAAAGAGGGGATGGATTAAAGGATCTCGTAGGTTAAAGCCCACTACTCTTAATTCTGTCCTTTGCTTTGCAGTGCAGAGGTGGCTTTGAAGCTCCCTGGTATATCCTGCTCCCCATCCTCACCTAGGAGTGAAATGAGAGATAGGGAAGGTGCAGAGGAGCATCACAAAACCTGCCAGGAGCTGCACTGTGTTATGCCAGGAGTTGTTAGGAAAGCAGGAGTAAACACTGGGAAAAAATAGCATGGAGTCCTCTTGGACTTGGAAAGGACCCAAGTCAGAGGGAGGATGGCAGAGCGGGCAGGGAGTGCCGACCATCTGGCTCCAGGGAAGGCAGCGGCTCTCAAGGAGACTGAAGGGTAAAGGCAGCCAAAGCAGGGCACAACAGGAGCTCCTGTTCCTCCATCTCTCAGTCATGTGTGGCCCATGATGGGCAGATCTCATGGTGACAGGCTTGTGAAAAGGGTTGGAGAGGCACAGAAGAGCGGCGGCCAGGCCAGGCAAAGGGGATGCTGAAGAAGAGCCTATTGTTGTGCTTGAGGGCACAACCAACCTGCTGAGTCTAGAAGGAACCTCTGGAGAGGTCTGTTACAGAGCCTTCCTCCAAGGTGCTAATGGGGAACATGAAAGGCTGGTCCTGAACTAGAGATCAACTATTCTGGCACTTCAGCAACATTCTTCCTCCACCTAAAGTTGCAATTGGCCCTGGATCTCTTTTGGATGCAGAAAACCAAAATGTCTGATGGCTGTTGCTTCTCCAGCTCACAGATTCTGGATGTTTACCCACCACTAGCATCCCACTGCAGCACCACAGAGAGTTTCAGCTGAGTTCATGCTGCTGATGCTTATCCCCAGGCTGCTGGTGTGGCTGAACTGTGGTTACAAGGGAGGGAGCTGGGAGAGGCCAGAGACAGAGAGACAGTGCTGGCCAGGAAAAACAAGCCCATTAGAGCACAAAACCCACAGCTCACCTGTTTTTCATGTATCTGAGGAAATCAGGGTGAACCACCAGGTATTTGTCCATTGTGAAATCTTTATCAAATTTCTGCCGGGGCTTCTGCCTAAGGAGAGGAATGGAGAGACTCAGGACAAGCTCCTACACCTCATGGCAGCTGAAAAGGATCAGCCCTGATGCACTTGATGCACTTGGTGCTAAGAGAAGAACCACCAACAATGTGAAGATATTCTGTAATATTTCCCACATTACGACAAAGCCTCCATAGTCTGTGTGCATTGCAGAGGAAGAGATCAGGGAGGAGAGGCAACAATAGGAGACAGGAATATTAAAAGCATGTGTTTGTACAGGCAAAAATTGGTGAAACCAGGCCTTCATCCATGAGCAGGCCACACCAGACCAGCCAGCACCATGTGTCCATCCCCAAAAGCCACAAAGCTTTCTCTAAGCTCTGGCCACACATCATTGAAATCAGCTGCCTCTGGGAAGGTGGTGTATTGACTACAGCAGTGCTCAGAGCTGCAGAGGAAGTGAGAGATTTCTGCAGGCAAGTCTGCCAGGGGAGGGAGGCTTTACCCTGGCCTGGTCCTTTGCAGGGCTAAGCACTGTGGACAGGAAAAGAGCACAACAGAGAGCTCCTCACTGGAGGGGTAGAGGGGGCTGTAGTCGGTTTTACCTGCTGAGGTTCAAGAATCCTTTCCTGATGTCCTTGTTGAACAGAAGAGCCTTCAGCCATTCATAGTCTCTTGCTCCCTCCAGGAAGTGAATGTATCTGACATGCTAAGAAAACAAGTGAGCATTGGTGAACAGCACTTTGAAAAAAATGCAAGCAGGCATCTTGGCTCACTGAGTTTCTTGGACACACATCTTCAGTCTGCACTTCTCAAATGGCCCACAGCAGCAGAACGGAGATAACATCTGATGTGCAGCTCCTTCTACGTGCCACAAGGCTGGGGTGGCACTGACACAACTTGCCACTGCAAACACTCACTCTGAGCCAAGGCAGTGCACGTTCCCCCACTGAGGATAATGCTCAAGGGCTGGCTCGGCCCCTTTGCTCCTCATGGCAAAGCAGAACTGAAGGCCACAGACAAACAGCATCCTGTCAAAGCTGTGCATGCATACAGCAGGGACCCCACTTACTTTTTCCTGTGGGATGTTGCTGAACCCTCTGTGTCCCAAGATCTGAAGAGAGGAAACCAGGGAGTAGGCTGTGAATCCATAAAAGGAGGTTTTTGTTCCCACATCTTTTTCATAACCCTTGATTACAGCCCCGCTCACCCTGGCCAAGGAAATCAAACAGAGGAGCAGAGTTAGGTGACCACCAAAACCCCTCACATGCATGTTCCTAGTAGGAAAAGACAGTGTTAGCCTGGAGGAAGGGAAGACTAGGCCCATACTGATTGGCACCTTGATCTGCAGGAGAGCCCCTGCTGTGGAGATGGCTCTTTATGGCTCATTTGTGAACACAGGCTTTGGATATTTAGTAATTTTCCAGTTACTTTGGACTTTTTATCTCCTGCCATCTGTCATTTTGGCACTTAGGAATGAGTGGAATACTAGAAGAGATGAAGTGATCCAGCCACAATTAGGGGCTAGCCACAATAAGCTAGCTGTGCATCTTCTGAGAAGGAAGCCTGCCTTACCTGAAGACATAGTCATGGGAGTCAATCTCCTGGCCCATCCCAGAGTTGTTCAGTATTCCTCCATTCGCCACGACAGCACAGCTGATACAGGTGGGAATGCTGCTGTCATGGTTGGCCAGGAGCAGCTGCTGGTGGGGATTTGGGGGCAGCAGGGATATGACCTCCTTTACAACTGTGAAGCAAACACAGTGGTGAGTTATCAAGAGCCTTTGGGATGGACACAGTGAAACCACCACAGCTTCCACCGTGAGATCCTACTAGACTGATGCCTTTGATGGGGAGATGCTGCACACCTCCAGCTACCCAGCATAAGGTTCCTGTTAGCAGTCTGAAAGTCCCATCCTGACAAGCCCTGAGGGACTCACGTGAATAATTCAGGTCCATGAAGCCATAGGGGGGTATAAAATGTTCCAGGCGGTTCCATTCGCTGTCACTGAAGTACCTCTTGTCTATGAAGAGTGTGATGTTGGGCAGGAAAAGATCCCGCAACCAGTCAGACTTGGCAGCCCTGGCCCTCACTGATTCAGAGCAGGTCTTGAAAAACAAAAGGGAAACAATAATGACTGATGAGCAGAGCTGACAAACCTGACTGAGTGCCAGTGCTTGTGTGCCTGTGTGTGACAGGACCAGAAACACAGAAACTCCAGTGGTACCTCATCCATTCCCCTCAGCATCCCCATCACCAGGAACATGAAGCACAATTTTAGCACTACATCCATAACGAGCTGGTGAAAAGTCACCTACAAGGGAGTCAGGATGACTCCAAGTCTCTGAGACTTTCCTCTTCAGAACAACAGGCCTGTCATGCTTAAATGTTTTACTGGCTTTGGGCCTCATTAACTGATACAAATTAACGTTTTTAATAGGTCTAACCTAAATGTATCAAATAAGGCTGTTTGCATTAAGAATATGCTACAATAATATATATATGGTATAATAAGCAGTCCCTGTTGGCAACACACCTCACAAGGTCCTAGGAGTGCACCCAAGGAAACACTGAGGAACATATGAAATGAGATCACTGTTGCGACTCTCTTTAAGGGTAAGAAAAAATTTGCAAAACTTGTTCAATGTAATAAATAAATCAGTGACATGTGCAGCTGAGAAGGGAATCCAAGCCATCTTATCCTACAAGAGGGGTCTCACTGCAGCTGGTGAGAGCGAGGCTGTGTGTGCAGGTGGAAAGCAAACAGCTCCACTACACTGAATTTTCTGCTGAGTCAATTTGGGCTCTACTTTTTCAGACACCTTCCCCAAACACCTGCGGAAAGACAAAACAGGAGACCAAGTGGACCCTCACTCCCAGCTCAAATCCCCAGCAATGGCTGCATTGCCAAAGCCTTGCTGCCCATGGCTGAGCTGGGCTCTCTGCAGTGGATGAGGATGACAACCCTGTCAGAGCCTGAGGAGACAGCCCTCATTGTGCCTGTCACCACAGGAGTGCACTGAGGGCAACATGGTGCCATCATTTCACTCGTAGCACATTTCGTGTCCAGAAACAGGGACATTCCCTTCCTGCCCAAACAGGTACTGTCCAAGGCTTGGTACTTCTTGTGCCTCCAGAGCTAGACTGGATCAGTACCAGAGAAGCCAGGGAAAACTCTGATCATGTAGGAAATTAAGGAGGGGGGAGTGCTTCTAGTAACTCCCTCTTTCTGCAGAGTTACAGATCAGGTTTGGGAGTGAGACATAACATGTGAGAAGGTGACCCACCAGTTCCAAGCCTTCCAGAAACAGGGGTGCCAGGGAAAATTGCTCTGGGTAAGCTTTACAAAGAGTTACCAGCATAGGATAGGCGACAGAGACAGTATGAGACACCACAACCTGTCCCATCTGCTTGCTGAGAACTTTGCTGTAGTTTACTACTTTCCTAAAGGCCCTGTTCCTGGATACTAGTAATTATGAGATGCTCAAATGTAATTAACCTGAGTCTTCATGTGAATGCAGATGTTGTATATAGAGGTCTTCCTGTCTGGGTCCCACCAGCATCTGCATACACCAGTGGGTGACCTACCAGCTCTGAAATCATCCTCAACTGCAAAGGGCACACACGCCCAGAGGCCAGCAGACAAGGAGGTCAATGGGGAGGCACCATTCTTGGTGACCATCCACACCATCCCACTTACCGAGGGTGGGGATGAGTTATCCAGCAGGTACTCGTCCTCGAAATCCCACCGCGGCTCAGACGTGAAGTTAGCAGCGCTCAGTTTCCTCTTCTGTGTCACTGCAGCAGCCTGAGGAGCAGGTCTCACAGTTTTCATTGATGCAGGAGGCTCTTTGGGTTTTGCTTGGTCTTTGGATGTGTTGTTCTCATGCATTCCCTTCACCCCAGAGGATGGTTTCACTGTTGCCTTCTCCTTGCCTCCCTCCTCCCTGGGAAGTGGTTTCACTGTTGTCTTTTTGTTGGCTTCTTCCACCCGTGGAGCTGGCCTCACTGTTGTTTTCCCCTTGTTTCCCTGTACCATAGGGGTTGCTTTCACTGTTGTCTTCTTGATTCCCTCCAACTGGGGTGGTGGTTTCACAGCCGCATTCTCCTTGGCTTCTGGAACCCTGGTAACTGGTTTCATAGTTTCCTTCTGCTCCTCCTTTCCTTTCCATCTCGGTGTCTTCTCCACCACATCTTTGAGTCTTGTGTCGTGTCCTCCCAAAGTCACCTTTAAAATGCTCCTGGAGTTCCCATTATCAGAGTAGTTTAAACCCTGTTGCTCTTGGGTGTCCACTTGTTGTGTGTTTGGGGCAAGTTGGAAAATGTTCAATTTCCTGAATGCAATCAAAGGAAAAGCAGATACATCACACACACTTTCCACTTAACACTGAACACCCTTCAGCAACACCCTTCAGCCCATTTCTAGTGCTCTCGACTCTGAGCCTCTCTCTGTGCTTTAGAGCAATTTCATTTTGAACTTTGCCAAAATGTTATTCAACTTCCTATACCATTCTAGCCTGAATCCTGCTTATCTCCCACTAGGCAAATCCCAGAGGCACACACTCCTCTCCTCAGCACTTGGCACATAAAACATTCACACTGGCAGTAACAGCCAACCAGTACAGCCCAGCTTTGCCACGCACTGGGCAGGCCCCCTGGCAATGTCCCCAGAGCACTGTGGGGGTGGTTTGGAGATCCTGGGCTCAGGACATGGCACACACCATGGAGGCAGCCATCTGCCTCTCTCCTCTGCCAGCAGAGCCCTGTGCTTCAGCAACAGAGCGTGAAGATCTTCCAGAATTCAGGAAGGGAAGGCTAAGAAGAAGTGAAACACTCCTTTACCCTATGTCATCTCTTGAGCTTTTGGGGCCACAGGGCACTTCTTTCTCTCCTCCTCTGCCTTAGTCAGGTAATGCAAGGGCATCACGCGCTCACCAGGCACTCGTGTCTGAAGGCAGACACTGTGAAGCTATTAAAATGCAAAATCTCTACATTTTCAGCACTTGCCTCTAATATTGCAGCTGCCCTGATTCAAAGGCACAGGCAGGTACAAGGTTATCACAGGAGGACACATCTGCCAACAGCAAAAGAGCCACCTGCAACAAGACTGGGCTGAAACCCAGCAAAAAAAATCAAGGCAGAAGTGGTGGGGTTTTGTCCTAAACATTCCCTCTTCTCTGCACATGGCTGGAGGGTAGAACAGGAAAAAGGAAGGTGAACAATATCTGCAGCTGAGCTTTTATGTACAGCAAAGCTTTTCAGGATAAACCAGCATGGTTGTGGCAGTCTGACTCCACACTCATGTTCAGCCTTTGCATGACGCACTTGTTTCGGAACGCTGTGGATTGCTTCCGAAGTGATAAATGGGGAAAATATTATTCTGCAGATAACAGGCTGCAGATAGCAGCTCAGTTGCTGCTGAAATTTGATGGATGTCATACCACTCTGAAAGTGTTTGGGAAATTATCAACTATGGAGGCTTTTAAAAATCATTTCATATCAGATAAGTATGTGAACCTTTGCAAGGCTAAAAAAGAGAGGCCATAGCAAATGGCCTATCAGCTCTCCCTCTCTCATAACCATTAGCCAGTTCCAACCAAGTGTGCGACATGTGCTTTCTATCATAGTGCTTCATGTATAAACTTGTGCTACTGTTTACTGCCCAATAGGAGGAAAGATTTTATACGGACACTCGAAATAAAGAGAAATTTGGTAAGGTAGCTCAGGCAAATCTTAAATCCCTTGGTGAATTTCTGTTGTATTTTTAAGATGATGTTTAAAACTTTGAGATTAAAGGGCAGAGAACAAATGAAACAGGACAGTATGAAAAACCATCCCCCACTCCAGACTTTTCCTATGTGCTGTCTTGCAGGGCAGATTCCACCCCAGTCTATTACACTTTAACTTCAAATGCTGTGCCAGAGCATGCCAAAATGCAAAACCGAGGGCTCTCCACATCCCAAAGCTTGGTCCCTGCAGTCAGGCCCACACGGCCAGGCACTCGTGCTTACAGAGGACCCGGCTCTTCTGACCAGCATTTTAAATCCAGACAAATGGTCAAAGCAGCTCGGTGAATTTCAGGCTCTAGAGTCCAGCTGGCAAACAACTGCAGAAGCTCAATGACATTTACTGTCATTTTCTTCCCCTTTCACAAAGCCCAAGGACAAATAGAGGATAAAGCCATGGAAATGCTGCTTTGTGTATTCTACGTGACATACGAGGTACAGAAACAGAACTGCCACACAGACAACCATGCACAGCTCATACCTTGTTGTGTTTTGCTTAAGCTGTATAAACAGAGGCATTTCCATTCTCTGAAACGACACCAGAAGGAAATGGCATCAAGCAACAGACATGGAGAGCCACTTCTTGTTCCAGCTCTGCCACTGATGGGCTCTGGGATAAAGGACAACTCACTTCACTTCTCTACACCTCCTCCTCCTCTTCTTTCCCTCCCACCTCCCTTGCGCAGTTTCCAACCTCTCCAAATTCACAACTGTCCTCAAAGTGTGGTCTCAGGCTGCTAGAGCTGAGCTGAACTCAAGTCACCTCCAGAAGAGCTGCAGATGTTCCCAGCCCCAGTCCTCCTGCCTGCCCCCATGGCATCAGCCCAGACATCCAGCTGAGAACCAACCCAACCAAGCCAAGCCAGACGAGCTCACTGGGAAAGCTGGGACCAAATGAGGGTGGTGGGGAGGCTGGAGAGTGGTGCTTCCTATACACAGCACCAACACATCCACGAGCCATACCTGTACTGGGAAAGGCTCAGGTGTGTGCAGGGCTCATGCAATGAGCTCCCTGCCAGTGATGCTGGAGACGTTTCACTGCAATTCCCTCTACACCCATTCCTGTAGGATTTACTTAACCATTTATATAAAATAGATATCAATATATCATGTCTACATGACACTGGTGTCCCAGTATGCAGCATATTTTGTGTTAGGAATCAGCTGCTGAGCTTGCCATAAATTCAAAGCCATCCCACTGAATTCACTGTCCAGCAATGCAGTCTGGATTAGGGCTGAATAAGGTTCTTCTGGGAACCAACAGGAAAAGCAAATACTATGTAGTGCCAAAGTGTGAAAACAGGTAGGATTAGTAAAGCAAAAGCTGCTTTAGACACCGCACAAGAAAGCCCTGGAAAATAGTGAGCCAAGAAAAGCAGGTTTTTGACTGTGGATCTTCCAACACCATGCTCTGCTCAAGTAAAGTGGTCACCTAACTCAGATCAGAAGTGCAAGTTCCAGAGTAAAAAAGACAAAGAGACAGAGAAAGCAAGCACAAACACCCAAACCAAGCAGTTCATGCCACGAAGAAACAGGTCCCTTACCTGAAAATCTTTATTTTTGCCAAATCAAACAAGGAGCTGGAATTGACAATGAAGAGACAAAACTGTGTTACAACAATGAGGCAAATCAGGGCTTTGGCAATTTTTGGGAGCCTTATCCTGGAACAGCGCATGGTGAGATACCCATGAGTGTCAGAGGCGCTGCTGCCGCTGCCCAGAGACGCTCGCCAGGCACTGCCTCACCAAGGTGTGTGGCAGGACTGGGCTGGTCTTCCCTCTGGATTTCCCTATAACAACGCGCACACCCTGTCTCCCAGCATTCCCAGACACTCAGCACACAGATCCAATTTCTCAGGCAAGACATCAGTTTTGTACCGTTCCTGTCTATCACCAGAATCTTATTTAACAAAGAGCGGGGAAAGCAATGCTTTTTACTGCAAACAATGGAAGTTTCCTGCACTTTCCTTAATGACGTTAGTCTGCCCTAAAACAGGAAACCCCTAATCTCTAACCTGGTGCAGGCATCGCTGGGAACACATATGAACTGCAGAAGTGGCCATAGCTACAGTCCAAGAAGCTTTCGTACCACCACCTGCCCAAGATTTTAGACATAACCATAAACATGTATTCTTCATGCAGTAATTGCCCGCAGCTCCAATCCAGAAGCAATCCCTGACCTCCAAAAGCTGATGGCTAGATACGCATCCATTTTACCTTGTGGTTGGTTTGAAACAAATCAAAGTAAGACTCGGTGCAAATCCACCACAGAAAAGAGGAGTTTGTGTTATGAAAATCCCCAGTCAGTGTGAAATCAATCTTTGGCAGTCCAGAGTACATCACTCCACCAGCAGAGGGAAAGATTTGCAGAGATGGACACCACAGCCAGAGAAATGTTTATCTCTACCAGAGGTGTAGTTTTACAGCAAAGGGCTATTTTAACTTTTTAAGCTGTTAAATATTAACCCTGAAAGTTCAAGGGGAGATGGCCATATTGCTTCTTATGCATAGACTGCTTTTGCACAGCACTTATAAAAAAATGAAGCTCAGATATAAAAAAAGCTTTTGCTGACAATATCTCAAATCTCAGAAGCACTCACACTGTTACTGAACACCCAGAGAACTGAAGGTGCCTGTGTTATGTTACAGGAAAGCCAGTTAACAGGTTTCACAACTACAAGACTTTTTTTGTTAACAGGGTCCCAAAGGGAGATTCTGGAGGCAGGAAACATTTTCCTGCTATCTCCTCCATGTAACATTACTGTGAAATCAAGAGCCATAAGGGATAGAAAAATTCCTACCAGCAGAAAAATATGGATTTCTTTGCTTTTAAGAACTGCGCTGATGATTGTGGAGAACTCGTCTGTAGTACTCTCTGTTCAGGAAGGATTGTGCTTGGGGGAACATCCAAATCTCTGGCAAGCACATTAGCCAAAAGCAGGCTTGCTACGCAAAACACAGCTTTTCACCTTCTTGGTGTAAGAAAAGAAAACCTAAACCCCCCTGTCAGAGTACTGACTTTCACTTCCTCAGAGCATCGTTTCTTCATCACCCACCCCCACTGCTGAGATCAGTCTGTCAGAACTGAGGCAGCCAGGCTGGTTTGCTCAAACATGAGGTCAGATTGGGAAATGGAGATGTATTGGAACTCTCCGGGGACCTGGTGAAAACTGAGGCCAAGAGCAGAGGTGGTCTCTTAAACAGCTCTGTAAGCAGTAAGATTCTTGGGATACAAAGGGTCCCAGCCCAAAGGCAGGAAAATACAAAGCAAAGACTGCACAATGCACAGGGCCTGGCCTCTCAAGGGCCACAGCACCCTTTTCCAAATACGTGTTTCTCAGCAGTCCTACCTGCAATCCCATCTGCAATCCCAGGAGATGCTGTTTCTCTTATGGTGTAGAGACTCCGAGCCTAGCACTGATGGTGTGTCCAGTTCTCAGCATCGATGCCCACAGCAGAAATTCTTCTCTTCTTCAGTACTGTAAAAACAAGATGACTTTTTTATTTAAGCAAACTGCACCTGGGATCATCAAGTGAAGATGGCTATCTGTCAGCCCTTTTTGATCTCCAATAGTCCATTTAATTCCACATCCTTAATTACATCCTGGACACATAAAAGGCAGATTTGCCTGGTTTTGTCTTTTTTTTTTTAATTCATAAACAAACGTGATTGCCAATAGATCTTACACTGTGTATGTTGAGGGTGTCAGCTGGCGTTTGAACTATACCATAAACTTATCTGTGTGCACGTTCTTCATAGGGCCATGTATCAAATCTTGTTACTTGCCTGTGCCCTGTGTGCTTTCCACTCTCCTGTGTCTCTGGTCTACAGAACAGAACATCACAAGATGTGCTCTAAGAACAGAACTGTTTACAAATCGATCCGTCTTTGCTGCAGGATAAACTTGTCTTTCAGTCATGTCTACAACCGACCAAAACCAGTATTTGACTGGAAGCCAGTGGAACAAAGCTGCTAAAGAAGCTGGGGGTGTTTGGACATGTTCACAGTATTATTTGATGATATAAGACCTGAGTTATAAGTGGGGGAGAAAAAGAATGACATTGTCTGCAGCATCCAACTGCTCAGTGGTCATGCCTGGGGGCCAGCAAGGGCATGGCTTGGCAACCTTAGATTCTTGTTTTCCCCTCCCTGTTCAGCAGTCATCTTCAGAAGCAGATGCTTTCAGGCTGGGAATCTGGAGGGGAAGAAATTACAAGAGCAAACTCCGCACAGCTGTTTGTCTTCCTTTCACCAAATAAAATTGATAGCCCAGAAACTCCCAAGCTTGCCATAATTCCACACTCACTGGCCATTTTCCAGCTAGTTCCTTCCCTTCTGCACCAAACCTTCTCTCAAAAACTAAACAAGCACCCAGAGACAACAGCATTTGTCGAAGCAAAGCCCCCACATCTTCCACAGCGGCACTTTCAAGAATACCCAGGGTTCTGTCACAGAAAAAAGCCCCAGAAAACTGTGCCAGGAGTGAGGGAACAGCTTAGTGAGCCAACTGGTCTGTGTTCTCCATGGGCTGAAATGCCCCAGGAGGGAAAGACACAGTGGTTTTGATGGTGGAACGAGCAAGTGGCCACTCAGTGTCCATGCTGCAGAGATTGCAAATCCTGTCAGGTTTTCCTTAGTGCTGATTTGTGTGCTCGGTGTCCAGCCCCACCCAGCTCATGCCCCGGTAAAGAAATTGTCTTGGATCTGTGTAGGGGCAGCAGATGACATGGGTCCAACCTAGAATATTTCCCCCTCTTCCACTTGGTAATGGGACCATGGGCAGGTTCCTCTAGCCAGTGCCCACATACCACGGAATGTCCTTGCCTGGAGCTATCACTGGGAGATGGGGTGTAAGTGCTCTGAATCTGGCCCTATTATAGGCTGCTGGAACTTGTTTCAGTTCTTTCTGTAAGCACAGTGAGGATTCAGCTATTGAGCTGTTCCCTACGGCTACAGCTCTGGGTGATAATTACCCTCCCTGAACAGAGTGGAGCAGACCAAGTCTGCCATCACACAGCCTTTCTGCTCCTCAAGCTCTTCACATTCACCCCATCCCACTGAAATGCTCTGCTCCCAGCATTCCTTCCTCAGACACATAATGCCAAAAAGACTGAGGAGCCTCTTCATTTGAGAGAATTTTAAAAAACTACAGAAAAATACACTCCCAGCAACAATGGCTGGAAACGTCAGCTGGACTTACACAGGCTGGAAAGAACCAGGGATCCTTTATCCAAATGCCTCCCTCAGCAGCCTTTTGTCTGTGCCATCCCAGCAGGAAGCCTAGCACATCACCCCAGAGCTGACAGACAGAGAGACAAACTGACACCACTTCAGGGCTAAGATGGCTTGTGGAGTTTTTCCCCTCTTTTAAAATCTGTCTGATGGAAAGGAAGAAAAAATTCTGTTTCTTGACTGGGAATCTCTCAGAGAGCTGGTCCCCCAAGGAGCAGGGCAGCACTGCAGACAGGTGAAGAGGTAATGTATTAAACTCATGGCCAGTTAGCCTCCCATCAGTTAGCCTCCCTGGCTCCTGTCCCTGACAGCTGCCAGGAATAGGAGCATTCATGGACTCTCCACTGCTCCAGAGAAAGAAAGACAAGAATCACAAAGCCCAAATTCCTCTCCGTACCCCTGGCAAAAAAAATGCAGGCATATTATCTCAGCAAGTCACATCTGGCAGCAAAATCCAGGCCCTGCACAGATATGAATTACAGAATCACATCTCTGTGGGGATCTACTAATTTTAGAGCCAGAAGGGAAATATTTCTTGGTAAAGGTCTTTCCCATACTCTTCCCACTAACTTAACATCAGAAACCATCCCTCTTGGCATCTCTGGCAGGACAAATGTACCATTTGGCATCCTCCAGGGTGAAAAGTGATGCAGGGAATGCAAGACGTAAGCCTGCTTCTTGAGTGGTATAAATCATCCTGTTCCTGTCTTACACTCGGGAAAATGTGGCCTCATAGTGCTTTCCTCTCTGTTCCTGACTGACACGAGCATCAGAGAAGTGCAGTCACATTCTTAGCTGCAAGAGTAGGACAGCCACAGGGTCCTGTGAGGAGCCGCTGGAAATCAGATGCTTCTTTTCCCTTCTCTCCCTTTTGTGTATTGTCTTCTCTGTAACAGTTCTTCTCCTGCTTTATTTAGATACATACCTGGTGCTACTTATCTCCATCCTTCTCCTGTTAACTTGACAGAGGCTTTTGTCAGCCATGGAGAAAAGGGAATTCTTTGCCACAGCAGATGCACACCACCTATCAACCTTACACTTGGAAATCCTCAGGCAAAGTAATTGCTGGGCAGGCAAGCAGCACCATGCTACTGGAAAGGAAATGGGAGATCCTGGTGCTCAGGACGGGCCACACATTCTCTCCTGATTCCCTGGGAGCTACTTAGCATCTGTTCAATCTGGGTTTGCCTCAAAGATTCCAGGAAGGACACCTCTGTTGCAGTCTCAGCCAGAGCTAAGAGGATGAGCCAGCCTGTTTCCACTAATGACATTCAATGACATTCATCATCTCCTCTGTGAGCTGAACTTCCAAAGGATGGAGAAGGCAGGACATGGACTTCCATGGAGAAGTCCGGCATGACACACACTGAGTGTGTTTGTTCCTAGCTCTGCAGCTGGCACCTAAAGCCTTGGGTCCCCATTTGCAGTTACCAAATGAGAATGATCAGGCCTACAACAGAAACAGTCTAAGCTGTGTTGCTTACACACGATGTCAAATTTGGGTGCCCTTGTGTTAATCTCTGTTAACCTGCCATTACCTCCCCATGATTCCAAGCAGATACCAGCTGGGTCCTACCTATCTTTCAGTGCTTGAGCTTTCCCTCCCTCTCCTGAAGCAACCTCCACCACTACATCACACTCTGCTGATCCCCTTTGCTCCACCCCACCTGGCAGCTTGCTCAATATCTAAGTTCATATTTACCCCCTGATATTGTAACCATAAGTAAACACAAGCTCAGTCAACTAAAATAACATCTTAAATGCATAAAACAATCAAGAGCAAGAAGACACATTACTCTGTATTAAAATGAGAACCATGAAAAGTTATTCTGCTGGTTGTTTAACTGCGTGTGCTATCTGTGAAACCATATGGTAAAGTGCTGTGAGAATCACTGAGAAATAACAAGCCCTTGGGCTTATAAACTTTGTGTAATTTACCCTAAAACACTTGCAAATTATCTCACTGTGGGTCCTTCAGTTGATGTTGAAAGGCAGTCCTGGCTGCAAGGAGGATGAGGAGCCATCCTACAGAACCACCCTCTTTTCCAGACAGATCTCTGAAATAAACAGAAAGGAGACAGAGCAGTAAAGGCAGTTAATCACATCAGAATTTAACCAGGATGGTGCCAACAGTTCTGCTTTTGCCCAAGACTACATGGGTATCTTTTTGCTTTCAGCTTTATCTGTCAGCTTTTATCTTTTATGGCTCCACCACAACATCCTCAGAGCCCTGACGGCTGAAGCCACCAGGCTCCAGCAGCCCACAAGTCAAAGGTGGGTTATTTATTTCGCCACTGTCAAAATATTTCACCATTGTTCAGGAGACCAATCTATTAAAAACACGTTGATATGCCACGTACCCTACAAACACATTAAAATAACTGCACTGTTTCATGGATGGAAGTTCATATGCAATTTGATTTGAGAATTAGCTTTACCTCACATATACAAAATGCAGATTGTCTGTTCCTCTTTCAAGATAAATAGGTGGCATCTTACTTGTGGAATTTCACATGGTTTGCTGTCTAATCTAACCAGGAAAAAGAACTTCCTGTCTTGTCATGTGGTTAGTCTTTGGGTTTTGTGTTATCCTGTGAAACAATTTATTCTCTAGGGATTGCAGCTGAATTGAAAGTCAGTTTTCCTAGAAGGCCATTTCCTTGCGTTATTTACTGTTCCCTGTAGAATACTGTATTCAGCCAGCCTTGTGCTTCTCTTAATACCAGAATTGGACAAGGTCTGGCCTTACAACTTCAAGTACACCAGAAGCCTGCAGTTCCATTTATCAGTGCATGCTTCATCAAAAAGGACTTTGTGGTCACCAACACTACCAGGGCTTCCTGCAGGCCAAACTGAGACACATTCTTGCCTGCAGACACTTGGGCACCAATTTTATTAACCTGGTTTGACTCAGAGCAAAGCACAGGTGATCAAATTTTGTTTCAACACTGCAAGTGGCAAGTGGAATTGATACCTGGAGAAGAGATAAGCAGAACTGGCAAACATATCACCCTTACACCATCCCTTCCTACATGCACCTAAACATGACTTTTAATAACCATGCTAAGTGTCTGTGGACTCTCAGTGCCCCAGCCAGCTTTTTCTCCAAAAGCAGGTAAACAGGGCTATTTTTGTCCTGTTTTGTGCTCACAAGGAAAAAGATCTCCTGTCCTCTGGTTGGTTTGTTTAGAGAAAGAAGGTTTGTACAAGGGGGTCTTGGATAACGCCACCTGCTGATGACCCCAAGGTTGCTGGGACAGAACCCTGCCAGTACCATCACCACATGCCCTCCTACCTCACAACAACGTGGCGGATCAGTCCTGGGCTCCCAGATCCCAACCCCAAGGATCTGCATGTGCTGGCTCCCAGGAACATTGACACAGTCACTTCTCAGCTGAGTCAGCCACTATGAGTGCAGAGAGCAGGATAAAGCCCACACCATTTTGAGGCTTTCTGCCTCATTTCTTGTTGCAGAAAGGTGAGCAGGGACATCAGCCCCATCATCACGGGCTTGTCAGTGCAAATATCACCAAACTGTCATGCACGATGGACATCACTCCTGGGTGCAGTATATCCATGTACAAACAAGGATAATCTACCCTTTAGGAAGAAAACATTTGCCACAAAAGGCCATAGGAGGAGCTGGCTGGCAAAGACAAACTTTTGTCATAAAGCAGCCTGGGAACGGACACCTATGTAAAGAATAAACGTACTGGATGCAGGTCCAACATCTTCTCTGCCTGAGCACTCAAACATTTTAAGAACAGGCTGCACTAGTGTGGATCCCCCACAAGGTCATGTGCTCCAGCACAGGCTCCTCTCTCCGCAAGTCCGCAGGTCCCTGCCAGGACCCTGCTCCAGCTCAGGCTTCCCAGAGTCTTCTTTCAGGCATCCCCCTGCTCCAGCGTGGGCTCCTGCAGGGGCTGCAGGTGAATCCCTGCACCCACATAAACCTCCATCGGCTGCAGGGGCACAGCTGCCTCATCATGCTCTGCACCATGGGCTGCAGGGGGACCTCACTCAGGTGCCTGCAGCACCTCCTCCCCCTCCTTCTCCACTGACCTTGGTGTCTGCAGAGCTGTTTCTCTCACACATTCTGATCCCTCTCTCCTCTGAGTGCAACTACCTCTGTGCAATAACTTTTTATTCCTTCTTAGATATGTTATCACAGAGGTGTTACTGCCATCACTGATTGGTTGGCACTGGACAGCAGCAGGTCCATCCTGGAGCCAGATGGTGTTGGCTCTGCTGGACATGGAAGAAACTTCTGGCAGCTTCTCACAGAAGCCACCCCTGCTACCAAAACCTGGCCATGCAAACCCAATACAGCCCACAAGGATCATCAAGTGCAACTCCTGGCCCTGCACAGGACAGCTCCAGAAATCCCACCCTGTGCCTGAAATTGTTGTCCAAACACTGCTTGAGCTCTGTCAGCTTTGGGGCTGTGACCACTTCCCGGAGAAGCCCATTTCCCACCTCAGCTGTGCTGGCAGCAGTTTTTAAAAAGCAAAGGAGGTGTGTGGGACAGAGTGCAATTTCCTCAGGAATTTAGGGAACCATCCCATCAACCCACTCACAGCACTGCCAATTTAACAGTGCCACTGTAGGGCTATTGAAACTGTCACGGTCTACACACAAAATGAGGCCCAACACTCTTGGCTGTTCATGGGCAGCTTGAAAGTAGGTAGAAGACAACCCTCCCCCTAAAAAACAAGTTTTCAGAATGCCTCTGCTCCTATCTCAAGGTCACTGGGTTCAGACACAGTGGCACTCCCCTTCTTCATTAAGGTCATACAGCTCTTTCCTGCCACAAGGACAGCAGATGAGGCACAGGAATCCTTTACTGCAG
Source organism: Eulacestoma nigropectus (assembly GCA_013397775.1). Lineage (NCBI taxonomy): Eukaryota > Metazoa > Chordata > Aves > Passeriformes > Eulacestoma > Eulacestoma nigropectus. Next base: position 248,761 of record VZTE01000671.1, on the reverse strand, counting down.
GACAAAACCACAGCCCACAGAGGAGAAGGAATTGGCAAACTCAACCTAAAATTTTCATGTAGTGCTGCCTGAAATAGAAGTCTTCTTGCTCATGCCAAAAGTCAAACTTCACCACTACAAAGTTGATTTAAGTGTGTGGGTGTGAAAATTTCGGCATAGTCTGTACAGCGGAAAGCTGGGGTTTCTATTTTCTCCATTTGGTTTCTGCTGGTCTTTCTACTGTTGCTACGCAGGTAACACCCTGTGTAACTCATCCACAGGCTTCACATCACAGTGGAAAAACAAACAGAACAAAGAGTGTGGAAGAGGAACAGACAATATCTACTCAGACCCTTAAAAACTGAAGTACATAAGCAAACAGAGAGGAGAACTTCTGACAAAAAGCCAAAACAAACAGAAAGTTCAGAAATCGACAGGTATGAGCTTCCCTCCCAGCCATTCTGACCACATCTTGGAAGTATTCAGAAACTGTAACTCTTCCATTTTAGCTCTAACTTTTAGTAAAGAGTAAGATGCTGGGACAAGCCTGAGCAGTCAATCATTCCATCTCCTTGCAAATCTGTTTCCCCAGGCAGTCTGGTTTATCCCTCCAGTCCCATCTTCACTAAGTCCCTCTTCCCACCAAAGGTCACAGTTATCTCTATCAGCTGCTGGGCTATGTTTCTCCTCTGAAGTTAAACAGCTGGATTTTTTGGTCGTCCTTGCTGACATGAAAGAACACGCTCCACATAAACAGAGTGGCAGCTAAAGGGAATTCAGGACGACAGGAGGGATTAAAATGATCCTGTGTTTCAGTGGGGAACCACGACTGTGTTCAAACAGGTTACAGTAAGATGATAATTTAAAGCATGAATCTGATGCTGTTATTCATCTGAAGTCAGGACTTGCTTTACATATGAACCACTGGCATCTGAGAGTCAGACACTCCCCTCTGCTGACCTCTGCTTTCCCCCATGCTGGGAGCAGCCAGTCTCTGGTTAGGCACACCCTGCACACAACCCAGACACCAGCTCTTGCTTAGCTCACCACTGCTGCTGCAGGGACCCGGGACCGATGCAAGCCTGGCCAGGGACACCAGACACAGCTCTGAGCTGAGCCAGTGCTGTCACACAGGAGGTTCTACCTGTACCCAACGGACTTGCAGTGGTCGTCAGAAACAGCTACTGCCAGCAGATTGCAGCTTCCTCTGCCATGTTCTGCTCTGCTACCAGAATTTGGGGTATCTGCAAAGACAGAAGCTGACAGCCAGTTCTCTTATGCTGGAAGGCACTACAAAGTCAAAGCATCACCTTCCAGGAGAGTTACTGAACTAGTGAGACTGTCCTTACTACAAAGGAAACACTTTCACCGCTCCTTTACCACCCTCCCATTTCCATAAAACCAGCATTTTGAGTTAATTTCTACTTCCACCAATTATCAGCAGCAGAACTGAGTCACAGGCAAAATAATACCTTACACCATACAGGCTACTGGTTTTCTCTCTGATAAAAGGGTTATAACAGCGCTGACAAGGAAGACAAATGACAGAGGCAATGATCCACAACGTCCTCTCCTCTGTACGGACTGCAGTTATATCTTTATGACAGAGTTATAAAACAAAACAATAAAGTTCCGAGACCATTAGAACAAGGTCACACACATTACAGTAGGAAATACCTATTTCAGATCTTATCTGGTGCTATGAAGGCAAACAACATTCAAACACCAGAGTCCTGGCTTCTGGAACGTCAGCTTCCTCAGAGGCATGTGCCTGCTCTTCCCCTACAGTGAAGTTTAATCAAGACTGAAAAGAAGCTTTTTTTTTTTCCTGTCACTCCAGGCCAGCTCAGTGCACTCCTTCGAGCCAACAAATACTCATCCCACAGGTGAAACAGAGCTTAACTCTTGGGGGCTGGGGGATCGAGGAAGTTTTAAATAAGATGTTAAAAAAACCTCCTGGTCCTGGCCAGGAGGAATTGCTCAGAAAATGAGTTTTCTCATCAGTAGTCATTAGCTAAATTTAGCCGGTCTCAGGAATGCTGGAGAACAGGTGGGTCACAACACACAGGATTTGTGAGAGACCTGCGAATAGAAAAGGACTGAGCACATCGTTAATCCTCCCCGGAGCAAACAGCACCTGAAATGTTCAGTCGGAGCTCTGCGGGCCCTCTCTGCTGTTTGTACAACACAACAGCACCATCCAGAGGATAAACAGTGCTGGCGCTGCCTCTCCCACCACGTTCCCTTTCCCCACATTTGCAGGTATGAGCTTCATTCCAACTGGGAGCACTGTAGGGCTGCGTTCAAGTTACCCTTGGGTACGCAAACGTGAGCCCTTCCAGTAACAAAGACCTCCAAAAAGAACCCCACTCTCCACTGCCAGGCAGCACCATCTCTCTCCAAGTGTTCCTTTCACCAGAGCTGCAATCCCTTAACCACTGCAGAGGAGGAAAATCTGACTGCACTGTAAGGACTCATCATCCCTCACCTTGATTCATCACGGGCACAGCCAGCGGTGGTGCAGTGAGTCCCCAGGAGGAGGGGAGGAGGCTCACAGCCTCCCTGCCATGCCTGGCCCAGTCACACCGCCAATTCTGGAGATGCGGTGAGGCTGTTTGTGCTTCCCCAGGATGATGTCAGCTGGCTGCCTCATCTCTCTCTGCAGCAGCATCCCTAACGACTTGGTTCAACGCCTGAAAACAGTCACAATCCCCACAGCAGGTCTGGCACCAGCTTCTCACGGAAAACAAAATCAATTATCCCCTTCCTTTGAGACAAATTAAGATGAAACAAACTATGAAATACTTCCACTTTGTGTTTATTGTTCCCAGTGCAATTTAGCAGCTGACAAACGGGAGCATTCCCAACAGCTGAGCACTCCGTGACTCACCACAGCACATACCTCCATGGCTGCATTCCTGACCTACTTTGGGAATTAAGAAAGTATTTCAGACAGGAGAATTTCCCCTTTAGGTGAAAAAACAAACAAACAAACAACTGTCTTACAGCTATTCCAGAAGTGTTGGCTGGGATGCAGTGACTGGAGGAACTGAATAAGGTCTATTCAAAGTTAAAAAAAACCCAAACAACAACAACAACAACAAAACAAACCACAGGGTCTTCCATGTTTTGCTCTGTTCCTGACCTAGCACAAAGTGATTCGAATCCATGGCACTGGCACTCCATCCCCATCTCCTGAGCCTATCTTTAGGAGTTCTTATCATCTAGTGCTGCTTTCAGGATTCATAACCTCTGCTGCTTCATTTGATATTTAGAGAGGACTCACAAGATGATTCCTGGGACATGTCAAAATCCCTATGAACACTCACTTTGGTGAGAAAAACTTTAGTCATATTATGGAGAAAGAATTAAAAAACCAAGATACCATTCAGTTGCCACAACCAGAAGGTAGCAGACACCACTGTATATTTTTCACCACCTCTGAGGTTATGTTGGTCAGAAAACTTCCAAAGAGATATAGGTAGAAAAGGCTTCAGTGCTGAGGGGTTTACTTTTTATACAGTACTTATATCAAAATGTAATTCATCAACAAAAGTGGCAGTAAAGGTGAAACTGCTTTCTTAGAATAGGAGCTGCTTGTGCCCCACACTCACTGCTTGATTACTGCCCCAATTCCCTATAGGCACCACATACAATAACTTTCAGAATGAGTTATTTCACCTTCCAGACGAAATTATATCAATTTAAAATGGATTATTATCCACATGATTTTTTAACTTTGTTCCTTTGTTCTTACGGGGATAAATCTCAACTATTTAAAATTAATTCCCTGCCTGCCAACAGTGATTAAGAGACACGAGGGACTGGAAGGGTGAGGCAGGAAGGAAGGAGTGGGGTGTTTTTTAGTGTTCTAACTCCAAAGCTGGTCTGGAAACCCCTGCTTGCTCTCCTGTGGCGGGTATTAGTGAAGAATTTTGCCTTTGGTTTATTCTGAGGAATTTATTTGAAATATTTGACATAGTTTGCAAAAAGTCCCAGAAAAAATCCCCTAAGCAGCGCAGGAGGCAACACAAGGTGGAAAAATAACCTTGTAGGTGCAAAAAGCAGAGGGTTCATGGTGTGTGTGGGGCCACACTCTTTCCCATCTATAACTATTCCCGTTTTCTTCCAAGAAAAGGACAGTGCAAACCCACACCTTCTCTCTCAGAGACTTTAACAGCACGGATGCACTGGGACAAGCCCAACTCACTGAACTGACACCAGCTCGAGAGGGGGAACACCTGCGATCACATCACAGGGCACAAGGTCCACCAATTCCAGAAGCAACCCACACAAAAAGCTCATTTAAATGGTCTATAAAGAAATCTGAAATCCCTATCAAAGCTACCTACAGAGCCAGAAGGGAATTTTGCTCATTTTCTCCTTCCCCTGTCTCCACCTTCCCCAAGTACTAAAGTTCCTCAATTAAATCATTCCAGATTTTTTTTTTAAACCTGGATCTCTGATGGATGTGGATGATCTCTTCAAGCTGAGTTATCTGTCCCCAGGCTGAATTTTCTCACCTTTTGTAAACGTAACTGATGTCACCAGGTAACTTTCGGCAACTTCTACAACAGAAGATGCTTAATGAAGAAACGGCAAACTTTTGTTTCTTGTCCTCTTAAGATTCACCCCAATAAAGCAAGCATTGAGTAAAATTACATCACCCAAATAAATTATGCATTAGGTAAGCAGAGAATGTGAATTAGATAGGTGGGTTCACACCAATTTTACTGCATAAAAGAGGTAACTTTTTGCCCCTTGGTGTGCTTGATTTGTGGAGACCCCCACCTCACACCTTGTGCACAATAAACAGCGTCTCCTTGCTATCGTCAAGGTAGATTATCTGTCCCCGGGTTGAATTTTCTCATTTTTTTGTAAACGTAACTGATGTCATCAGACAGCTTCTACAACAGAAGCTGCTTAATAAACAAAAGAACTTCGTGTTCCAAGACCAACCACCCAAATAAATATGTATTAGATAGGCGAGTTCATGTGGATTTTACTATATAAAAGAGGGGAGTTTTCACCCGCTGGGCGGTTTGATTTGTGGAAACCTCCCCCGTGCGCTCTGCGCAGAATAAACAACGTGTCCCTTCTCAGCCAGACTCTGCGACCGTGATTAAAGAGCTCCGAGAATCGGAGCCTCATGGAGCCGTCAGAGCCCCCTCAGAGCCCCCTCAGAGCCGCCATCGCTGTGACCGCGGGAGCGCCCTCGCCTCAGGCAGCGGCCGCGTGATGTCATTCGTACGTCATGACGTCACGCGTCGCGCACGCGCGCTGCCGGCTAACGGCCGTCCCGGCGCGCCTCCAGCTGGCCCCGCCCCCCCCGGCTGGTTACGGGGGGCGCGCGGGGACAATCCGAGCCCATTCGCGTTGCCGTACAACGGGAACTCGTCAGTCCAATGGCGGTCGCCCCTTGTTGCCTTGGTAGCGGGGGCCCGCAGCCGTGAGGAGTCCCCAGTGCCGCCGTCCCCTCACGGGGACCCCTCGGTGCAGTCACCCCATTATGGGGAACTCCCAGTCTCGCCTCCCTTGACGGGGACCCCCCCAGTGCAGCCACTCCCTCATGGGGATCCCCCAGTACCGCCATCCCCTCCTGAGGGACCCCCAGTGCCATTATCCTGCTATGGGGATCCCCCAGTGCTGCCATCCCCTCATGAGGGACCCCCCAGTGCCATTATCCTGCCATGGGGATCCCCCAGTGCTGCCATCCCCTCATGAGGGACCCCCAGTGCCATTATCCTCCCATGGGGATCCCCCAGTACCGCCATCCCCTCCTGAGGGACCCCCAGTGCTGCCATCCTCTTGTGGGGACCCCCAGTGCCTTCGCCCCTCACAAGGATCCCCCAGTGCCACCATCCCTTTTTGGGGCCGGGGGGTGGACCTAGATGACCTCTAAGGTCGCTTCAACACAGATGAGTCTGTGATGGATTCTGCCATTCTGCGATTATTTAGAGGAAAATACCCAGAAGGGGAGATGCTGCTGCAGCAGCCGGTGAAATTTCCTGTACAAAGGGGAGATCCCGCCATGGCAAGTGGTGAAATTTCCTGTATGAATATTGATGAGTCCAGCGGGAAAAGCACCTCAGAAGCTGCCCGGCCAAGCCGGGACATACCCCATGGCTGCAGGTCCCTCCCCACCACCTCCGCGGACTCACACAGATGTGTCCAGCGGGATCCTCTTCATTACAGCCTTGCCAATGCGCATGGAGGAATGCACTGCTCAAAACCCATGGGTTTTACATCTTGACACCCCTTCATGTCTTACCCAGAGCATTTTTTATCTATCTTCATTTCTTTCTTAAATTTGAGCCTAGTAAATAACAGGTTTTTCACCACTGTTCTGTCATCAGCAGCATCTGAACATTTTGGTGATGATGCTCGGAGCTGGTATGGACAGGACAGGTTTAATTCCAGCTGCTCTCCCTTGTGCAGCGTTATCATTGCTGGCATATTCTGAAGCTGAAGAGTTTGAGGAATTTGTTTTTCTTCCCCAGAAATGTTCCTATTCAGAGAAGACCCAACCATAACATATGAAATATAAAAATATTTTGGAAATAAACTGTGAAGTCTGCAGGACAAAGACTAAAAATCAGCTAAATCTCTCCTTTGCTTGCTTTCATGAAGAATTTTGGAAAAGATCCTGATTTCAGTTTTGAGCTAGGGACGAGCCCCATAGACAAATTTTCTGCATTTCTCCCTTTGCACAGTTTGACAAAGGAAACTGTCTCCTAGGGACACAGCAAGCTAGTGTGATGTTTCACATCATGGGACTTCTTTTCCCAGTTAATTCATTCATGTTGAATAAGAAGAGGTAATTTTCAGACATTAAATTTAGATTAAGTCATGATTGGTAGTAAAACCAGCTTGATCTCCTTATAAATATGCCTTGACCTAAGTGAAAACAATTAGAAGAAAAAATGATTCTTAAAAGTCTAAGTGTCTGTTGCTGTAGAACACACTGTAGTGGGAGACAGTGACCATATAACAAGATATTAGGTTTCTTGGACTGAAGAGGATTACACAAAATAAAGCAAATCTGATTTTTTAAGTGATCATTCCCGAAAACTGGGTCAGAAAATGTTGCCTCCCTTGGTGAGCAGTTATTAAAACCGAGAAAATCCTTCCTGTTAAGAAAGTATTTAACAGGATTTCATAGGAGAGATAAGCAGACCAGAAGACATTTAGTTGTAATTAGGAATGATCATTGATTTACTCTATCCAAACCACCAAGAGCTGGTCAAGACTGTTCAAAATACTTGATAAATTCACAGAGATTTCCTAAGCATGTAGGAAATAATTTTGTATGAGAAGAGCAGGATCTGAGGTGGACACAACCATCCTTGTAATAAACCCAGCAGCCTTTCTGTGCTCCTTTCACCAGTGTCAGGAGGCGAGGAGATGTTTGTGTTTCCAGGTTGCAGTTTGCTGCTGCTTCCTCAGGCGTGAGGATGAGCTCATCGAGGTCAGCCGGAACTGGCCTGGATTGGTTTCAGAAAGCCAGCGTGAAGGAGGATGAAGTGTTCCTTCCAGGGAGATGAGAGGCAGCACGCCCCTGATCAGAGCACTAATGCCTTGCCTTTGGCTGTTTTTTTCCTAACTGTAGGGTTGGAAGCCTCCCTGCCAAGAGAGGTTGTGCAGTCTCCATCTTTGGAGGTTTTCAAGACCCAACAGGATAAAAGCCCTGAGTAACCCACCTTGGTCTCACAACTGATGCTGCTTTTAGCAGGAGGTTGGACTACAGGACCCTTCAACCTGAGTTATTCTATTACTTTCATCCATTTTACACCCATCATCTTTGGCTTTCTTCAGATATGAAACTGAGAAAGACTAGGCTTGAAAGTTCATTTGCATAAAGCATGGCCAGAAAAAAAGTTGAGTTTAACTGCTTTGTAGGACTGAGACATATGACCCAGCCAGAAAGAGGTAAAAATCTCTGTACAAGATGATAGCTCTGCAAAGAAAAATGATAAAAAGGCTGAGGAATTACAAGTCTTTTGAAACACGTATCACAGGCCTATATGTGTTTACAAAACAAACTGGAACTGCAAAATAACTACTGAGACACTTTTAAAGCACTACAGCCTCCAGTGTCCTGCATAATAAGGGCCAAGGTGGCTTTTGGGCACAGCCTCCCCTGGCTGCAAGGTTATATATCGTACAGTCTGAGCTGCTCCTTCATGTCTCCTTCAGACATCTCTCCAAACGTGTCACTTTTTTCCTTCATCAGTCTGAAGATGGCAGCCAGCTGCTCTCTCTGAACCCTGTCGAGAAGAAAAGGAGAAGTAGGAATAGCCAGTCCAGGAGAAAGAACACCATGGTCAAATGAAACACAGAGCCAAAGGCAAGTTACTGAACAAACCTTACTGGCTGCAGGAAATCTGTCCGTGTGAGATAAGACAGAGATAGCCTCTGGTCCTCCTTCCTCCCCCTTCCCATCTATCCCATCATCCTGCACGTCTCTCTGTAGCTCCTTAAACGTGGAGATAAACCAGACTGCTTTAACACCAGCTTTGGAGTTCCTTAGGGCTTATCTGTGCTCAAACTTTCAAGATAACTCAGCATGTGGAATTTTATAAGACCAACATGTACCAATTTAGCAGACTCCACAATGAACCTGGATTAAGATTCAACAGCACAGTGTGCTTTCCTTCTCTAATGAGAGGACGTAGACACAGAATAACTCAGGAATAGCTATTAAATTTTAAAGGTACATCCTAACGTAAAACTAGAGAGCAGACTACCTCCCAGTGTGGCCATGACTTTAATCAGCCACTGGAAGATAAGGTCACAGATAGGAATTTGCTTTGATTCGAGTTTGTCTGCCAATGTCAAACGGTGAGATGGACCCAGGTAGCCAGTCCAGCAGTGAGGTGGTCCCTGTGTGGGCAGAGGCTGACCAGTGCACCACCTAGCTCAGATTTTTATCCCCAGGCAGTCCCATAGTAGATGATTAACACCCTTCTCCCCCTAACAGGATATCCTGTTTTTTCCCTACCCTGAACCACTTAACCACTGTACATCCCATGAAGATTGGTAACAGTGACAGGGCTTTATTTGGGGTGGGCAGCACAGGAGTGTCATTTGTTTGCAGGAAGCTCATGAACTGATGTACAAAATCCTCTTTTAGGGCAAAATGAATGTGCACGTGGCTCCAGGCAGGGCTGGCTGAGGGATGGAATGTTCCCACTGCCAGACTCCTGCCTGATTGGGATCAGGCAGCCCTATTGCCTAGCACATCTCATTCCTGACTCTCCTGTGGGAGATGAAAAGAACTAATGAGGATGTGGTGGGTGCTTTATGGCTGTAACAAGGCAGATGTAGTTCCCGTTACTTCAAGGCTCGTTTTGTCCCTGCGTGTGAGGCCAGAACTCAGTGACAGCTCAGAGCACAGACCTGCCACAATCCCAGCTCCTCCTGCTTGTTCAGCACCCTCAGACCTCCTGTGGGCTAAAACCACAGAATATGGCTTTTACTCCCATGTGGTCACCCTGTCAAGGCTCCTCTTTCCTGCACAACCATCTTCCCACGCAGGACTTGAAGCCATTTAATTAATCCATTTAAATGCATGCCACTGGATAACCTGGGCTAGCCTTCCTGCAAGGCCTGTGTGGATGAGCTATCAGCTGTTCCAGTAACAGAAGGGGCAGTAATAACTATTGACAGGCAAAACCAGGACACAATCTTTGCTTGAAAGAAAGGACAGCATCAACACACCAGCAGCCATCATACCACGAACAAGATCAGTGGAAGAGAGTCAGGAATCAGCAGAGGAGCCTTCTTCCCGTGCTCCTGAGCTCCTGCTCTGCATTTTCCCCTCTCCTGGGCTAAGCCCCAGCAGAAGCAGGAACAGCGGCCTGTCCTCTCAGCACTGCTGAAGCAAACAGGGCAGGAAAAAAGCAGATCCTGGCAAAGCAAGTTCATTTGCCAGTTCTTTTCTATTGCCGTTAAAATGCAATGGTCCTACGGCCAAACATACCCTGATAACGATGTGGGATCTTTTGGTTATGGAAGTCTGAATTTGTCTGTCTCTAATGTTTTCTTCTCACAGAAAGAGCATCCAGCTGCTCTTTCCAGACGAGAGGAAGGGAAGCAGGGTCATTAGTGATCAATATTTTATTTTAGATCACCTCACCAGAGGGCACATTGCCAGTCTGGTATGGAGAAATTCAATACACAGCTTGGCCTCCTGTGTCTGCAGTGCATCCCAGCTGGGAGTGCTCACACAGGTCTGTATCCCTCACTCCTTATTTCACAGACATCAGCACTGCTGAAACCTCTCCAAAGGCCCATTTCCTTGTCTCCAAAATCAGGATCACAGACAATATTCACTCTCTTTTTTTGAAGCACAACATCAATGCATTTTAGCTCTTCTCTCAACTTTAAATACCATGACTGTGCATTTGGAAAACAGAAAAAAGAGCTGTTACTGCTGTTACTTCACTGCACTCCATAATCTACTACAAAGGGACAGCAAAACAAAGATAAAGAGAGAAAAGAGCCTGGGAAGGAGGAGTAAGGCACCACAAACATGAAACTGTGTTTGAAGAGGAGCTTCTCCTATCAAAGACGACCTTGCAAAACAACTTTGTAGTGCTCCAGCTTGGTTTGGTTTTGGGTATTTTTTTGGGTGAGTTCAGATCAAACATACCGCATTCACAAAGAGAACCATTCTGTCTTCTCATACATGCTGTTCTCAAAACTACTTGGATTCAGGAGGTCAAACAGGATTTTACTTATTGCTGACAAAATAGATTAATTAAGGATTTGCACCTAATTCTTCTTCATAGGCAATTACATTTGCATACTTAGCTCCCTTAGGCTCTTTTTAGACATTTCAGTCCAAGAATTTTATGGTTAGCTGGAGGTTTGGGGCAGTGAGCCATAGGTATGTTAGAGATCTGGGGTTTAGGAACTGCTAAGCACCCGTGTCCACAGCAGCTGAAATCCTGGGCAGAGCACTGCATTGGGAATGTTGTTAATTGCTCTGCAGCCAAACAAGACCAGGATCCTGCTGCAACACTGCATTGCTTCAGCAGAAAAAAAGGGAATATCCCTAATTTTCCCTCTGACCATTTATGGGAATGTAATCATTTATGGGGTAAAAGTCATAGGAGGGCAGAATGTACCTCTAACCTAAAATCCAGATTTTCAACACAAATCTCTTGAGGAAGAAGAAGCTGCTGGAGGCAGGGAGGACAAGCACAAACCAAATAAACTATTCAAAGGTTTATTGGACCAAACAAAGGCAATTTTTACAGATTCAAGCCACTAGAATTACAGTCCTTTGTATAAGAGCCACCATCAGATACAAAACAACAAACAAAAACAAACAAAAGTAAAAAATACCCAGACAGCCATTTGAGCTGAAGAAAGAGTTTGACTTGCTGCCACTAGCAAAAATCTGGACTTAACTACCGACTTTGCTGGATGTACATATTGCCATGTAACTTAAACACAACGGATATAAGGCATTCTTTGCATAGTTGGGTGCTTGGGACACAGTCAGCCAGCCAGCACCGAGGGGAGACAGCGTCTGTACCAGCGGGATGTTGAAGCAGAGGGTCCAGATGTGCCTAAATTCATATGCAAACCATTGAACACGCTTGCAGTTGTCGGCTGGGAAGGGGCAGCCCAGCCTCTTCTAAAGCTGAAGCCTCCTGCTATTCTTTAAACGAGCCCTTTGATGAAGAGTTTGCCAACCCCAGGTGCTGGAAAGGACAACTGTGTACAAGGTTTCAAGTATTGTCTGCACAGGAATTAAAAAGGGGGGAAAAACAAAAAGCAGCCTGTTGGGTTCCTGATATGTTCGCAGCGTTAGCCAGGAGGCAGTGTCGGAGAAGCTTTGAAGGACACATCCCCGCCCAGCCTGGTGTTTCTACAACATCACTAGAGGACTCGGACCCTCTTCTCTCTCTCAAAAAATAGCTGGGTTTGATTTAAAACCGAGCATGTGCCCAGCCAAATTCATCTGCTCTGTGTGACAGAGCGGAGGGGCAACACTGAGCTCTGGCTCCCGTGGACCAGCGAGAGAAGAGGGCACTGGAACAGCAAGCAGGCAGAGGAATGGGGAGTGTGCCTCTCCCAGGACCCCCACTATCTCATCCGAAGCCAGAGGGAACCCCTGATGCCATAGCTACCTCCTTGGGTCTCTCCTCTTGGGAACTGGAGTAGGGAAAAGTGAGGATGCAGATATTAACAGCAGCCAAAGTGTGGTCTTTCCACCGCAAGCAGAACAGCTAAACTATCAAACTTCATCACTTCTTGAGTCTCCTGTCTACCTACAGAATCAGGTCTCTGCTAAAATAACTACAGAAGCAAGATTTGAGTCAGCCCAGCCATCGTCTGCCATGCCTCACGTGGACCCCACTTTGTCCCTCGGAGTAAAGCAGCTTTGTACAACATTGGAAATCACAGGCAGTTCCCACCCCCAGCAATAAAGAGGAGTTTGGCCCCAGGATAAAACAACTCGAGAGTCTGGTACAAGGTCCCGGCTGGTCTGAGAGGAGCTATGGTTTGCCCACCCCAGGAAAAGAACAACATGGATTTCATGGCCTAATACATGTAACAAGCACAACTAATAGACTCGCTGCATATTTAGTGTTCACTTTGGGTTTTGTTTGGGGGAGAGGGAGGAAGGTTCTTCCCAGTCCCCCAAACACAACTCAGGTCATTGCTTGGGCCCAGCCCCAGTCCGTGGAGCCACACAATAGGATCTCCTCAAACTTGACAGGAGTTTTTGAAGAACTCAACTTCAGACCAAGAGGGGATCCCAAGTTTTGAGGGTTTATGGATTTCTCTTATGGGTGTGTTTGGTTGGTTTTGGTATTTCTCTCAAGCCTTTAAAGATGCCAAGGGATGCCTTTAGGAGGAGGCTAGGGACAACTTCATATAGTCTTCAGGTCTGCAAAGAGAAAGAGGGAGAGAAATCATTTCAGTCATTCCACCCCTCAGGTTGGTTCATTATTATTCACATAAACGAGCAGGGGAAGCCCTCGGTCTGTGAGTTGGGGGGAAGGCAAGGCAGCTTCCCCTTCAGGGCAGGACAAGCTGCTATTTGCAAACCTCATGCCTCTAAGAAGGACTTTGCTTCATCAACTGCAGCAGGATAGTCGAAACCCAATCAGAAGTGCAAATCCTCTTGTCTGGCACCAAGCTAAGTTATAACCCTTCTGAGCTACTAATAAGAACTGGAGAAGCCAAACTAATTAACTCCAGGGGTTACTGCCTTACAGTCCTGTGCAGAGCCTCCTGGGGCTGCTGGCACCCTTGTCCAGCCCAGATTCCTCTTCCCACATGTAGCCAGATGAGCCAGGAACAAGTGCTGCTTTCACAGGGCAGTGTGCCTGAACAGCTTGACTTTTCTCAATCTTTCAACAGATGAGTCTGTTCAAGGGAAGGAGGTAAAAACCCCAGACTCCCTGCAGGTCACTTGCTTTTGATGGGAAGCTCTCTCAGTGTCCCAGGGAAGGAGGGTGAGATGCGTAGATGTGTTTTATGTGTGGGGACATCCAGGCACTCCCTCCTGGTCTTGTTAGCAGAGCCAGAGGCTAAAAAATGTGGTCCCTTGTTCTCAGCTGGAACCTTCCAGACACACTGCCCTTGCTGGCCCAGCATCTCTCATGGGTGAACCATCCACGGCAGGGCACACCCGGCAGAAGGCTGCACAACTGCCCATGCACACAGAGACCTGCACTGGGGTAGAGGGAAGCTACAACACACATCACCTACCCTACAGACACATACAGACACACCCCAGCCTCATTCCTCCTGGATTCAATAGGGTTCATGGTCCATAACACCTGAGCCACATTTGAAAGTCCCCCACTCCTGCCAGCCATGGCATGAGGGTGAGGCACAGCCTCTTTTCTTCCTCGCTCTTCTGCCAAATCTTGCCTTCTCCAGCAGCCTTCTGAGCGTGGCCGGTGACCCGGATCCCGGATGGGAGATGCTGGGGGAAGCATCACGTGGGACTGGGGTTACTGGAGCGACGTTGCCGAGGCTCAGTGGCTGTCCCGTAGGACAAAGAAAGGAAATTTTCCGGAGTGGATAATCGCTCCGCGGGATTCGTGGCGCTGAGGAGCGGATCATCCCGCTCAAGTCACGCAAGCATAATCAGATTTCACGTGTGAGGGCATAAGCTTGTTGCCACGGGGGCCCAGGAGGGGAGGTCCCCTCCAGCGTGCCACAGTTGGAGTAGGGAGGGCTGGGGGACGTCAGAGAGGGTGGATGAGTCCCTCACAGGGATACTCATCTCCAGCACAGGGCCAGGCTGACAGCTGGGGTGAGAAAATCTCAAAACGAGCATGAGCCTAGTGGAGGATGTCCATCAGAGCCAGAAATTCCCATCTGCACAACAGGGATACCCCTTTCTGCTCCTGGAGGGGAATTGCACTAAAGAGCATGAGGTTCTCTGGGACACTGGGGCTGTATAACCCCCCAGGCTGAGAAGCTCTGGCATTTCAGCCATGGAACCTGAAAGCCTTAATTAGCTTGGGATGGAGGCTCAGAGATTTGAGCCACTGCTTATCCTTGGCTCTTCCCTGCTTTCCATTCTCCTTGGATCAGCATGCTTGCCCCCAGCAGCTCATCAATCAAACCAGGTTAGGGCCTTCTTTTGCCAGAAGCTGTATTCTTTCTTCAGATAAAGATTATCCAGGTGTCTCTGTTCTTGCCCAAGCCAATGGCCAAGTCACTGAATCACATGATTTGTCAGCTGGACATGGTTCTGTGCAAGGAACAGCTGGAGAACAAGGAGCCCAGACAAAAGCAGGTCCTGGAATATGAGGGCAGCTCAGGGACTGAAGGTCTCAAAGTAGCATGGAAACTACGTGTCCTGGTGGCCCCAGGAGCATTCCCTCACTCCAGCTCAGCCACAGCATTGACACAAGGTTTCTTGCTTTTGAGAGCAGACAGCACCTCAGCTCTGAAAAACAGGGGTTACTGGTGGCATTCCCATGTGCATTTATCTCTCATGTGTGCAAAAATCCACAGCAGGTCAGGAAATCTGTAGCCCATTCATAGACTTCGGCTTTCCAAAGCAGTCCTGAGTCACTCTAAGGAGAGCCCAGAGCATCCTACTGTAACCATGTCTGGTAACTGCTTGTGCCCTTTTCAGGAGTAGTTTCTCTCAAAAAGATGATTTTCAGAAGCACGGAGCATTCCCAGCTCCTTTCCCTCGCTCAGGACCTTGTCAGGACCATGAGGCCTCTGCTCTGAAATCCTGGCAAGGAAGGTGGACAGCAATCTGGCTCCAGATTCTTCTCACTCCAAACTAGGATTGACCCTTGAGGATGAAGAGCGGGGAACAAAAGCCCTTAGTGCTGGGCAGACCTGGCAACGGGTGGTTGAGTTCTCCCCAGGAAGTTCCCTCCCATCCCACCGCTGGGGGTGGTCCCATCACCACTGTTTCCCTGTTTCTTTACCATGGGGACAGCTACCATCTCATTTCTGGTGGTGGCTATAACCCAGTGTTGAGATATTGCAGGAAGAATATGAGGAATGACATACTAAATTCTGAACTTTCCTGGTGGTCCCAAAAGTGTGAGCCAGTTGCTTCAGCCAATCAGTAAAACACAGAGAACTTAATGCAGACCAGAGAGACAGAGCTTAGAAGACAGAAGTGTGATTGAGTGAGAGGTACCGAAAGGAGCTTCATCAACACAAATCTGAAATTCCTCCAGTGGGACAGAGAAGTTGAAAGGTGCACTGGGCTTTGGGAAATACCTGCAGTGCCTCGAGGCTGCCAGAACCAGTGTGACCAGGGAGCACAAGTCCCATTGCCTTTAGGACGGGGCTGGTGAGGAGTCAGTGGGATCAGGGGCTGTATCACCCCCAGCAGACCTTGCCCGCAGCTGTTTTGAGGCAGAAGCTTCCCACATTTCCCAGCCAGAGCAGCAACAGCTGAAAAGGCCAGGACACAGCCAGGAAGGTGGCTTGTGCTGCTGACCAGCTCATCCATCAGTCTTGTGCCCATTCCCTTGCAACACTCCTGACCACCCCAGCCAACACTGCAGCAGTGGGAAAAGCCACGGCCGGGCGGGGCTACGCTTTCCTCCATCACTCAGTGTTTTTTCTCCAGCTCACTGAACACCAGTTTGCTCCCAGCCTGGTGAGATGCCCCAATTCCCTGCATCCCTGGGTCTCTCCCAGCTGCAGGGGAGCCCAGGCCGGGTAGAGCAGGGCTCCCAGGGAGTTAGCAGGCAGAGAACAGCCAGCTGCCCATGCTGCACAAGGTTAAGCAGAAGCAGATGAAGACAAGTCATGAGCACTGGGTGAGGGAGACACAGAGAAGCAGCCACAAGCCAGGACAATTCAGGACCTGAGCCAAAAAAAAAACCCCAGGAGCTCAAGCAGAGTTGCTGTCTGAACTAAAATCTCATGCCAAGGCAGAGTCAGAGACGCACACCCTGCAAAGGCTACGGGGGAGTTTGCAAGCATTTCCTCTCTGGGACAGGAGAGGAGGAGATGGGGAAGGGGCTTCCTGGCCTCCCCTCCCCTGGCTTTCTGAGGGACGCATCCTGAGTTACTCTGTTTTTAAAGCTTTTGGGGATTCATGACTCAATCATGACTATAAATAGGGCCAGGGCTCCAGTCCACTGACAGCTCATAGGTCAGAGGACGTTTTCCCCAGGAATATGGAGGCAGGGAACAGCAGCAGGCCACCAGCAGACTTCCTCCTCATCCAAGTGGAGCCTGGCACCTACAGAGTGAGCATGAGAGGGAGCTCAGCAGGGATCCCCATATATACAGTGCCCTTTACTACAAGAGGCAGGTGGGAAGAAAACACACCTCATGCCCTGGGTGTTTGGCAGCTGAAAGCAACCTTGCCCATGGCTGGTGCCATGCCTGTGGCTGGTGGCCGCAGTGAAGTAGTGGCCACCCTGCCCTGCAGAGTCCCATGGCCCTGGGCTCTGCACCCCTTGCTGCTGCTCCTCCTCCCTCAGCCCAGGATGACTATCGTGCTGCAGAAGATGAGAAGCAAACAAATAATAAAACCCCCCAAAAAGCCCAAACTTACCAGCTTCCCTCATCCAAAAGAAGCACCATGCTGGACAGGACAGGACAGGACAGCAAAACACTGGGTGGGGGGAAGGTTAGCAAAAGAGAGGGAGGAGAAAGAGGCCCAGATCCCATGCTGTATGGAGAGGGGAGCGAGCAGGCAAGCCAGGGTTATGTGATGGCAATGCAGGGGGTGGACAGGGACAGATGCCAATGGACAGCTCTCCTGAAATGCAACCTCCCCCAGCCCTGTCCACCCACCTATTTTTGGAGGGCCACTAGTGGAGATGTTTGAAATAGGTCAAGGTCTGTCAACACAGTCATTAAACCTCTGCAGCTGCTTCCTGCCCTTGTGTGCTCCAGAGTTGTCATCACCAGCATTGTCTCATTCGAAATTCAGACTTCAGCACGGTTGTCCCTCAAGCCACAGCTGCATCCCACATTGATTCAGGATGCCTCGCAGAGCAGGGAAAGGTCTCTCCTCTCTGCTGTTCCCTAGAACCAGCGTCTACCCAGGACACCCTGCCTCGCTGAAATTCCAGGGTCCAAGCCCATTTTTTTTCAGTGCCTCATCACCAAGAGGCACTCTGAACCCAGCTGGGGAGGAGGCAGGTTTCCATTGCTAAATTTCCACCAAGAAAAGGGCTGAGCTTGATATCTACAGCCATCCAATTCCCCTTGCATGAATTCTAATTTGCAGTTGAGCCCTAGGCTTAAACTCAGTCTGTATTCAAATGGTGTCACCTCAACCCATCTGTGGCTGGCCAGGAGGTGAGAGGAGAGGATTGAGAGGCAGGAGGAGAGTTTGTTCCTTGAAAGGGTCACCTGCCTGTGGGAACTGAGCCCATTAGCCAGGGAAACTGGGCAGCTATCCTTATCTTCCCTGCACTCTTCCAGAGGCTGACAGTGGTCTAGGGGATCTCCTGCTCCATCCAGGAGTGCCCCTGCCAACAGCAGAGCATGTCTGAGCAGTTTGGTGCCATTCATCAGACCCTGTTCAAGGGGTCTGCCATGGGGCAGCTCTTGGCTCTTCACCCCCACCTCCTCCTCAATCCCAGACACAGGACACAGAGGAGAGACCTCTCTAGAGCTTGTCATGTGGGGTCTGCTCTCCTTTCTCCCACCAACACACCTAGCCAAGAGTGACAAGCAGAAAGCACAGACAGCTCAACCCCTTGACATCACTGAGGCCAACCAAGGCTTGGCTGGGATCTGCTTTGCCTCATGGAAAGAGAGAACTGAAAGCAGACACCCAGGGGTGCCATTTCTCCAATTGTTTTCTCTTTTATTATGAGTAGAGCCTTGTTGCAGCTGTCAGTGCTCAGCAGAGTCCTGACCATACTCATGTCTAACAGAAAAGATCCCCAGTAACCTCTTTCAACCTTAAGGGAGGTTTGAAGAGCATCTGGCAGAGACCACTCCAAGCCATCCATGAGAGCCAGGCCCTGAAGGCACTACTGAGGAGCTCTTCCTTCCTCCTCCACAGGAGCTGCCAGGTCAGCAACACCTCTCAGGCAGCCTGGCTGTGTCTCACAACCACACCTCAGCCCTGTCTGAGCAGAGGCAGCTGCACCACCACAACTCACATTTCCTGAGCTACAGCTTTGCACTGCGGCAGCTACAGCTGGCAACAGATGGCCAAAAGCCTCAGGTGCAGAAGACAAGGATTTGGGAATAAACTGTGCTGGCTGGACCAAGGGCTGCATCCTTCCCCTGCACTCTTCCCCTTCCTGCCCAGACTGTTTTTCTCCCCCAGGGGGACAAAGGCTACGTGCTTCTGCTCTAGAAGGACTGGTGACCCACCAGGTGTGATCAAGCACAGCCACCACCCCAGCAGATGTATTTGCCAACAGGATTTACTGTCCTCCTCCCTCAGTAAACACTCTAATTTTTAAGGCTGAAGTCACCAGAAGCAGGAAGTTGCATCACTTCATAAAGGTCACATTCCTTCCCCTTTTAGTCCAGATTTAGCACCAGTTGGAAGCCACAAGACTGAAGTGAATTGTAGGCCGGACAACCACAACTTCTGCAGGGATGCAGGTTACAGCAGAAGTGGGTTTTTTGCTTGAATAACCAAATCTATTGCATGCCTGCACTCTCCTGTCTGAAGTCCTACATCTCCTCCTGGAACAGGCAAGGAATATTTTCCATGGCATCTCCAAAATCAAGGAGTCCCAAAATTCAGACTTGTGAACTACACAACAAGTAGCCTCTGAGGACCCACTTGCGTTTTTGGAATGTTGCTTACCAGCTGCTTCCCATGGGAACCTGTTGGTCCCTGGGAAAGCTGGAGGAGTGACAGGGCTAAAAGCGAACACTAAACCTGTCTCACTTTTGATAACACACCTTAGGACTAAGCACCCACTCAGCAGCAGCCCCAGTTTCCCAAATCAGTACAAAGAAGTGGCTGTGGGATGTCCAGCTTCAGGCATCCAAGATGGAAGAGGTGAACATCCAAACGTGAGAGCCCCCATTCCCCCTGGAGTGCTCATGGAAAGTGAGATGAAGGCAGAGGGGAGTGGACTCATTAATCTGCCATGAGGAGAGAAGGGCAGGGAGGTGGGGAGGGACAGGCAACCAACTGCAGCTCAGAACAACCCCTCCCCTGGAAAATAACCCAAAAGCAAAATAACCCAAGACACGAGCAGGTGTTATCAGTGGTACCACTACCTCTAAGCAGCAGCGTGTCCTTACCAAAAAGATTTGCAAGAATGTTTGTGGCCGAGGACCTAAGGTACTTGCTACAGAGATGTGAGATCAGAGGTCAGCTCAATCCTGCAACATAAAGGTGGCAAACCCGGGTCACAGCAGGTCAGCAGCACGGTCGGGGCGCATGGAGTGGGGGAGAGGGATGGAAGGACAAGGAAAAGGATGCAGGACAAGGCTGAGCCGCTGTGCTCAGCTCGCCCAGCTTACCTGGCAGCAGCCCTGCCCCCTTGCACCACCTGCGAGGCCTGCAATGAAAAGCTGCTGATGCCGCAGTGAAGATTTGAGGGGGGGAAAAGTAAGCCAGCAACAAAGCAAGACAAAAAAAATTCACAAAGCTGCCTTAAAGAAATGAACAACACAAATACGGAAGAGAAGAAAATAAAGGAGCAGTAGGAAAACCGCGTCTGCCAATGGCCCTCAGTGGGGACGGCTGCTGAGAGCTCCCAAGGGCCACGAAGCCCAGGCACTGTCCACCAGTTCCAGGTGCACTGCCCTGCCCTGGGACTGCTCCAGACAGACAAGAGCAGCGGTGCCTGAGCGGTGCCATGTGCCCAGGACAGGTCCATCACCCCCTGGAGCCTGTTCTACAGTCCCGAGTACAAAACCCCCATCCCACCGCTGTCCTCAGGCAGTGTCCCCTCAGTGTCCCCAGGTGACAACAAGGGCATTTTTTGCCACACAGGAACCAGCCCAAGGCCCTGCAGGACTCCTGGCCCTGAAAACCTGAGCAGTGATTGTTCAGCTGCTTTGAATGGAGCTGCTGGTGCAAAGGGTTTGAATTTGCCAGCTGCAGGTAGATTTTTGCATTGGTGTTTTGCAGGATCCTGAAAAGCAAATCCCATCGAGCCCCATGGGTGTCCCTGGCATTCACTCGGTTCATCCCACCACCACCTTTCCCAAGTGAAAAATACAGTGACACTCACAGCCCTGCTCAGCGATTTACAGGGTGGGGGCTTCAGGCACGACAAAGATACATGGAAAAGAAGAAAGCAGATATTTTTTCCTGATGCCACCAATGCAGAATCAACCCCGTGCCAGAGGAAACCAGAGCTCATTTCTGTTGCTGACCCCAGAGCAGGGCAAGTCTCTGGATTTACTCTGCCTACCACAAAGCCCTGCTCATATCACAGAGATAAACCTCAGCCAGCCCAGCTGGTGACATCACAAAGATGCTGCCCAAGGGCCTCAAGGCAAGGTTTGCCAGCAGGAGATGCCTGAGCCAGGGGTGAGGTGTGATCCCCCCATCCCTGCTGTGCTCAAGTTTCTGCTTGGTTCTTTACACCAGGCCAGCTGTGGTGGTACTTAGACCATGATTTGACAGGCAAGGGGTGACAAATGCCCCTAAATCACTCTCTGCAAACCTCTGGGTGGAGAATTGAGTCCCACAGCCCTCAGGACAGCAGTGGAGAGAACACCATCTCCCAGGCTTGTTGAGCCCCCAGTGGGGAGTCAGTTCCTTGGAGCTCACCCTCAGGGAAGGGGTTTGAGCTGCAGACACAAAAGCTGTAAGGGAGCAGCCTGCTGTGGGGTTATTCCTTGTATAGGCTGGGGAATCTCGAGCTAGAAAGCTTGTTTTAAGTGACAGGACAGGTTGGACCTTTCTTCATGCAGGGCTCAGGAGGACACTTCAGCAAAAAGTGCAAGATGGACAATTCTCCATCTCTACCAGGGAGACAGCCCTGGGGATGGACACTTCCAGTGTTGGCCCCATCTCAGTGAGCTCTGAAGCCTTGCACTCCCTCACTTTGCCCCAGTATTTCTGAGCTATGCCCATGTCCTTGGTTGGGAGGCCATCCACAGGGCCAAGGGAGGGGAAGTAACCAGAGATCAGATCCTCAACAGATACGTATCAACACAGAACTAATGGGATCAGGACAAATACACCAGCTGCATCCGCTGGGAAATTTGGTCTGAGCATCCAGAGGAGCTCCAAAGGTATTTAGGGCCACAGTGCCTCCACCTCCTAAATCAGTGTGACTTTATTTGTTCTCCTGTCTTCCTGGGTGGGAGAGGTCTGGAACTCCAGAGCAATGAGAGGCTGAGGGCAGTGTGGGGAGAGAGAAGTCTGAGCACACTCAGCTTGCTCCAAGGGCATGTCAGCCAGGTGGGCTTGGGCAAGAAGAAAAAGGAAGCTCAACTTACCTTTGTTCTTCCTCTAGTTCTTCTTTGGACATCATTGACTTGTACTGGTTTCCCCTCAGCTTTCCAGGACTGTATTTAAAAGAAAACGACTCATCTGCAGCTGGAGAGAGGAGACAAAAAAAGAGCAAGAGATCTGTGAACCAAAGACCTCCCGAGAGCCACAATCAACAGCAATGAGGTTGTTCCCTTGGTGTGCTCTCTGACCTCTGCTCCTGCACCCCAAATGCTCTGGCCACCCCAGCACACCTCCTGAGTCAGCTCCAACCTCCAGAAAGCCTGGGCAGTGTCAGGGAAGCGGTGTGGATCCCAGAGGAGAGCCAAGGTGCTGCCGGCCAGAGGATGGCAGGAGCCAGGCCACAGCCAGCGCTGGAAACAGCGAGGACTGCTGAGAGCGAGCAGCCTGCTGGAAGCAGATCCCAGTAAATCCTACAGCGCAGGAACCATATGCTATTGTTCTCCCCTGGATTCAAAGCCTTGCAGGCTCATCTTGGCTTATCAAGACATGCTAATCCTGCCCTGATTAACTCGCAGCATTTTCCGCTTCTCCTCTCCAGACTTGCATTCCTTCTCCCTCCCTCTCTCTCCTCGTCCAGGGGCCCTTTCCCAAGCTTGGGACTCAGGGGTGGTGTCCCAGGCCACGCAGACCTGCAGCTCCCCTGCAGCCCTTGACAAAGCTTGTGAGAAGAAGATGCCACATGGCAAAGGCCAAGGCTGTAAACAGCACTGAGCCACGGCAGCCCCAGGAGAACCAGCACAGCTGAGTCCAAGTCCCTCTGCCACCAGACCTGAAGAGGAAACCAAGGTCTCCTTCTCCTGGGTGCTCTCCCACCCGGCTCGCCAGCCTGAGCCCTGTGCTAATTAGAGCACCAAAGCTCACAGACTCTGAGCCAAAGCCGATCCTTTTCCAATCGGATTTTGTTCGAGCACTATTTGCTTTTAAAAACCTCTCCCGTGCTTTATCTTCCTACAGATGGGAGAAAACAACAGGAGGGGAGGTCAATCCAAAAGGCAGCCCAGGAGGAGCTGCTGCTTTGGGTAGTCGCCTTTGTGGGTTATCCTCGGGCTGCTTATCTGAGAGCCTTTATCTCCCAAGGACTGCAGGACTTGGCTGCTTCACATCCAACCATCCAGCACTGCTGTTCCCACATTCCCAGAAACATCTGCTGCTTCCCCCGACCCTCAGAGCCCTGGGGATGCTTCCAAGGGGTGCACAAAATGAAGATGTTACTTCATCGTCTGCATGGCCCTGAAAAATTGCACATTATCCACAAACCAGTATCCAGGATGATACCTAGCAGGACCCCTAAAGGGGTGAAACTCCCCTGGAATGAGAGAAAGCCCCACCTTGTACATAACACTTGGATGGATCCTCTCTCCCCAGTAACACAGGAAGCCACTTCCCATCCTCTCCACTGCTATTGTGGCCGTATCCATGATTGTCTCTCCTCCTCCACCTGCCCAAATGAAAAACCCCTCACAGCCCCTCCCCTCCCTTCCTCACACCCAGGGTTCAGCATCAGCAGCTTCCCTCTCTTTTCCAATCAATAGTGCCCTTAAGGATTTTTCTCCTTGTGTCCAATGCCTTGATCTCGGGATTTCTCCAACCCCAAGCTCGTGCCCACGTTCAGCTGCTGCCAGACCTTGGGGACCCCTTCATAAAAGGCAAGTCAGAGCCTCATTTTGTAGGTGGGGAAACCAGAGATGTCAGAAACAAGCAGTGCAAGGCTTCACGGGGAGACACTGGAGTGACTGTGCCTGGGAGTGGGATGGGAATTTCACAGAGACTTCCTCCCTGCTAATGCCCACATTTCCTCACTTCTTTACATCTCCCAGTTCCTGATCTTGGGGAGCTTCCCTGGGAAGTCCTGGTGGGTTACTGCTCAATTACTGATCCAGAGTGTTTCTCTAATCCTTAAATGCCATCGGGGATCCCAGGGGATGCAAACCCTTTATCCAGCTTTGTCACAAATGTGTGAACATAAGCAGCCCAAAGCTCTGGTCTGCAGCCCCAGACATTCAGTTTAGCCATGTTCCACTTCCCTTGGTGGGAAACCCTCCCCGTGGGCGAGCAAACAAACCTGGCCAGCTGGAAACAAGCAGTAATGCTGCAGCTTATCAGCACTTTGGGTGACCATAAAAGTGCATGGAAAGAAAATTCAGCTGGCTGCTGCTTTGGGAGATATTAGGAGAAAGAAAAAAAAAATTAAAAAGAGGGTGTAACATCCTGTTCCCGATGCTGGTGCAGAGCAGGAGCTGTTCATTACCTTTGTAAAGCTCAACTGATTTCAAGGACAATTAAGATTGTTTCCTTCATGTGGTTGTCTGCCAAATCAAGTGAGATTTGGGATTCAGACTGGCCCAAAAAGAGCAGTTTCTTTGCCACCTCACCAGAAAATAATAAGGGAGGAGGGAGGCAAGGAGGGTCCCCATCTCCCTGCCCACATGGTGTGATTAAAAAAAGGAGACAGTGTGTGGCTTTGGAAACCTCTGGCTGTTTTTTGAGCTCAGGAACTTTCTTTGCAGATCGAAAACAAACTTCAGGAAACACACAGAAAAGGGAAGGTTGGGTTTTCATGCAGACAGGGAAAACATTACAGGAATACGAGGTGACCTACTTACTGAGAGCCTCCATGAGTTCATATTAAAGAAAACATTTGTCTTTCATCTCTCTGCCCTCGCCTTGCCAGTGCTGTGACCCTGAGCTGGCAGGGTGAGAGCAGCCCCAAGAGAGCACCTCTCCCCTGAACATGCTTGCTCTGGCATGATGCACGTTATCCCTGCCAGCTCCCTGCCTGAAGTGGAGGGAAGGCTGCTTCGGTGGTTTTGGTCACAGGGCAGCATCCCAGGCTGGTGACAGATGCCTGCAGGATCCTCACATGCCCCAGGGGAATCTCTGCTGGTGGGTTGAGTGGGGCCAGGACACACAGGAGTCGGGGAAGGAAGGAGCAGGGCTGATCCCAGCAAAGCCAGGGCACTGCTGGCATTCCCAGCTGCATCCCGCTGTCTCCTCACCAGGCTGGGCCATGGCTTTGCCCAGCCCCGCTATAAAACACTTCAGAAATGCTGCGAATAATTCAGGAGAGGAGTCAGGGGCTGCCTGCAGGAGGTGCTTAGGGAGGACACAGTGCTAGCCAGGACTCACAGCCAGGGGCCATCATCTTCTCCTGATCCCAAGTCACAGCCACTTTGGAACGATGCCCTGCGGTGCCAGGGCAGCCCTGGAACAGAGCTGAACCCACAGAGGCAAACACTGGCAGAGCAGCGTTACTGAGCACCCATTTGGCAGGATACACCCATCAATCCTCAAAGCAGACCTCCCACAGCCCCCCACGGCGACATCCCCAATCCCCAGTGCTGCGAGGAAGCCTAGCGGGGTGGAATGAGGGTATTTTGGGAACCCCGTCTCCAAAGGCGCTCCCCCCACCTTGCAGGAATGGCACCAGGATTAAAATTTGATTCTGTGTGGCATTAGGCATAATCCTCCCGAGCCGGGGGATTGCCACACAGCGCCTTCAAACAGCCAGGCAGCAAGTGGGGCAGGGAAGAGAGAGCACCCCAAGGCCTCCTGCTGCCCCAGCTGTCCCCAGCCACCCCAAGCCAGGACTCCTGGGGACATCCCAGCACCTCCAGGGCTGCTCAGGAGAGCAGAGTCCCCTTCAGACACACATTCCTGCTCGGCACCATCTGTTTCATTTTCTTAGGAGTGCAGCAGTTGTCACCCTCATTAGACAATTAATCATTTTCCAATCAACTAATTGGCTAATCAGTTAAACGTGGCTCTGACTAAAGCCCCTGGAGATTGTCCTGGATGCGAGCAAGAAGATTTTGGAGCAGCTGCATCACAAAGCTACCCCATGGCAAACAGCCCAAGGGCATCTGGGGAAGGGGTAGGAATTTCCTCTACATTTTCTGGAGGAAGGAGACCATCCCCAAGCACTCAGGGCTTCAGCCCTGTCCATAATCTCCCTGCAGAGTTCTGGCTTGCTTGGCACTCACCGTCCTCATCCTCCGGCTCTCTCACCACCAGCTTCTCGTTTTCTGAGTCTACCTCTTCCTCCTGCAGGAGTTAAAAACAGAGCAGCCTTGAGGAGAAGGTGCTGTGCTGAATAACCCGTGTTTGGTCGGGGTAGGGCTGGGATGCAGAGCCTGGAGCTCCTGTGGGAGGGCTGGGCACCCCTTCCCTGCTTCCTCCACGGAACAGGACAAAAGGATGCTCGCTAATGAGGGAGGTTTATTCATCTACTTTCCTCTCACTAGTCAGTCACAGGGATCTGGCCCACCCAAAGGCTGTGAAATGCAAGTGCCTCCCCATAACTGAAGAGATTAAGGATTTTAAGAGCCTTGTGCCTGGGCACCCTCCTCCCGGCTGCACCCCCGCCACCCCTCCTGCCCAGGGACAGGCAGGGCACTGAGCCAAGAGCCACGGGGACTTCTGTGTGCCCCCAGGCCAGGCTTGGACAGACTGTCCTGGCATTAGGAAAAGGTGGATCTGCAGCCAAAGCCCCCTTGCAGCCACGGGCCAAGCAGCTGCTCTGAAGCACAGCAGCGTTCACCAGTCAGGCCCAGTGGTCGAAGGCAATACTGGGGGGTTGTGCAGAAGCCATCCACAGCTGGTGTCAGGAGCACAGGCTGGAGCAGCAACAGCATGTTTTGGGGTTTTTTTAAATGTAAAGCAATTTTGGAAGTTTTGGGGTTCCCTTCTACGAGGCACAACAAACTTCATAAAGCCCAGATTCCTTGTCCTGTGCAGAAACCCCAAGCAGGGAGAAAGGGGAGCACTCCAGCTCTGAAGATAAGACAAAAACATGTGGCAGAACCCCTGCATGAGTGTTTTCCTCCAGCCCAGCCCTGTGCTCCAGCTGCAAACCCCTGTGAGCCGAGCCCAGGGGTCACCAGCACCTTGGGGTGTCCTCCTGCATCCCTGGCCCCGTGCATCCCATGGGCTGGCAAAAGGGCAAAGCACAGGGCAGAGAGGGGAGGAGGAGCACAGAGGGAGGCTGCCAAGCCCCACATCATCGAGGGACACATGGGAAAAGCTGGGGTGAAGGAGACCCAAGGGGAAGGACGCTGACCCAAGAGGGACCATGCACAGAGTCGAGTGCTGGCTTTGCAGTGCAGAGCTTTGGAGGAGCTGCTGGAGCACAGCCCCGGCCCAGAACTGGGTTACTTTGTCATCGGGGAGGAATGTGCATTATTCACAGCCACTTGGCTTCCTCTGGCCACTCTGTTCCCCAGAAGGAGATGCCACCGGGACCCCCGCCCGCTGCAGCCATGGCTATTTTGGGCCACACTTCCAAACATGGGCACTTCCCACTGGACACCCGGACTTCCCCTGAGGATGGCCGGGGAGGCACCCAAAGGAGTGGCCTCAGGGAGGGGATACTCAGCTCTGGTGACTCGGCCATAAGCCCGGGGCAGCAGTTCCCCATCACACCCATCTCTCCCTTCGAGCTGGGACATCCCCTGGGAGACCCAACCCTCCAGGAGCAGACACGAGGAGGGAGATTTTGGCCTCTTCCTTGCCTGGGCATTAGGAACTGAGCATTTAGCAATGAGAGCAAGCAGGAAATTTGGGTGGCAAACCTCCAAGGAAGGAAAATATATCTGCTCCAACACAGAGGAAGAGACGTTTGACGGGAGCAGAGAGGGAACAGCCAGGGATGCCAGGATGGCAGGCGACAGCAGCGTGCCGGCGCTGTCTGGGCACTCCCGCTCGTGGCAGCCGGGATCTCCTTACAGCACAACACTTTTCTGCTTGGATGGCTTGGAGGCAGATGCCAGCACCTCCCTTCCCCCCGTGCTGTGGCCCCAGACTCCACATCCCTGTCCCTCTGCCTTCCTGGGGCTGCTCCGTCCTGCAGCCATCGTGGTCCAGCTGCCTCAGAGGGATTCCCCTCGCTGACCCCCATCCATGGGGCATCGCTCCCTCCACCTCCAGGAAGTACACCTGCCCCCGGAACACCATTTCTTTCTGTTTTAAATGGGCCGAGTCATTAAGAGGCCACCCAACCCCACCAGGGGAGAAGAGCAGACAAATTTTGCCCCCCTCCCCATGGCCACTGCCACCCTGGGATGATGTCCCACCCACACTGTGTGCTGTGCCACCCTCCCCAGGCTGGCTCTCCCTCCCACACACCTCTGCATGGCTGGAAAGTGCTGCGTGGCCACACGTGTCCTCTGCTTGTCCTGTGTGCCCGAGGCTGGATCCAGGCGAGGCACCCAACGGTGGTATCTGGAAAAGGGCAAAAGCTTTGAGCACAAACACCCCCGAGCCCTCCCTGTGCTCCACCAACCAACCCTGGCAGCATCAGCACACGTGGACAGATCTCTGGATGTGGCCAATAGCCCACCTTGCCCCATGCCCGAGCCTGTGCTGCCTCTGATCCCTGTGCCAAGCCATGGCACAGCTGCTGGAGTGAGGAACAGCAGAGAGCTCCAGTGCCCAGCCCCGGAGCCGGGGTTTGGGGCTCATGAGCTGCTCTCTGCGGCAGCCCCAGCCCGTGGGATGGCACCAGAGCAAGGAGCCATCAGCGGAGGGGGACTGGCTCTGCCAGCGCCAGGCCGGGCTGCCCGTGTGTCCTGGCAGGGCTGGAGGCAGCGTCCCGGGATGCTGATGCAGCAGTCAGGACTAGCAGGAAGGGAGAGGACATGCTCGGTTTGTTAATGCTCTGCCAGCTGCCTTCTCCATCCCAGGGAAATACCCCCTGGAAACCCCCCCAGCAATCCTGGGGCTGGGGCTTCCCAGCCCTCTCAACCCCACAGCAGCTGTGGATGGCCTCGGCCACCGTGCACAGCCAGCTTTCCCTGTCCAAAACCTGCTCAGATGAAGGTTTCCCTGCTGTGCCTGGAGGGCTGTGGAGGAGGATCCACGTGGGCAGGGAGCAGGGACACCGTGTCCCTTGGCCTTGCAGCGAAATACCAGCGCCGGGCTGGGAGCAGCCTCCGGGCTGGCTGGAAGTGGCAGCAGGGACAAAGCCCCACCTCGAGCCTGGCTGTGCCCACAGCCCCTGCGAGCCAGAGAGGAGGGGAGAGCCCTCTCTGCCTGGAGCAGCCCCGAATTTCAGAGCTCTCAGCCCTGCCATGGCCAGTGGGTGCTGCTGTCCCGGCTCCCTCGGGCCGCGGGATGCTCCGGGAGGAGGGAAGCGCCCTGCAGCCAAAACA
Organism: Eulacestoma nigropectus; assembly: GCA_013397775.1. Lineage (NCBI taxonomy): Eukaryota > Metazoa > Chordata > Aves > Passeriformes > Eulacestoma > Eulacestoma nigropectus. The sequence continues at coordinate 219,766 of VZTE01000671.1, read as the reverse complement.
GGGAGGGGGAAGGCGTTGGGACAACACTGGGAGACACCAAAGAGGACACCACGGCACCCCAGGCACTGCTCTTCTGGGGGAAGCACAGCCCAGGGGGAATGCAGGGAGACAGTTTAGGGCAGCTGGGAGTGAGGGAAGGAAGAGCTGGAGAAGAATGGACCTGAGTGCTCTGTCCAACAGCCCACAAACCAGCATCCCTCGGTGCGCACCGGCCACGGGAACCTCCCCGCAGGGAAAAAAAAGGCGAGAAGCAGCACTGCAGGGAGCCGTGCGCGTCATTATCCGGGAGCATCTGGAGGAGACTTGGCACGGGCCGCCCCGACCAGCTGCTGCGGCGAACAAAGATCTCATTGCCGAGCCGAGGGGACGCGTTGGGCGGCAGCTGCCCGGCCCCGGGGCGCGCAGGGCTGGGAACGCTCCCTGCCCGCTCCCGCCTGCGGGCGGCACGGAGCCAGCCCAGCCCGCAGCACATCCCGCGCCCCGGTACATCCGAATCAGACCTGGCCACAGCTCGCCAGGGCTCCGGAAAGCCCAGGGTTAAAATCCAGCAAGTCATCCGCCTTGAATAACGAGGCAGCGATCCATCTGCCTCGGCGTTTGGCAGCTCCTGGCTGCGGAGCCGAAGCATTTGTTGGATCATCACGAACGTGCTGTTGCCCTTTAGCTCCATGGCCACGAGCGAGATGCCCCGTGCGTGAGGCTGGCTCTGTCAGCGGGGTTTGGACCAAAGCAGAGCGAGGACAAGGCTTCGGGGACATTTTGGACACAGCCAGCACTGACCATGGACAACCCTGCGTCTCCCAGGGGAGGATGGCTCAGATAGAGGAGCTTGGCATCGTGACCCAGAATGCCCCCTCATGGCTCTGCCACCGCTGAACCTTCTCCCAGCCTACGGGAGATGGGAGCCAGGCTTCCCACCACAGCATCATCTGGTTTTCAGCTCATTTCTGGCCATTTCCTCCCCACTTCCTCCATCCCCGGTGCAAACTCCTCTGAGCTTCTTTCTCAGAAAGGACAAGGGAGTTTGGGGGTGGTGTGTCCCTCACCCTTTCTTCAGCTGAAGGGACAGCCCTGGCACTTGTGGGCAGGTTGGGGCCAAATAAGTCCCCTGCTTCAGCTTCAGGAAAAGGGAAGATCCCAGGCTGCAAAGCAAGAGGAGAAAATTATCTTGGATTAAACTCCCAGGCCCTGTGTGTTGCCATTTATGGCTGCACTTTCTGCTCCAAGCCTGATGCAAGACATTGCAAGAGGGAAGGAAAGCAGACAGGAGAGAGCCAGCCAGAAAGAGAAGAGCCAGGAGAAAAGGGGAAGGAAGAAACCTTTAGAAAAAGACTAAATAATAACAATGTTGGGCAGAGTTTAGCAGAGCAAAGCAGCTGCTCTGTCAGCAGCTCCCCTTTACCCACCACTGGGCTCTCCATCCTCCCGCCGGCCAGGGAAGCAGCTGCTACAGAACAAGAACAGTTTTCCAGCCCTGGTGATGGTCCTGCCTGCTCTGGGGTGCCTGGAGCAGATGTGCCTCACGGGGAGATGGCCTTTTGCAGGTCTGAGTCCCCCAAAGTATGGGAGCATCTGCTCCTGCCACTTCCCCTGTCACTGCTATGGGCAAGGACAAGCCACAGAGTGAGCAGAGCCTTTCTGAAGCTCCGGGACCATCCAGCCCTTAATGAGGATCAGGCAGTGCCAGGGCTGATGAGGAAAACCCACAGCAGGGTGAGGAGTCCGGCTCAGCAGCACCCATCCCTGCAGGCACCGCCACATCCCAGCGTGGCTCCCCCAGGATCACATCCAGCCGGCTCATTCCCTTTTGCTGCAGCCTCTGGGAAGCAAACACCACACACCAGCACATCCCTGGCTGCCCCTGGGAGCTGGATGGCATTCTTGGGAGCAGCGGCAGGCAAAGCTGGCCCTCACCTGGCAGCCCTTCACACAGCTGGGCACTTCAGGAGGCAAAGAGTCCTCGTGACCTCTGCTCCAGCAGTGCCCCAGCTCTGGCACAGCTCCCAGGGCTTTACCCAGCCCAGCAGGACCTGGGCAGCAGCTCAAGCTCCTGGACCTGTGCAGGGATCACAACACAGACCCCAATGCCACCGTGCCCCACACCACACCCCAGCACCAGCCCCGTGGCTGGCATTCAGGGGGGCACCACACATGCACAGGCTCCCCGGGGGTTGACACACGTCCTGTCTCACTTCCCAGGTTCCAGCCACTGCAAGAGATGATGCTTTTGTCCTTGGCACAGGCTGCTCTGGGTGAGAGCTGGGCACATCCGAGCACTCAGGGATCTGGGTGGGGAGCCCTGCATTCCCTGGCAGTGCCGCTGCCAAGGCTGTGACGAGGGGTAGCACATCAGCACATCCCTCCCCAGTGCCCTTTGGGACGGTGGAGCTCCTGCCCCAGCCCGCTGGCAGTGCAGACACAGCCTGAACAGCTGCCAATTACAGCCAGACTTAATTAGACACCCTCTCCCCTCCGGCACAGGGAGGGCAGGCAGGAGGTGTCAGAGGGGGAAATGATGACTTTTTAAATGTAAAGAGGGCTCCTGGTGGGAGCGGGGTGGTTTGTGCTGCCTGGTGTGTGCAGAGGCACCGGGAGCCCCCAGGGAGGCACAGATTGGGGTGGGGGGCACAGGGGAAATGCACCAGGAGCTTGGCAGAAGAGACAGATGAAGCCTTTGTGCCTCTGCTCTCCAGGTGACAGCCCCACAGGCTGCCCTGCTCAGGCAGGGTTTGTGTGTCCCCTCTCCCCACTTGCCGCTGCTCTGTTTGAAGCCCCCAACTGCAATTAACCCTTGGCAAACCAGCCAGGCTGCCGTGCCCTGGCACTGCCCACTCACCCTCCCCATGTCCAGAGCATTTTGGCCAGGATGGCATCCCGGCAGTGGCTCTGGTCCAACACTGAAAACCCTGCCCGGTCCCTGCCACCTGCCACTTCCAGGACAGAATGGCTCATTAGAGAGCTGAAGTTTCTGACCGTTTCTCACAAGATCCGCGCTCCGCAGCTCCAGCGCCGCTGCCGTTCCCACCCAGCAGCTTTTCATTAGGGGATTGCTTTGACAGCACTGCCTCATCCGTTAACGAGCTGGGGATGGGGATGAGAACAGACAACGACAGACTAATTAAGTTTTTTTCAGTGATGGGAGCCAGCAGAGACAAGGGGAACCACTACCAGCAGTTAAGGGAAAGAAGGACTCCTGAGCTCCTTTCCCTGCTCTGCCGCTGGTTCATTTTGTAGCCCCGAGCACGATGCTGCAGTGAACTGGTCACTGCAGAGAAGGACAGGGAGGCTTCACTTGTAGCGATTTCACCATCCTTGCAGGAGATGGAAGCAGGAGGGAGGCCGGCACACGCGGGTGCCCCAGCAGACCCCGGTTTGCACAGGCAGGGAGCAGGGAAGGAGGAGGCAGCGGGATGCACGGCTCCAGCCCGTCATTAACACACCCAGGCTGCTCTCCCTGGGCGGGTTCATCCATCAGCATTTTGGTCGAGTGGTTAATGGCTGCGGGGAATCCGAGCCAGCCTGGCACCGTGCGTGCTAAGTGAACAGGAGAGAAAGAAAATAAGGAATGAAAATAAATAAGGAAAGAAAGCTCTCCCAGTGCCGAGCACAACCCTCTCCTTGCTGATGTGCTGAGAAGCCCTGAGCCTGCAGGAGCCGGTAGCCGGACGGGGGCTGGAGCCTCATCTGCTGAGTCACATCAGGGGACCGCAGCCTTCGGCCGAGCCAAGGCAGGCTGGAAAGGGAATGATTCCATCAGCAGCCGCCTGCAAAGCACTCCCTGCTCTGCCCAGGGCCAGTCCCATCCCTGCCTGTAATGTCTGCTGGGCTTGGCTCTGAGTGGTGCTGGAGGAGGAGAAGGATGAAGCAACTTTGAGGATGTTCATAGGGAGCAAAACCAGGGAATCCAGGGAGACTCTGCAGAGCTGTGGATGGTCTCTCCTGCTCTGCCCACAGGACCACCCCTTGGATCAGCAGGCTGGGCACTGCCACACGTGTGTGGCGCCTGCTGGAAGCGCACGTAGTCCCTCGGCCGTGCCACCCAGCCCCGGGGCCGGCCAGCCCGGCCAGGCAGCGCTGGCAGCCGCGGGATCATGCGCGGGCCACAGCTCCCAAACACTTACTCAGCAGCGAGGAGCATCGCTCCCCCTCCCACTGCTCCCCACCACCACCCAGATGACACGTGCCTGGTCCCTGTCCTTCCCAAAGGGATGCTGCTCAGGCCCAGGGTGACTTGTTCTGCCTTGCTCCCACAGTGAGGGAACAATTTCCCAGGAGGAAAAGCTGGCCAGGGCCCTACTCAGCTCCAGTGCCCCCTTTGCTGCAAGAGGAGCTGAGGGCAGTGAGGAGGCCCAGTCCCGCAGAGCCCAGCTGGGCTTCTGGAGGACACAGAACTCCCCGTTTCTTGAGTAAGAACTCATTCCAGGCACACAAAACCCTGTTACTGCACCTGTGCCGAGGGGGCATAAAGGACCTGAGCCCTTCTCTGAAGGCAACAAGCACAGCAGCAGTGCCTGTTCAAAGACATCAGGGCTGAAGAGCAGCCAGAGGGGAGGAAAACATTCCCTAGAGTTGAGCTAGCAGCAGAGGAACCTGCGGGCTCTGGCAGCTCTGGATCCGGCCGTCTGTCCTGATGGGATGCCCAGAGAGCAGCTCCAGCCGAGTGGCCAACTTTGGTGCTGAGCTGGCCCAGCCAGCACCCAGCTGGCTAACGGTGGCCCAGGAGCTCTCCAGAGATCCTGGTACTCAAAGGCACCAATAAATCACAGAGAAACAGATGTGGTTTCCAGGACACTGGGACAAGGGATGGGACTGCTCAAGAGCTGTAACCATGGCCAAGGGGCACCAGGAAGGGGAGAGGGAGAGCTTCGAGGCTCAGAAACCACGAGAGGAGGTGCTGAGGAGCACAGGGAGGCAGAGGCACATCCCAGCCCCGAGAGCAGGTCAGGGCTCACCCCTGGGTGTTGCAGAGCATCACAGCAAAGAGCAGGGTGTGCAGCCCCTGGGACCTGCCCAAGGCCATCCAGTGAGTCAGTGGAGATGCTTTCCAAGGCGAGGGCTGTCTACGCACTGCCCGGCAGCCTGGATACAGTTGCTGAGGATTACAAATGCTGCTAATAATAGCCAGGAGGCGACTGGGCCCCGGCCCTGTGAGCCCCGGCCCGAGCACGCTGCCGGCACACGGCGACGCTCCCGCATTCCCGAGCCACCCCAGTACTCCCTTCCCTGCCTTTGGACAAGGGGCCACATGGGAGAAAGCCACCAAGGCAGGGAGCTCAGGCACCTCAGGTTGTCACCGAGTCCTATCTCGGCTGGGCGAGAGCAGAACGAGATCTTCCCATAGACACTGGGTCACCCTTTTATTTTTAAACAAGATCCGGTGGAGGAGGAGGATTTACGGGGCATTTATAGGCATCGCTGCCGCCCCCAGCATCCCCAGTTCAGCCAGGGGTCAGAGCTTGGGGCCAGCATCCTGCTGGGGCTGGGAAGGAGTGGGGCGGTCCCTTCCCTGGGGCAGGCAGGGACAGCGCAAGGAACCCGCGCTGGCACGGGGAGAGTTTGCTGTAACCCACAGAAAAGGGATGCGGACGGGAAGAATAAACACATGCACATACCCCAGCACCTGGATAAGCTCTCGGGGAAAGGAAAATACTCCCAGGGGTTAGATGTGCACACAGGAGAGGCTCGCACTGACATACGCTTCTCTTCCCTTAAATCTTCACTTTCTTGATTATTTTTAGGAGCATTCCATGGGGAACGGGGGTGGGAAGGAGCCAGGAACACCCCCAAACCGCTGCCCCCCTCGAGGACAACGGGCTTGTCCCCATCCGAAGACAAAACATGGGTTTTGCTGGGACCGCTCTTATTTTAGGGGAAGAGCCCGAGCGCTGCTCCCTCCCCGCCACCCGCGGGGATGGAGGGCTGGAGAAGGGGCACCGCGGGGGGGTTGGAAGGACCCCGGCGGTCCCGGGTGAGGCTCCTCGGGGAGCCGGCCTTACCTTGCTCTCCACATCCTCCCGGTGGCCGGGCTGCTGGGGCTCCGGGGGCGGCTGCCGGGGCTCCGCGGGCGGCTGCCGGGGGATGCTCTCGGCCGCCGCGGGGCTGGGCTCGGCCGCGGGGCCCGGCTCCGCCGGCGCCTCCCGCTGCTCGGCGACCGCCTCCTTCCCCTCCTCGCCCGCCCCGCCCTCCTCCACCGGTAC
>VZTE01000671.1:191896-213182 GCA_013397775.1 Eulacestoma nigropectus | reverse complement strand
CCCGGCCCCCCCGGCCCCCCCGGCCCCGGCACCCACCTCCCGCTCCCAGCCGGCAGCCAGAGCCAGGCCCCGCTCCGCGCCCTCACCCGCCCGCACCCAGGGGTGGGATTTGGGAAGTGGCGACCGGGAGAGGAACGCTTGGGCTGCGAGCAACCCGGCTCTGCCTGATGCGAGAGTCCAGCTTGGGACAAGGGGATCTTTCATCAGACACTGCCTTATACCCACAAAGTCATTCCCAAACTGCTCGGCAGTCGCTTGCATCGTCAAATCCTAGAATAATTTACATTGGAAAAGACTTCTAAGATCATCACCCCTTTCAGTGAAGAAATTGTTCCTAATACCCAATCTAAACCTCCTCCGGTGCAACTTGAGGACATTTCCTCTTGTCCTGGCACTGGTTACCGGGTCCCATTCGTAACGACGGGAAGGTGTCAGCCTCCCGGGATGCTCCCTGCGGGCGGGCAGGCACCCAGGGCTTGGTGAGCTCTGACACACTGGGGTGTCAGCTGGCCTCCGGGCAGTGTTTAATGAGCATTTGCACCTGGTTAGCCCTTGGCTGGGTAGCCGAGGGGCTGACAGGGCCAGGAAAGGTGTCCTGACTCCCTTGGGTGAGCAGCATCTGGCAGCACATCCATGCCAAGCTCCAGAGCATCGCTCCACCTTCCCCAGGAGCTGCAGGCGGTATCAGTGGCTCATTTGTGCCATGAACTGCTGTTGTACCCACCAGGTAAAGTTGTTGCCCAGAGCAGCTGGGCTGCCAGAGCCTCCCCCCCGAGCATCTTGCTGCTGGGAGGTCTGAAAAACAGGAGACTCAAAACCCAGGATGTGCCCAAAAGCCATCACAAGCTGGCAAGGAGAGTGGCCAAGGAGTTGTCAGGTCCCTCCAGACTCTGCCACCGAGGATTTCCTGCCTCTCGAGACTGCTGGGAGGATTAGCCAACCTTTTACAAAGCAGGCTGAAATTAGAAGGCCTAAGCTATTGCTGCCAGGGTGAAACCAGCACGGAGCTGGATGCATGCAAGGGGAGCAGACATTGGAATTCACCCCAGACAGTTTCTTCCAGGGAAAAGACTCTGGAGATACCACCAGGAGCAGAGTTTTTTTTATTGGCTGACTGAAGACAAAACTCAAACAAAGATGGGATTAAATCCCCGGGTGGGAGGAAGGAAGTGAAGCCATGATCCTCACCGTGTTTGTCTTTATTGGTAATCCTATCAGGCAGGCAATCGTTAGCGTATGGATAATTGTATTCTTAGCAACAACCAACCACGGTACTTATCTCCCCTTCTCCTGCAGAGCTTTGCATCTCCTGGGTCCCGATCGTCAGAGCTGCTCTAGAGCTCAGCCAAACCACCCAGAGATTGGCAGCATCACAGCGCTCTTTGGTTCAGCAGCCTTTTCCACGTGTATTTGGTCCCTTCTCCCCCCTACTTGCCCAAATTCCGGTGGCCATGAAGGCATCGCCCCAAGTCCAGCGCATCACTTGCTTTCAGAGCCTTCCCCTGAGCCCTGGAAATTGCTCACGGCCAGAGACAGAACCAAGGTGGGAAGCTCCAGGGACTGGGTCCTTGCTCCTGTGCTCCTGTGGAGTGACAGTTTTGGGCACAAAGAGGAATTCTGGGTGAGACTGACAGAAACTGGCCGCTGTGAGCTGCTAATAGGGCGACATGGGGTCTTTTGGTGTTCCACACATTTCCAGCTGTCACAGTGCCCTTGATTACTGCCAACACCCAGGACACCTCCTGCTCTTTCTCCCTGCAGTATAAATTTTCCATGGCTCTTTTCCATTCCTCCAAGTGTGTTGGAGGGTGTTTGCCCGCTCAGGAATGCAGCAGCATGTGGCTTACATTAACCCAGCACGGAGACAGAGCACTTCAGCCAGCACCCTCCCGAGCAGGATTTATCACTGCCTTAAAATAAGAGAAGCTGGTCCTGACAGCTTCTCCTGAGGTTGGAATCCCTGACGAGGGAATCAACAGGAGCCTCAGAGGTGCTCGTTAGCAGCTCCTGGCTCTGGACCTGCAGCGATTCCCTCTCAGGTTGCTGGAACCTGCGGCACTCACAGGAGTTGTGAGAGCTGCAGGGTTTGGATGTGTGTGAAAAACAGCACTCCTGATCTTGAGAGCAACAGCCAGGAACAGCAAGGACACATCTTCCAGAAGAGCTGCTCTAACTGAGCCAAACTCCTGCAGTAACGAGGTGACAGGATCAGCAACAGAGCTCAGCTCCCCATGCCCAGGTTTGGGGTGAGAGCTTCTCCTGCAGAATGTGATCTGACAGGGATGATCCCCCAAGCAGAATTTGGGCCCAGCAGGTCCCGTGTGATGCAGCCTTGTCCCCTCCATGGCTCTCCAGAGGGAACTGATGGAGTAAACTCGGCCTGGTCCCTGGCCAAAGCTCCCGCTGGGAGGCACGGAGGTGCCTGGGGTTCCCTTATCAACTTACAAGGCACGATTGATGCCTCCGGTTTCGTCATGCACGCTGCGGGACAAGAGCGGGTGGATTCACTCACCAGGTCTGCCAGGCAGGCTCCCAGCCAGGGATCTCTGCCCTGGGCCTGCCCGCCAGCCCCGGGAGAGACGAGCTCGGAGTCTGCTGGCAGGGGGGACTCGGGGAGGGCTTCGTCTGGGCACGGCACCCCCGCCCCAGCCCCAGCCCCAGCCCCAGCCCAGGCTCGGGCTGAGCCCGCAGCGGGGCAGCAGCAGCAGCAGCTGGAGCGCGCTGCCCTCTCTTGGGAGGAGAACCGCCCTGCAGCGCCCGGCGGGCCGGGATGGCTGGGGATGGTCCCCGAGAGCCCCGGGCGGGCCGGGATGGCTGGGGATGGTCCCCGAGAGGGCAGGGGATGGCTGGGGATGGTCCCCGAGAGCCCCGGGCGGGCCGGGATGGCTGGGGACGGTCCCCGAGAGGGCAGGGGATGGCTGGGGATGGTCCCCGAGAGCCCCGGGCGGGCCGGGATGGGTGGGGACAGTCCCCGAGAGCCCCGGCCCAGCAGAGGATAGTCCCCAAGAGCCCCGGGCGGGCAGGGGATAGTCCCCAAGAGCCCAGGGCGAGTAGGGGATGGCTGGGAACGGTCCCCGAGAACCCTTTTCGTGCAGGCGGTGGCTGGGGACGGTCCCTGAGAGTCCCAGGCGGGAAGGGGATGGCTGGGAACCGCTCCCTGAGAGCCTCGGCCGGGAAGGGGATGGTCCCCGAGAATCCCGGGCGGGCAGGGGACGGTACCGGAGGGCCCTGGGCGGGCAGGGGATGGCTGGGGACGGTCCCCAGAGCCCCATCCGGGCTGAGGACGGCTGGGAACCGCTCCCCGAGAGCCTCGGGCGGGCAGGAGCTGTCTGGGGACGGTCCCCAGAGCCCCGGCCCCGCACAGAAGCCGCTTTCACACGGCTGCCAGCTCCGGGCCGCAGCGGGGGAGCCAAGGGCGGCAGCAGCTGAGGAGCTTTGCCACAAAGGGGGATTCAGGAGAGCCGAGGTGACAACTGCTCCGGGAAGCAGCCCCGGCACTGAAAATGCTGCGCTGCGAATCTGCCTGCGGGAGGGAGAGCCGGGCTGGCTCCTGCTGCCCGGGCCCCTGCGGGCGGCAGCGCTCCCAGGATGCAGGAACGGGGTGTGGGACAGTCGGGAGAGACTTCTGGAGGCACAAAAAAGATCTGACCTAACACACCACACGTTCAGTCTCTGGCTACAGGCAGGCGCTGTTCCAAGGTCCTCTGCTTCCTTCCCACCCAAAGCAAGGAGGGTCACTGAGCTCCAACACCCGCCTCTGCAGCCCAGCCAATAACTCGAGTGTGGCTCCACAAGACTGTGCGGCGAGGTGAGCAGATGCATGCTGCTTTCTAAGGGGAAAAGACAGGATCTTATGTTCCCAGATCCTCCCAGAACCCATTTTCCCTCACATAAAGTTTGAGCACAGACCAGTCTTATAACTGGTCCAAACTCAGATTATTTCTGCAAGCCCCAGTCACACTCCCAGTCACAGACATCACTTTTTCCTTTCCAAGAACACAGCCCTCTCCATCTTGATGCCAGAAATGAGAAGCTATCCCAAGAAATGCCCCTGTACTCGCTGTTCTTCAGGCTTGGAGGTCACTCCCCTACCTGGCTGGCTTCTCATTTGCCTTCTGACACCTGGCTGTGTGCTGGATATTTGGGTTCAATCCATGAGTGGCAGAGCTCAGCCCAGGGGTGGGGATGGCTGTACCTTGCTTCCACTGAAAGGACTGATCTAACCCAAGATCTCTCCTGGGAGTGTTTGTTTCTAGACCTTCTCCCTAAGCTCCTGTCACTACCCCCTCTGCTTGTGAGGCCTCTGCTCTCACCCATACAGCTCTTCCAACAACTTAATTCAATTTACAATCTAATCCCTGAGCCAGGGCAGGCTCTGAGTGGTTGTTGAGGGTCTTCAAAGCCTTAAACGGGTACAACTGGCCTTGCCCTTGACAGTACACTGATACAAGCTGATATTCCAAAAGCTCCTGGATACTGGCAGCCATTCCAGCCCCAGCTGCAGTGGAACAGCTGAGAAATGACACAGCCTTGGGTCTAAACAAGGCAGTGCTGCAGCAGAAAAGCAGTTCTGGAGTTCTCCTGCAGCCCTGGTCCACCTTTCCCTGTCAGCAGAGCTGGGACACGGCTGCTGCTGCTCCAGCTGCCCTGCCCCTCCCTCCTGCTGCTCCGGGCAGGCTGCACGGATTTGTTCCAGTGGCAGCCCCCAGTTCCAGGCCCCTCTGCTGAAGGACAGGACACACACGGTCACAGGCATCACACACAGGTGGGAGCCACCAGGTCTCAGACCAGAAGGGACATGCAATAATTATTTCCCTCTGAACACATTCCCAACCAGCTCTACCTGCCTCGATCCACACTTCTCCCGAACCAGAGGAGGTGGAGCCCCAACAGAGGAGCCTTTATGTGCCTTGAAGGAAAAAATGTGCTGCAAGCCTGTTCATTCAACCCCAAACCAGTCTTAAACATGCAGCAGCTCAGTGCCATGCCTGGCACTGCAGGAGGGACACAGCCCTGCTCCAGGACTTGCTTTCCAACTGCCACCAAAGAAAAAGCAGGGGTTATTTGCTTTTGCATCAGACTGGAGGAAAGGAGCAGGAACATTGGCAAAGGTGCAGCACAGGCCATCCAACCTGTGGGCTCCCCAGCAGTAATTAAAATATCAGTGTGTCGTCCTCCTTTGCAACTGTCACAAGGAGGAAGATGTGTAGATAAATCAAGAGGAATAAAAATAAATCAAGTCTTGATTGCAAGGCCACAGAGGGACTGCAGGAGGTAGCAGCAGTACCTGTAAATGAGGAAGAACGGTGAGGTTATCTTGAAGCACCCCAAATTGCCTCTCCAGACTGAAAAGCAAGAGAGATCAGTTATAAAAACATTACACAGCAGCTGTACACAGTTTTCAGCCACCATTAGCTCACAGCATTTTCTGGAACTGGGGCTCGTTAAATGCCAAGCACGGACACACCCGGATCATCCACAAGGAGAGGAGGGGCTCATTTGCTAATTGTGCGTGGAGCAGGGGAGGTGAGCTGGGCATGGAGAGAGCTGCTGAAGGGCAACTGGAAAGGAGAAAAAGGAAAGGCTTTATAGGTGACACTAAAGAAGAACGTTTCCAGCAGTGTCTGGGAAGAGGAGGACAGAGGTTTACGTGGAAATGAGTGAGCTGCCTGTCTGCTGCCACAAAGCCATTTACTCTTTGAGGTGTTTCATTTTACAATATACTGCTATAAATATTTCAAAAGCCTCAAGGCTGCTGTCCCACACTCTGTTCCAGATTATTTACCTACAGTTACTGGTTTCAACAAAGCTCACTGACAAAATATACAAGTTTCTCCACTTTCCCAGTCCTTGTTCCATCTCACAGCCAGGTTCCTTGAGGCAGCTCTGCCCCAAGCCCCTCTGCTTGGACTGCAGCCCTTCTGCACCGTGGGACTTATTTAGAATCACAGAATGGGTTGGGTGGGAAGGGAAGCTCATCTTGTTCCATCCCTGCCATGGGCAGAGACACCTCCCACTATCCCAGGTTGCTCCAGCCTGGCCTTGGACACTGCCAGGAATGGGGCAGCCACAGCTTCTCTGGGCAACCTGTGCCAGGGCCCCACCACCCTCACAGGGAAGAATTTCATCCTCATATCCAAGCTAAACCTTTCAGTCTGAAGCCATTCCCCCTTGTTCTGTCACTCCAGGCCCTTGTTAACAGTCTCCCCATCTTTCTTGTAGGTTCCCTTCAGATACTGGAAGACCTTGATCAGATCACCCTGGAGGCTTCCCTTCTCCAGGCTGAACAATCCCAGTGCTCTCAGCCTTTCCTCATGGGAGAAGTGCTCCATCCCTCTGATCACCATGGTGGCCCTCCCAAAGCAGCACATGACACCTGGAAGATGAAACCCCCTCTCACCAGTGCGAGGGGGCACCAGAAACACAACACAGAAACCTCTTGTGACACGGACTGCGGAGGCCAGAGCAGGGGAAAAGAGCAGGTGGGGCAGTCTGGTAACAAACCTACCAACAAAGTCACCTCCCAAAGCCAGTGCGACCCCAGTAACTTCCAAACCACGGCCCAGCACAGATGTGCAAACCTTCAAGCAACAACCCCAGAGTTGTTACCCGACACATTTAGCACTTTGGGAAACAGAGGTGCACACCTGTGAGGTTTTTTCAGATCACAGTATGAAAGAAAGTGACAGGATAATGCAAAATAATTGATTTTATTTAAAATAAAAAGCAAAACCACAATCATCCGAACAAGACAAGTATCCCAGCTCTGCTGGATGGGTGATAAAAGCAGCTAAGGGCAGTGGCAGGGCTTGGAGCTGACAGTGGGACTGTCACACGAATGGGCAACACTTTCCTTCCCCCCTTTGCAAGGGGGATGCCAAAGAGCTTTCGTTACAATGTGCCCACACAGGCGTTTCAGATTGGATTCAGCCAAGAGTCTCGCTTCCCAGCCCACGATGGCTGGGGACTCAGGGAGGAGGGCAGAGGTTACCTATGAAAGAGGTTGCTGTCTTTCCTTGAAGCATTTGGAGAGGTTTGATGGAACTGAGAGGACAAACTGGAGCCAGTGCACACGAGCTGGGAAGGGGAGGGAGGTCTGCCAGAGGCTCCTCGGTGTCGCCTGCTCCCACAGCACTTGTGCAGGGAACAGGTGCTGGGACTGGTGCCTCTTGTCCACATCTGTGGTTCTGATGGAGTGCTGGGTCGTTTCTCCTGAACTCACAGCCTGTGTCCGTCACCAGGCTCTAAAGCACAGCCAGAGCTCCCAAGTCCCATCACCTGTCCCAGAGCAGGCAGGATTGTGACAATGACACTCAGCCCGAAGCTCTCTGCCCATCCCTGGGGACAGGGCAGCCCCCAAAGCCCCAGGGGGCTGAGGCAAAGCTGTGCTGCTGCTCTGGGGCTCAAGGAAATGAGGGGCCTGCAGGGTGCTGGGCCAGCTGCATCCAGGGCCTCTAGAGTACAAAAGCAGCGGGGTTGGAACAAGAGACACGGATGCCCCAAGAAGCACAAGCCTGGAGAAGTGAGAGCACAGAGCCCACTCTCCCCAGCAGCTTCCCACAAGCACGGAGCTAGGCACAAAGGGAGCACAGTTTTGAACCGTTCCTCACTCACCCAGCCTGGAACAAGGGCCTGGGAAGCACCAGTTCCCCCCATTCCTGTAAGGCCAGTGAAGCTGACTCCCTGATGAGAGAACAGCATCGAGACCTGTTTAAAACCAGATCCTGCTCTAGCAGGACCTCCTGTTTAGAGCAGGCCAAGGAACAGCAACAGTTCAACCCTCGTGAAAACAAAAAGTCTTGTTCTGCTACAATTTATGTACCACACAGCAGTCCTGGAAGGGCCACCACAGAACACCACGTGGCCAAGAGTGTTGAACAACATCCCCAATGTTTTCTGCTACAAAAAGCTCTCACCAGGCTCGGAAGTCTCAAGTTGCTCAGGATGAATGGAACACTTTCTGTGGGGGGATGGCTTCAAAGCATCTTACACAGCAGTTACAGTTCAGCCTCACAACAGCCCTGCGAGGTAGGGATTTTCCTCACTGCTCAAACAAAGACTCACCAAAGTGACTGAGGCAAAAGCCGTAAGTGGAAGAACTGGAGATCCCAGAGTCCTGATTCCCAGGCAGCCTGAACAGACACTGTTTCACAGCAGGAAGTGCCCTGTGGAGCAGTCAGGAGAGGGTTGCTGGTATCATGATGTCAGCAGTCCATTGTAAACACGCTGCTTTTCTGTGAGGGGTGTCACATCAACACAGGCTTCACCTGGAATCGCTTTATTTCACAGCATGGAAGAGTTCACAGGCATGGAAGAATGCTCTGCACACTGGATCTTCCCACTGTGCTTCTAGAGGCAGAAGTGTGGCTCTCCCAGCACAGCAATCAGGCTTTCACATTAGATTTTAAGACTGTGCAAACTGAACCACATGTGCCAAATGCAGCTGCATCTCACTGAGGTGCTGCCCAGCCACCAGAGAGGGCAGCGACAGCTCTCCAAGGACTCCCCTCACCCTGACAGAGCTGAGTCTTGTGAGCCTTTGCCTCTCCATTCTTCCAAAAGGCAGCAGCTGCAGCCTGCTCTGAGAGGACACACACAGACTGTGCAGGCTCCCAGGCTGTTCAGCCTCAGCCAGAAATGCCAGGAGTTGGAGCAGTTGGAGGTTTTTTAAAGTATTCTTGTGGAAGAATCTGCAGTGGCTACAGAGCAAGTGTGCTTGTTTATGCCTGGCTATCTACCACAGGAAATTTGGGAGTCTGGACAGCTAAAGAATGCCTCAATAAACCTTCCCTCTCTCCGTTTCCCTACCACCACGCTGCTCCTACACAAACTGACTGGCACAGACGAGTCAAACACAGAGATCCTGACAAACATATTTAGGATTCCTTTGCACAAAAGGATATGGCCCAGGAGTGTTTAAATAGGGAAGAGACAAGGTTAAAAATGGATCAGAGAACCCAGAAAAGCAATGCTCCAGGTTCCTCCAAACCCAACACGTTTAAGAAAGTCACAGTTGAGGCTTTAATCTCGCTTTAATTTGCTCTCTCATCAGTGCCTGGGCATTGCTGTGTGTTTACTACATGCACAGCACTTCTGCTGTCAAGTTTCCTCTCCCAAAGAACGGCTGAAGTGAGTTCTATATCCACTTCCTAGGGCTCAGAAGAGCACCCATGGAAGCAGCCCATGGGAAGTTCAGATTTCCTGGCAGCACCTTCAGCCACACAGAGACACCACTGACACCACCAGCACAAGCCCCTGCTAATAAAACAAACCAGCAGCTCCAAGAGATCCCTTGGGGATGAGAGCTTTACCCGGCGTAATACAAATGCATCTACACAGACTTAAGCAACACATTGCATTTTTAAAAGCATAAAACAACAATATGTCCCCCCCTCAGTCCTTTGAAATTGGCACTGCAACTTTCAGAGACATCTGAACTCATAACCTCAAAGAAAAGCCATGTAGGGATGTGAACTGCACTGGCCTGAGCAAGCCCATGGCCTCAGAAGTGTTTGGTGTTTCAAGCCCAGCAAACGTGATCGTGCCAGAGTCAGACTTTGTCAGCAGTTGCCTTGTGCTCAACATCACACCCGCACCTGAAGGACTGGAATTACTGGCAAACGCTGACTTTTTCCCCCTGCAGTTTTTGCTGTGCAAGAAACTCCAGGATTCTCCTGCTCCATCGAGCTTCCCATCACAAGATGCTAGTGCAGCTTTGTTACCTGTCACCATGACAGACACAGAGTGGAAGCAGATGGACTGTTGCTGGTTCAGGTGTTGCAACTCAGGTGTGTGCATGGAGCACGCAGATTAAGACCACAAAAGATGCTTCAGGTTGGTGGTCACCTCTGCTGAAGTTGCTTCAGTGCTTGGGGCATTCACACCACCTTCCCTTCCTTGGCTGAACAAGGGTCTTCTCTTGGAAACCAGATGAAAAAGAAAGGTGTTTGCCCAGTGGAAGCAAGGTCAGGTGACATGGGAAGAATACAGAAATGCTGCTGCCACTGTAGGGAGAAAATTCATGTGGCCAAAGCTCAGCTGCAGATGAAACTGGCCAGAACTGTGGGGGACAATAAAAAAGAGTTTTTTCAAATATATTAATGGCAAAAGGCAAGCTAGAAATAACACTGGCCCATTCCAGGGTGAGGATGGTCACCTCACAAACAGGGACATGGACACGGCAGAGGTGTTTAACATTCCTTTGCCTCTGTCTTCAGCACAGATGATGGACCAAGGGGGTCTCAGTGCCCTGAGCTGGAGAACTGTGACTGTGAGAATGCTCAACTCCCAGTCGACCCCAAACTTGTGCAGGATCTGCTGCTCCAGCTGGATCCATACAAATCCATGGGGCCTCATGGGATTCATCTGAGAATCCTCAAGATGCTGCCGATGTCATCACAAAACCTTTCCATGATTTTTGAGCAGTCTTGGGAATCCGGAGGGGTCCCAGCTGATGGGAAGCTGGTGAATGTTGTCCCAATTTTCAAGGAGGAGGACCCCAGAAACCACAGGCCTGTCAGTGTCACTTCAGTGCCCTGCCAAATCATGGAAGAGATGATTCTTGGAAGTACTGAAAAACAACTGGAGGACAATGCAGGCATCAGTCACAGCCAGCACAGCTTCATGAGGGGAAAGGCCTGCTTGTTGAATCTGATCTCCTTCTGTGACAGGGTGACCCACCTGGTTGATCTAGGAAAGCCAGCAGATGTCATCTTTTGGACTTCTGCAAAGCTTTGGATACCGGCTCTCCCAAAGACCTTCTGGACGAACTGTCCAGCCCACAGCTGGGTAACCGTGTTACATGGTGGGTGAGCAACTGGCTCACAGCTTGGACACAAAGGGTGACAGTGACTGGGGTGACACCAGGCTGGCACTGCTCACTAGTGGGGTTCTGCAGGGCTCCATCCTCGTCCCTGTGCTCTTCAACATCCTCATTAACGACTTGGACGCGGGACTGGAAGGAATATTGAGTTTGCCAACAACACTAAATTGGGAGGAGCTGTCAACTCCTTCGAGGGTAGAAAGGCCTCAACAAATTAGAGAGGTGAGCAATCACCAACCGTGTAGAGTTTAACAAGGGCGAGGGCTGGATTCTGCACTGGGGACGGGGCACTCCTGGTGGTGTGGACAGACTGGGGAACGAGAGGCTGGAGAGCAGAGCTGTGGAAAGGGACCTGGGGTCCTGGTTGGTGGCAAGTTGGATCTGAGTCAGCAGTGCCCTGGAGCCTGGAGGGCCAACTGTGTCCTGGGGGGCATCAGGAACAGCATCGCCAGCTGGGCAAGGGAGGGGATTGTCCTGCTCTGCTCTGCACTAGGGTGGTCTCACCTCGAGTGCTGGGGGCAGTTTTGGGCACCACAACATATAACAGACATTAAGCCATTGGAAAGCGTCCAAAGGAGGCCACGAGGATGGTGAGGGGGTCTGGAGGGGAAGCTGTATGAGGAGTGTGGCTGAGGGCACTTGGTCTGTTCAGCCTGAAGGAGACTGAGGTCAGACCTCATTTGAGTTTTCAGCATCCTCTCGAGGGACAGCAGACAGGCAGGTTCACTCTTGTGACCAATGACAGGACTCAAGGAAATAGCTGGAGCTCAGTCAGGGCAGGTTCAGGTTGGATATCACAAGCAGGTTTTTCACCCAGAGGGTGGTTGAGCACTGGAACAGGCTCTCCAAGGGCAATGGTCACAGCACGGAGCCTATCTGCATTCAAGAAGTGTCTGGACAATGCTCATGGGCACAGGGTGGGGTTCTTGGTTTCTGTGCAGGGCCAGGAGTTGAACTCGATTTTCAGTTCTTTCCAAGTGCCTGTATTCCAGGATTCTATGAGACACACACTTGGAAGCACCAGCCTTGACAGCAATGTTCTCCTGCAGCAGGGTAAGATCCAAGGACCCATCTTCCACAGCTCAGTTCTTGTAGAAGCTCATTTCTTCCTTGTTCTTCCTGAAATTCTGGTGTGAGATCCGCCGGACGTTCCAATAGGCCAAAAGGGCTGGTGTTCCCTTTCCTCAAGTGTACAGGACAACATGTAAACATATGACAGTGTCAAAGCAAGGCAGGTTTTTACATTTACCTGCTGGTTTTAAAAAGAGTTCTTTAAAAACTGACCGTTGTCTTCCTTGCCAGTTCCGTGACCCATTAAATACTCGGCATGTCCTTACCCACAGCTGGGTTATAGTGCACTCACCCGGGGCGCAGAGGGGACAAAGCATTGCACAAAGGACGTAGTCAGGGCATTCCCCTACAGGTTATTCAGGAGCCAACCTTGGACAGCACGTAACGAAGATGTCTGGATCGAGGAAGAGTGACAAAAACTTAAGGAGTGTGAGAAATAGAAGCAGAAGGGGGTAGAACAGAGCTGGCTGGCTGCTAACGGAGCTTCGATCGGCAGCTGCCTCTGGGCAGGTGGTGTTATCCCTCAGGGGTAGCTGCGGCCTCCACAAGATTCCCTAATCCTGTCAAAAAAAGGTACAACTGCCTTTGAGCATTCCCCTCACAGCAGGGGACAAGATCCCAGCATGCAGATGAATCTCAGGCTTATTCTTCCTCCAGCATTATACAAGCAGGGTTAAAATTTCATGTTTGGAAGCATTTCTAGCAACTAAGCCATCACACAGCTGGAACAGAACACCCACCCACCCTCACAGAGTGAAACAACCAACATACAGGAGGAAGAACACTGAAATCCAGAAAGCAAATGTTCTAGGCAAGGTGCTAATTTTTAATATTTAGGGTATTCATTTCAAAATTTGAATGGAAAATAATTTAAAAATGCATGGGTTTTTCAGAAGAACAGATCTGCATTGTGATCTGCATTTTTACGGCTTTTTTTTTAAACCAAGGTCTGCGTTAAGGTTTGTTCTCTCCTGCTGCTCATTCCCTGCCTGAAGTCACACTGGCTGCCGAAATGGGATTTGACAACGTCATAACAAGCAAATTGTGAAAACCTCCAGGGCAAAAAGAGCAGTCAGTACAGTTCTCCCCAACCTTTAATGATGCTCTGTACTTGTTATTCAATTGTATCCAGTTATGAGCAACTCCTGGAAACAAGAGAGCAATCTACAGGAGCACGCAGGTCTTCAGGCAGTCCCCAGACTGGGAAGTCAGGCATCATGCTGGAATATGGACTTCCTCAGGTAAATTAGTGCTGCACACCTTCTTCAGCAAGCCACACACTAAGCCACCACAGCACTTGCATCCATGCCAAACCTGGAGCATCCAAGAGCTCAGGAACTGGCCAGCACTCTAATGCAGGCAGGCAGCCAATCCAGCAGCATTGGTTAACCACGCTGCAAGGAATTTGCTTAAGAATTTTGGCAAGCCCCGGCTGTATGAGAAAAATGCTTCATTTAGCAAAGAATGTTTAAGTTCTTCCCTGCAGTATACTCCCAGATTACAAGTGCTCCACTGTTTTTAACCTGGGCAGTCCAAAGAACTGCTTTCCTCAGCAACTTTACCCTAAACATATCTATCCTTGATTTTGCAATATTAATGTTGCCTCCTTCCACACTGACTGAAACTTGCTCAATATTATGTATTTATTTATTTATTTAAAATGTGAACACATACATTTGGAATTTGGGATGAATTTTTCCTTTAACAGATAAAGCAGTGGAACAAATGGAAATAATCCAGGCAGCAATAAGAGAAACCCTATAACTACTTGAAGGTTTTCTGTTTGAGTAAGCCACTGAAACCTGAGTGCTGCCTGATCATTCTTCATCTTTAACTGTTCACTACTCATTTGTGCTCTCTAAAGAGCAGTTAAAACATCCCACCTCTCCCATTAAACAAAGATAAAATCAAATCCTTTCATCTACTAAAAGAGACAACTAGGAAAAGTAATAAAACTGTTTATTAAATAAAACCCCTGATTTTTAAAAAAGCATCAATAATCTTAGTTTTTTGTTTGGAACAATTGAAATAGAAGACAGCACTGGTCAACTGCTTTATGTCCTGTAAGGAATCCCTTGCTCTCCATCCCTCTCTCCTGAGGAATCCCCTATCTGAAGTGTGCCAGCTTTCCCTCACATCGTCCTGTGCTTGTTTGAAACCAACAGCTGCCATGGGGTCACCTGGAGGAGCTGCGTTCTTTGCTCACGCAGTCGTCCTGGGAAGTTGTGTCCCCGTTCCCCATCATTCCGCACGTCCTCCGCTTTTTCCTCCGGTGCATCATCCCCTCTGTCTCGGAGCCGGAGTCACACTGAAGGATGGAAAGATGAAACCACGATTCAGAGGAACCTCATGAACTGCCTGTGCTGTGCATTTCACAAGAGCTACTCAGCAACCCTGAGCTCAAAGAACGTGCTATTTTAGGTTAGACACATCAAGGAAATTTTAAATTAAGCATTTAAAAATCAGGAACAGAAACGTTCTTGGATTTCATCACTGACTAAAGCTGACTTGGGGCAAGACAATCAATGTGTTCCTTTTGGCCCCTAGAGGGACCTCGTCTTGCAGGAGGAGACTCTGGCTTCTGAAGGATTTAGGTGCCACAAAGAGTCCTGTGTCACAACTGATCTGTTTTGGATTTGTTCCCTCTCCCTATTTCTAGAACATTCATTTTGCAGCCATTTTCCACAAGCTAAATGAGTGACAGATTCATATATAATACAGACATGGATCAAACAGACCGAATCCATTTAGCAACGCAAAGAGAGGCTTCAGCAAACAGAACCTGCTAAGATCACAGGCTCCTCCACCATGTAGATTGGTTTAGCTGCTGTCCATTAATTTATTCCATAAGGCATGAATATAAGGATGAAGACACATGATCAGGTATGGAAAAACAATGTAATTGCAGAATGTGGATCACCTATTGCAGTAAAAAGCATTACCTCTGAATCAGAGTCTGAGGAGCTGGAACTTGAGGAACTGGAAGAATCACTAGAACTGTCAGAAGCAATACCAGTAGATTCCTGCAGGTCAACTGAATCAGCCAAGGCTGCCAAGTCAGGATGTTCCTGCTTTAGGATCCTAAATACAGTTGAAATTTCAGGGTTAGCCTTTGAATTTTAACACTGCATGGCAACGAATATTTTTAGGTTTTGTTTTCAATGGAGAACATGCAAAGAAAGCTACTAAATCTCTTACCTGTACCATTTCCGTGACAGTTTAGGTCTCCCTCTTACTGTCTTGTGCCAAACCACTGGGAAGTTGGTACAGCTGGCAAAGTTTTGTGTGATAGCAATAGTCGTGTCAAGATTGAGGACTACGTGCCACCAGCCACCTAAAACACAACACCAGTGACCATTGGTGGCTGCATGGCAGAGAGCAAGCTCAAGAACAGCCAAAACACTTTTCCCATAGTGCAGGTGGAACTGGACATCATCTCCCAAACCCAGGTGAGTTTGCCAACACATCATCTTTCCTCAGCCTTATGTCAGCTTTCACCCCAGTGCCTGACACGTTCTTGTTACACAAGGCTGCTCCACGCTCTGACCAAATTACCCAGCTCACACACAGCGCTGAAGATGTGACTTGACAGCACAACGGTTGTTATTTAACAGCAACAGCCACTGTAACCCAGACTGCACAGAGGACCCTTTCTGTTCAGCTGGAGAGCACTTTCCACGCTGATTTTGTAAGGTTCTTATGACTACAGACTAACCTTTCATTTAAAAATAGATGCAAAATTGTTTCTCCACACAGGATAAAAATAGTGGAGTTCTTACAACCCACTTATAGCCTCATAAAAGGCTGAGGGAACAGTTTAATGGAACCCGATAGCTACAAACTCTTAACAGAAGGTACACTCAGGAGTCACTAATAAGTGCCAAGATGATCACAAGGCACCCTTCGCACACCAAGTCAGCTGGATGTTACAGACAAGCAGTGTGGACAGAAACTACAGGCTGCACATAAATGATGCAAGATTCAGAGGTTAGAATCTGGCACTGAACTCACCTCACCCCCCACTTACAACGGGCACACAGTGTGCAGCCACTCAGAGAGAAAGGCATCTTTAGCAGAGCTTTATTTAGCTTTTGATTTCGAATACAAGATGAAGTATAACCACAGAGAGGTGGGTGGAAGGTGTCAGTGCCTTTAAGTAGTTCGTTTCCCACAGCTAAGAAAAATTCATATGCAAAATTCAGTCATGAATTTGCTCCAGCGTGTATAAACTCGAGCATTTTTGTCTAAGAGCTACTGGGGCTCAAACACCTCTATTATTTTATGCCATTATTTTATGCCCTGACAGCTTCCTATTACTGCAATTTAGTTCAGGATCACATTCCTGCGATGCTGTAACACAAGTCCCACTTGTTCTGCCATCTGTACCACATACAATCCTATGCCACAGGACACGTTTTGGGACATTCAGGAACTGCATAGTCTCAAAACTACCTCAGGAGAGTTTGTTTTGTAAGAGATGGGCTATGTAAGAAAGCTGAACTATTCCCTTCACCTCTATTACAAAGGAATATTACAAATATGCTTTTTTTCTCCCAGATTTCCTTCCTGGAGAGATTTGCACATACCTGGCACAAAGACTGTCTCTCCTGGTTTCTGTAAGACTTCCAGGGGTTTGAACTCGGGGGGCCAGGTGGGAAGCTGTGTCCGAGGATAGATGACATTGAACCAGGTGATGGCCTCGTCCTGCTGGTTCCCTCCCTCTTCCCGTGTCACCTTGATCAGCTCTCTGGGAGTGCTGGTTGGGAACAGGCACCAACGCTTATGTCCCTGGACTAAGGCATTCCATGCACTAGTTCCCAAGGGATCGATGTGAATTCCTGTTCCAGAACGAGGTGGGCCCATCACAAACCATCTGCAAGGGGGGAAGAAAAGCGCTTTAGTCATAGAGCACGCAGGTAGCTCCCTTTCTTCATGTTAGACAGAGAATTACAGCTGTTCATTGCACTTTCAGTTAAAAGCTGAAGTAATTACAGTTTCCTTCCTTTACATTCTTAATTTTGTTAAGTTCACACTGCAGCAAAAAGGTGCAACAGGAGTTTAACCTAAAAAACAATATGAATTGGGACAGGAATGACTGTGGGACAAGCAAGTGAAGATGACTTTTTATATGTCATAGCTGTGTTTTGTTTTAAATAGTTCTTCAATAGTGATTTCAAAGTTCATGAGTGTGATTAAGTCCCGACAGCCTGTGTTAGGATTCTTCCAAGGCAGGGGGACTCTCCTACGGTTTTCTAAAATTTCCTGCTCAAACAGAACTGCAGAACAATGAGGAACAAAAGGCAACGCAAGGAACAGAGCAAGTTACACAACCCCAGCCTCTCTCTGTGCCTTCTGTTCATTCACAAGAGGCTTTTCATTCCAACACTTAACTACATGGAGCTTATTCTCCAGTGACCATTCAGGATTTGAGGTTTATATTCCCACTGCCCATTTGCAAGGTTTATTTCTCCCAGTGGAGAACTTTATCTACTGTACGTGTTTAACTGCAGCAGCACCTTCAGCTGCTCATTTCCCCTGAAACAGAGCAGTAAGACCAACCACACCAGAAAAAGCAGTGTGAGGTGACTTCATACCAGGCATCAAGAGGAAAGAATGACAATAATTGTTTAACTGGCAGCAGAGAGTACAGAACTAAAGCACCAACATGATCCCTCCATGGTGTAGTGACAGGCAGGTGATGCCCAGCAAGAGGAATGCAAAGGTTCAGAAAACACAGCAAGTCCTCCATCTCCCCTTTCCAGTGCAAGTATAAACCAAGCTGGTTCTGAATGATCATTTGCCAGCATCAACTGTAGGACACTAAGTTTGATTATCAAGCTGCTTTCTTCCTGCTTCACAAAGGAGCTGTAAATAAGCAGGCGTTTGTCATTTCCATTGCCAATTCACTCTTTAGATTTGTATTAGCCTTAGAAAGCTGATTAAACTACAAGTAGAAGAGTCAAGGCTTTCATTAAGAAATCAGAAGAAATTATACACATGAAGGTCTGTCTGGCACAGACAGATGCACTGTTCAATACCATTTTTCTAACAGTAACTTGAATCTACACAAACACAGACGGTTTTAAAATCCTTATTTAGCAACACTGCCATTTACCAGCACCTTCCTCCAAATATTTAACTTACAATGAACAAAACACAGTTTGCCCCAAGACATCAAATTTACCACAAAAAACTTCACAACTTCTAAATTCAATCTGAAAGCAAACCCTAGCCCCCTTGCCCAAATTAAAATAGCCGCTTCAGTAAAGGGCTTCCAAAAATTACTGTCTTTATTTTAAAGAGGAACAATGCCAATAAAAATGTCCTAAACAGCACCAATTCTTCTTTTAAGGTCTACACACTATCACATACCTCTCAATCCAGAGATCAACCTCTACAGGTCGTATCCTCCTCATACAATTCGCACCAGCTTCCTGTCAGATTTTCAATTATGCTCTAAAAGTACTGCACACTCATTTCTGTACCTAAACTAACCCTCTAATTCCAGGAGGCATTACTGTGCTCTCGTGCATCACTCAGCTCTCAAAAAACCTCAACAGCCTGAAAAAACCCCACATTTTCCAGGACAAAATAAAAGAAGTTGGATACAAAGATCACGAGCAAAGAGCTCAGCATGTGCCTGTAGGTGGGGAGGGTGTAGGGGACACAGACAACAAAATAAATGAGTCACAACCAGATTCTCTCATTTACCTCTGACTTGGGTAAATGATCTCTAGTTCATTAAGTGCATTCAGCTTCTAGTAGAGAATACACCTGGTGTGGTTTTGTGTTCAATCACAGCATTGTACGTTCTTAGAAAAGAATTACAAAAAGCACTGTAAAAACACCTCCTTCAGTGACCTCAAATGGAAACATGTTCTTGCTTCACTCCTGCAAAAGCACAACGGGACTACAGACACCTGAGAGAGTGCAGAGGAAAGTGCCATTACTCATTACTTTCTCCATTTTATTTAAATAAACCACAGCCTCATGTCACTCAAAAGGCAACAGGCATTGTCTGACAATTATAATGCCACTGTAAAGACTTTAATTACTTGGGAGGGCTCAGCTTATGCTCGTACTGCTATGAAGTGTCATAGTAACATAGATAAAAATGGCTTTTGTACCTAGAAGCCTAAATACAAAGTTGCTGCATTTGAATTTACGAATGTCATTTCACCCTCTTCCAATCTGAACCAGAAATAAGGAAAAAAGTTGAAAAGACTACGTAGATGTGAAGTATTGCTCTCTCTCAGAACCATCTGAAGGGGAGCTATGAACTAGTGCTAACTTAGATCCTAATCTAGTTTAAGATCTTTACCTTAAAAGGACTGACTCACAATTAAACAAAATTCCACACTGTACATAAGCCACTGGTGCAAAACCCAGGAGCTGTTCCTGAGGTATTTAAAATTTGAATGCCAGAAGGCACACATAGCAAGAAACTCATCTTAATAACTCTCAGTAACTATGTAATTTTTGAAAAATCTAAGAAGTGATGTTAAACTGACTTAACAGAATGAAAAAAAAAAAGCCCCACACCATGAACTTGTAGCAACACTGGTGGCAGACGGAGAAATTGTGATACACGAATCTGCCCTTCTCTCCTGCAGGACTACAGCTATACACTCATTTTAGAGATGATGTCTAAACATCCCTTTTTTATGTGATACAATTCCAGGTATTTAGGACCAACCAACGAGCTGGAAAATACCCAGTTTTGTCTTGCTGTCACTCTACCTGTAGGGTGGCCGTCGTTTCTCCCCTGCATACTGAAAGAGATCATCAGTGAAGAATTTGGGGACTTTGTAGTCCTCCAGGAGTTTCCTTCGCTTGGGATGCTCTCCATAGCTGCTGTCAAAGATGTAGAGGGGGCTGTCATCTCGTGTGGTTTCCATGTACTCTATGTAATATTTCATCTTCATCTTCACAGAGTAACCATCATTGTCCTCCCCGCATTTGAACTTCTGGTTCCTGTACTTGCGTTTCAGCCGCTCCAGCGTCCACTTCTCCTGGGCAGACCAGCCCACCTGAGCATTCAGCAACACCACGGGCTTGTAGGGCTTTTCGTAACGCTCAACAAATTCCTCCACTGTTAACTGGAGTGCATCTGCCCTCTCCACGTTATCCTGTGAAACCAAGGCAGGAAAGCAGGACAGATATTAGGACAGACTGACGTCCTAGGACTGCGCTTGCCTGTGGGGGAGCTTCACACGTATCCTTTGCTCCACACACCACGAGGGTATGGAGCTGCCTCTGTGTTATTTTAAGCTCCCCGAGGCTGCAGCCCCATTTCTCCTGGCCCGCTCCCTGCACACATCAGTGACACCAGCAGCCTGAAGCCTTTGGCACTGCTCCCCACCGAGGCAGCTCCCCAGGCGGAGACGCCACCCTGCCCTTTCGGCTGACACATCCCCTGCTGCATTTCACCCCCTCGGGACACGGGGAAGCGCTCCTGGGAATTATGCGGGTGCCCGTCCCATCCCGGCGGGCCCTGACCTTCCCCCACCCCTCGCCACGTGGAGGGAAGAAAGTCCTCTCCCTCACCAAACCTCTCCCTCCCGCAAGCTCTGAGGCAACCCCAGCCTCAGGAACGGGCCCCTTCCCGCTTCCCATCAGACGTCCCGCAGTGCCCCCCTCACCTCAGGCATTCCAAATCCCCTCAGTCGCCCCCTCCACCCCTGTCCCCTCAGGGCTCCCCAGCCCCTCAGTCGTGTCCCCACCACAGTTCCCTCAGCCCCCCCGTTCCCCTCATGTCTCTCCCTCGTTCTCCGCAGGACTCGCTCGGTCGCGCCCCTCTCCATTCCCAATTTCCCCATCTCCATTTCCCATTCCCATCCTCCCATTCCCCATCTCCTTTTTTCCCCTCAGCCCCTCGCTCCCCTCCGCCCGACGCACCTTGCAGGCGGTAGGGCTGAGGGGGAAGGTCTCGCAGTAGTTGTGACGGGTCCAGTCCAGCGAGTCCTTCAGCTCGGGCCGGGCGCTGCGCTTCGCCTCCCGGATCCGCTTCTTGCTCTTGTGATTCATGGCGGCGGCGCTGGGGGCCGTCACCGCCCGCCGCCCCCGGCCCGATCCCGATCCCGATCCCGATCCCGATCCCGATCCCGATCCCGATCCCGATCCCGGCCCCGCTCCGGCCGCACCTTCCAGAAATTTCACCCCGTGCCGCCGCTGTCGCCGCGGCCCCGCCCCCGCCGCGCTCCCATTGGCTGGCTGCGCCCCGGCTTCCGCCACGCCTCGGCGCTGATTGGCCGAGGCTGGGGAAGCGGCGCCGCCGCGCCGCCATGTTGAGGAAGGGCAGCGCGGGCGGCACGGAGGCAGCGCGAGCGCCGGGCGCCCTTGGCCGCGCAGTCCCGCGGCCGCCCCGGGAACCCACCGCCGCCGCTGCCCTTC